>VWZT01003200.1:1027628-1295538 GCA_013397055.1 Pachycephala philippinensis | reverse complement strand
AAAAAAACAAAAAAACAAAACAAACCAAAAAATTAAAAAAAAAAAAAATAGGATGCCAAGGATGGTGTCTGATGACCTGCATGGCACACTCTTTCTCAAAGGGCTGAAACCTGTCCTTGCCCATCTCTGCCAGTGCTTGCATGCAAGCCTGGTTTGGTTAGGAACCAGTAATGAGAACAGGAGGAATTCCAGGAAGAAGTTGCAACATTTCAGTATTAGAAGATTTTTGCAGAATATGGGGCTACCACACTTGCCATAGCAGCCTTGTGTTTGTTGCAGGTCACACCACTGGCTTTTAAGCATCCAGGCTTATCTCCTGCATTAGTCTCCTCCTGAAATCAAAAGCTATCTTTTGGGGTCTTCCTTCTATTCCTTGCACAAGCCTTCATCATTCCATCTCCCCCTTCCCCAAAAAAGACTTTTCAGGGTCCACCTGCTTAGCATATGTGATGAATACTATCATGGCAATTCCCAGTTGTGCCTGTGGTGAATTTGAGCCTGAATGGCTTTACAGCCCTTCAAAATGAACCAGGGCAGTGTTACACATCTCCAGTGGACAGCACTGAAAATCACTGTGGAGCACAGATCAGTGCACAATTACAGACCTAATGCTGGGATAAAACATTGACTCTGTGTCCTGCTATCCAACTGCCAGAAAAAATAAACTGCTGTGAGCCAGCAGAATACAAGGAACCATCACTCAGCCCTGATGTTCCAAAGGGACTTGGTACCTGTGAGGTGGGCAGGGATGACCTTTGGACGGACAGTTCAGTAGTCTTCATGCTTGGCAAAGGACAACAGTCTGCAACAGGCACCTTCCCAATACTACCAAAGCCTGAGGAGCGCTCAGTCAAAGGACATTGCAAAATGATTACAAAAAATAGATCCTGCCTTGGAAAAGGCCAGTCAAAGCAAGAAGGACTGCTCGCTGTCTCCTCACTTCCTGGAGTCCCAGCTGCTAGGCAAAGATCTGGGACTGCTGCAGAAAAAAGAGCCTGTGGGATTTGAATCACAGAATGGGCACATTCTAGCAGAGGGAAGGGTCTTGTCCAGCACAGATTTGCCAGAACTGTGGCAAGGTGAATATCGCTCTTCATGTATTTTTTTCTCTTTTTTGAAACAGACAAGCAGCTTAGTGCATCTGTGAGATGAAGACTGAAGAATCCAGAATTCCTGGTGCTCAGGCATTGACCTTCCCTTTCCTGTTATTTAAGGGAATTTTTGTTGTGTGGTTTTCAAGCATCTACCTGTCTCACCCTCAGCCAGTGCTTACACTCACCTGCGCAGCTGCTTTTCCTTAGACGCTCACAAAATTATCTCTGTTGCTCCAGTTCTCTGACCCTTTATCTCTATAACTAGAGCAGCCAGAGGCAATGAGAATTGTGTAACCATCTCCCCACTTCCCAAGTGCTTGGGACAGGTCTGGTAACTTTGACAGTATATCTCATGGGACACACTGAATAAATCTCTATTAGATTAGGGCACTTATAAATAAACTGGCTGCTTGCTACAGGAAAAAATGAAAAGGAACTAAAATAAAAAACTTTATTTTAGTTACTGGATGAGAGAGGCAAGGCACACAAATATTTTGGCTAATATTAAACTATCAAGCAAATTATGAAAAATAAATATCTTTATTTTACAAGTTATCTCAAGCCATATGATGAAACTCAAACTACTGCTAGATTGAAAGCCGGCAATTTAAAACCAGCATGTCATCTATAATCTACTGGTGCACAGAATTACCCTGCACAGATGGGGCTCAAAGAGTAGTCATATGGCCAGGTGATAAAGAACTAAAAGTAAAGTTTTTTTATAGCAGAACGGCATCTGTGATAACCCACAGCCATCCTCAGACACTGAGGAACTTGGCGGCAGATTCACTGCTAAGATATAAAACACATGACGAGCACGTAGTGACATCAAAAGGAGTGCAATGTAATGGTGTTCAGATGTCTCCCCTCAAGCCCACACAAAAGCTGCTCTGAGGGCTGCTGTAGCTCGGAACTCTCAACGATTTCCTTTTGATAAGCCTGTTGTTATCAAATCCAAGGAGTCTTATGAGCAGCACCTCCTGACTTTGTTCCTCTGCGAACTAAAGAGCATGAAGGCTTCTTCTGTTGCCTGAAAGACGTGTGAAGGTTCAGGTTTTAAACCTCAAATCCTGTTTTTACTTCAGAAGTTGATTGCACAAGCGGACAGTGAATGAGTGTCTCCGTTTCCCTTGCGGTCAGAGAAGATCCTATTCATACTGAGTTTACAAGCAAACACTTCCTTTGGTAAGCTTCCCATGCAATTCAATTCATGTGCGTGCTTTCAGGCTCTTCTTTGGGTCTGGACTAACATCAGAACAAGCAAGAGAGGCAGGCTCTCTTCTCAGCCCACCACAGCCTTTTCTGCAGTGCTTTGAAATGATGAAACACACTGTGTTTTCTGCACACGGCTGCAGTCCTGTCAAGTCACTGGGATTATTCATACATCAAGAGGCTAAGCACATACATGGGTATCTACTGGATGATGTACACCCCTCCCAGAATTTTACTTGCTTAACAATCAATCTAATGTTTTTGCTCTTTATAGTTACTGGCTGAGAGCCTAGAATCTGCTGGCACCTACACATAGGATTCTCCTCTGAGCATTCTGTGACCACGTTGGTGTTTGAAATATTATGTATTAACAGTAAGTACTTTATGACCAGCAAATAAATTATTATTTATGGAAGACCTGGAATTTGCAGTCAGTACTAGTCTGTACCTGTAGTGAGGAGCCATTAGCTTAAGGCTTTGGCTGTAGTGACAGAAAGGAAGACCTGTCCTTGAGATACTCTAACATTTTTCACTCCAGGAAGCCTTTTTCTAAGTGCATCTCTGTATAACAGAGCATTATCCATTATGCAAATGTTTAGTTAATGGACACAGCAGGATCCATACATGCAGATTTTTAGGGAAGGTGCAGATTAAGATTCACTTGAAATGACAGTGAAATATTAAGTTGTGCAGAGAATTCTAAGCTAGTTCTGGCCACAACACTAGAGCTATTCTTGGGAAAAACGTCATGCGGTACTTGTGACCACAGGTAGGTAAGACCTTTGTCATCAGCCACTCATGAGGAAACATGAGTATCCAAGAGGACATTGTCTAAAATAAGGCAGTGTGTTGGCCTTGGCTGTTGAGTCACCAGTATCACTTCCTGCAGCCCCTGCTTTTGCTCCGGGTATTTCTCAAGGGAGCACTGACTTAGTCTTTTTGATTCTTCTAGAATGAATAAGATCACAGCTCCAGAGCAGTAATGATAAATATGTCCTTGATTCAGAGGAATGTGCACTCCTTTTAGCACAAATGTGCTAAATCTTCCATGAGATGCCTGCCTGATTAGTTTTTATCTTTATTTGTCATGGCTTCACTGATTTGAAAACTTCAGAGTCTCTAGTTGTAAAATGGAGAATTCACAGGAAGAATCTGTTCAAGTGAGAGAACGAGCTGTGTCAATGGCTTGTGCCTCAGGGTACCACTGAAAGCTGTTGTATGTGGATCTCTCTTGCCTTTTCTTTAATTCAGTATTTGCCTAGACATTTCTTTAATCACTCAAAATACTATGTGGAACTTCTCTAGCAGAGACAGATTCTCGCCACTTTTCAGTGGCAGATCCTTCTCCACTACACTGAGGTTTGCTGCATTTGTAAAGCACACCTTACGGAAAAAGAAAAAAAAACCACCTGACCTCTGAATTTCTTTTTTTAAATATCATTGCAAAATTTCTGACGTCAGACAATGAGACACAAATTACCCTGTGAACTGTTAACATATGCCTGTTTACATATGATATCTTATAGCCAAAGCAGATTAAGATTTGAAGGTTTAACTGCTGTTGAGTTTCCACTTCTGTGAATCATACGGATCATACAGCTTATTCCTCACAGGCACTTATTTTTATTCTTTAACTCTTTCAAGCTATTCCTCTCCAGAGCAGAGTTTAGGGGGAACATGGGACACATGGGAACAGAGAGATCACAACTGCCTAACAAACCCCAAACTTTGCAAATGAAAGAGCAAAGAGCTGCCATTAACTGCAGCCACCCCAGTGAATCAGTAGTGGTTTGTAGCTTGCACCAGGTGAGCTGACAGGCACAGAAGCCTTCCCCAGTTGCCAAGGTTAGTCTGTCCTTCCACCTAGTTAAGTGCCAGCTGCAATGGATGCTGATGGCCAACCCTGGAATCTTCCAATTTAAGGAGGAAAATTACTTGTAAGAACCAACAAGAGAGAACCAGCCATGAAAAAATCAACAGGATTGCTCAAGTTCCAGGTTCAAAGAAAAAAAAAATCATTATTCATACCAGGATTCCTTGGATACTATGTTACAGTTTAAATTCAGAAATGCCAAACATTTTGGTGAGAACTTCATTGATTTCAGTAAACACAGGCAGTTCTTTCTAGCACTTGAATCAATGTGGTGTATCACTGATTCTAATGGGACTCAAGTACTCTTCACCAGCAACCCTGACACAAGTGAATGAGTGTCTGTCTTTTTCTGGATATGATGGCCATATTTGAAAAGAGAAATCTCTGCTGATAAAAGAAAGAAATCTACCTCTATTTAAATACACATGCCTCTTCACCTCAGATGTGATTGTTATTAAAGCTAGGAAGGTGAGTGCTGCCAAAAATCAGTCCGTTTCTTTCAGGTGAAAGCAAGAAGGATTTCAGAACTTAGGCTGCACTTCACTTGCTGTTCAGGTTCTCTGATTCACTGCCACTGCCTGGCTCCGGCTAGCAAAGGAGAGAAGGAAGATGAGGTATTTTGAAGCAGGAATATGAACATCCAAAAATACCTTTCCTCTTAGAGTGGCGATAAGTGACAGTTTGACTATTTGTTCTTTTCATTTAAAGTGTTGCTTCAGATTTGTTTGGGTTTTTTTCTCCCAGCTGCATCATCTCAAGCAGGCAGTTCACTGTATTACCTGTGGATTAGCTAACACAGGCTGAGTGCAGCACTGTGATGGGTCAAGCCTCTCTTTTTCACGTAGGACAAGGTGTAACCAAGACAGCAATCTCACAGCATTACTCACTGGAACATGAGGGCAATGAACCATATCAGGAGCTGCAGCAATCCAAGGCTATACTGGTACAAATGCCACAGGTAGCAAACCAAACCTGCTGCCACCAGTTTGTTGGGAGGAATTAATCTGGGTATAATTTACCATTTATAATGTTATGTGTTATTGGAAGGCACAGTCAAGCAACCCAGACACCTACACAAACTAAATGTGAGGTACAACACTTGTAGCCATGGAAAATGTATGTACATCTTTGCATCTGAAAACCTGGGAGGCTGGTTATCACTAGGGGTTGAATGAGATCCAAGAGGACAATGTTAATGCACCTCTGCCAGAAACTGCTGAGCTTGTTTAACGGATGCAGGTTTCTGTTTCTGACTCTTCTGCTTAGAAATGGTTTGAGAATAAATTTAACCACAAACTTAAAGATGAAACAAAAAGGACATTCCTGCCACCCCCCCCCTTTTCAGAAAAATGCTACTGTTAACATCCTCCCTTCCTCCCTTGCGGTATTTAAGTGAAAATCAGTGACCCACCTTAAAAACTACAAGTTTGAGACCTGAAGTGTCTTAAAACGGACCTGATTTTACACATAAAAATACAAACAAGTACATACTGCTCAACCACCCCCAGTCTCTTTCAGCTATTTCAGCTGGGCTCCCATGGCAGAAGCACCCACGCTCACTGCCAAGCTGTGAAAAGATGGACCTCGGGGGTTAGACCTCATAATGAAAATTACCCAGCCAATTCCCATGAAGTGTTTTGAACACAAAAGCCCGGTGCAAGTAATAATGGTTCAGTTCTCTTTTTCAGCTATGAAATCAGCTTGCAGATTAATATTCTTCAATTACAAAATACCAATTTTCAGCTTGAAGTGGTTTGTAGTCTTAAGTGCAATTGGGGTTAATAATGGTCTATGAAAGGAGAGCTGTTAGCAAACAGTAACCCAGAGTGAAAATCTTAGCATATGGGTACCTCAGCTACATTTTACATGAAATGTCAGATTGTAAATTCAGAAAAATTACATAGGAAAATACCATCTAGCCCACTAAGGATCCCAAAGCTTAAAGAAACCAGTATTTTCTGCTTACACATGCCAAGAGATAATTGCCATCTGACTGCCAAGGCAGCTCCTTTTACCTATGGCTATTTCTAACTCATGTCTATAATGCCTTATCTGCTAGATGTGTTCAGATCAATTTAGGCAATAAATAGTGTCACAAAGTTTAAGTTCTTTTCTGGATCTGTGCCCAAAAGCACAGATATCTGAATCTTATATAAAATGAGACTAAGTGCTTTTCAATCCAAGGCATATGGTTACAACATATTTGTACTATCTACAATTTAGTTATTGGAATACCTCTGTAAATAATCGTAGTCTTCTAGCCTACAATATTAAGGTAAAGCCTTCTGGGACTCCCAAATGCAAAAAGCCTGAATTAAATGCTTCTGAATTTCAAATGAAAAGCCTATGTTAGGGCAGAGAGTTCAAAAATTGTAAAAACAAGGCCAATATCCTCAGAGGTGAGTGGTTGTTTTCTGTGTCCATAAACAAGGTGTAAGTGTGCAACACTTTCTGAAAATTCATCTCTGAGGTTTGTGTTAACACATGGGCCCAAGCACTGAAAATCCTTGGTCACAGTGCCCTACTCCAAGTATCCCCAGCAGTTAAAGAGAGAGACAGTAACAGAGCTATCTGCAATATAGAGCAAAGCACTCACTATTACATGCTGGCAGAATCTGCATCTCTAATATGCTGAAGAAACTAGCACACTGACAAGGAAGTTTAAACGCTGCAAAACATACTTTATTTACCAAATGCAAGCTTTTAGAAATTCAGAAAGGTAGAAAAAACCCAAACAAGTTAAACTGAAATTCCTTATATTCCTGAGTTCAAAAATGCTTTCAATTACAGCAGAGACCTACAACTTTGCCTATAAATGAAACATTTAACGATGAAATGAAACACTTAACAAATAACAATCAGTTATACAACCTATGTAGAATCAGCAACTTATCTCACAAGACCTCTAATAACAAATTTTCTTTGTGGCAGTACATATCCAGCTCATGTGTCCAGTGTTGACCAGCTTTGTTTATTCTGACTGTCAATCACTCTTTTGAGTGCTTCATCTGGCACAAGATCTGATCCTTTTACATCATCATGGCTACAGCCCATTTTAGGGCATCTGTTAAAAAGAAAAGAGAGACTCCATTAAATTGGAAGAATTGTATTTGTCAGATATAGGCTTTTACATAACATCTGCTAGCTTATTTTTTTTATCTGGGATTCACTCTGTCAGATCCCTGTTACCTCTTGTCCTGTTCACCAGCTCTGTGTGGGAAAAAATAGATCTATCTCAACTGGTGGGAATCATCAGCTGAAGGAAGGAAAGAAGGAGCACAGTGAGAGATGGAGCCTCTCACCTGTAGATCACTCTCTTGCTTCATGCACAAAAGCTGCCTGCATCAGCAATGATATCAGCACTGCACGGCCACCTTTCTGTGTTGCCTTCTCTCTTTGCAGTCCTCTACAAACTGCAGGTAAATACCTCTTCCCTTACTAATCTGCAGTGGAGAAGTATAATTTTCACTGGCAGATAAATAGGGAGATTATTTTCTAGGGAAACAGATAAAAGGGAATGAGTCTTGCAACAACTGACTGGTGAATCAGTGGACTATCTAGTTGGTGTAAAAATCAACCTGACCTTTTACGAGCTGTGAAAGCTCAGAAAGGAGAAATGGGGTAAAATTAACAGCCTCTAGATGATAATCAAATACAAAATGTCTTACAGCTACTTGAAACAGCCAGATAAAGACAGCAGGGTGAAAGATACTCAGAGACCAAAGGTCATTTTCCTTTGGCGGTGGCCCAAACATGCACAGATGGTACCTATAGTCAGAAGTAACACTTTTCCGGAATTTTTCCTCTCTTAGGAATAACTTTTCTCTGAGGTGCTGAACTTATTTACACTCAGTACTCATAACTTTTACTCCAGATTTGTCCACAGCTTACTGTGCTTGTCATAGATCAGTCACTTAATTGCTCCGTGCCTCAGTTTTCCCATTTATCACCTTAATACAGCAATAGCTTGCCAGATTAATGAATAACAAGTGCTCAGAAAGCTTCCCACATTTCCTGTAAGCATAAAGTATTAGTATGTCCTTCCAGGCAGTGGAAAATACTGAGCAAACCAAGAGACGTAAGAGTTGCCTCAAGGAGTGTGTGACAAGTCTGTCAGCACAGGGCTGTGTACGTCAGCTGAAGGGCTGGCAGGCAGGCACCGCGCTGCCCAGGGCACCGAAGGCATCCCGTGCATTCACACTGGGAAGCACTTGCAAGGAAACAGCTACTCTGTGTCTCCAGAGTGAGCAACAGCTCTGATTCCAGAGTCAGGATGGCAAGGATCCCGTCGCCATGCCCCGCTCTGCCAGGACACCTGCTCCCACAGGAATATCCCTGGCAGGAGCACAGCCCAGCAGCAATGCCCTGAGAATGGGATACTCAAATGGGGAACTTGTTGCAACAGCTGGCCTGTCTTACCACCACAGCAGATGATGGGTTTTCAAAAGTAACTGCATTTTCGTGAGAAAGTTTAAAATTAACAGTACATTGGGCAGAGAAAACCAAGGAGTCCTTCTTAATTTAGTTACAGTGAATCTGTGGCATTGCTGTGTGTGTGCTTTTCTAGCACACTGGGATAACTGCTGTAAAAATGGTAAGGCTGCAAGCTAAAAGCTCAATATTAAGAACTGCCAGTGTTCACACTGCACAAATAACTTCAGTTTGGATATAAGGCAGCTTTAAAGCTAGGTGTTGTACAGCTGATATGATTTTTTTAACACCAGAGTTTTCTCTAGTCTTCCATTTCTTAAAAGGTAAAATAAAATTCAGTCATGTGACCCTATTTGTTTTTCAGCAGTGCTGAAACTTTTGATCACTACAACAAGTTCTCCTAAATTGACATTCTTCTGATGGATTTACCAACACAGAGAAATATTTAGATATGAACATCCTAAATTCAGTTCCGTATCAGAGAAGGTATTCTTGTCATGGTTTTGGGCTGTTGAGTACATGCTTTTTAGCCTCTCCCTATCCTCCAGAACACTCACTTTCCTCCAACTTGAGAGCTATTTCCCAACTCCTGTTCATTTTTCCAGCCAAGTTTCTGTCCATCCATGTTGCTGCTTTTGTTGTTATTCCCAGAATATTGTACCCATTCCACATCTTTCCTTAGGCTTCATAACACAAGTAAGGTACTTCCATCTTGTTCTTCAAGCTGTCTTGACACTGAGGTAGTGGCTGAGTATCCCAGGTTTTATAGCAGTGCTTTCCTGTAGCAGGGAAGGAGCATGGAATAAAAACTCCTGCTCCACCTTTGTAACCCCCAAGGAGGACCATATAGAGACTAAGAGAAGTACCAGAGCAACAGATGGAGGAAATAGGCTGCCTGTGGCATTATCTTTAGGGAAATCAGGTTGCTGGTCCCTGACAGACCTTCCTGAGCAAACTGCACATTTATTAAGAAGTCCTCAACTGGTAAGTTTCCATGAAGTCATCAGCCCCAGAGCATGAGGCTCTAGCACAAATGGTGTAAAAACAAATGTGAGGTCAATGATGAAACGATATGTCCTCTCAACTTGCTCTAAAAAGTGTTATGTTCAAGCCTCTTTTCTTTTTCTTCTTTTTTCCTTTTTTTTTTCTTAAAATCATTGTCATTTTCAAATTTACTGTAGATAATTTGAGGTTTAAAAATTCAACTGTTACATCTTTTCATTCAAAAAATTATGTCCCATGTGGAAAAGTGACAGACTGCTTTAGTGATATAAAGAAAGAATTATTTAACCGCTTCGTGGTAGGAACTACACTGCACTATCTGATCACATACTTAAATTCTGTTCTACCTAAAATATTGTAGTTTAGTATTTCTCACTTTAACACTCAGTTGTTTTAATATTTCTCAGCTGTACTGGAATATAACTGCAAAAGAAGGTGCATGGAGGAAATTTTTTTTCATTAACTTCAACGATTGCTACATAAGCAGTGGGAACAAAATCAGCAACTAAATTTTAGGAAACTGAAGTCCCTCTTTGTTGGTCATGGCTATATGAAATCTCCTTACTTCTGCTGTGCAGCTACAAGTAGCTGTAACTTCCCCACACAATTCCTGAATATTTCCTTACACATTGTTTTCATTAAAAAGAAAAGCTCCTTCACGTGTCTAGCACTAATGAGGAGACTGTGACTTGGGCAGACGCTGAGGTTTTACTTCCTACAGCCTTGCCAATCCAAATACCTTTCCTAGAACAAGTGGAGTAAAATTCCACTTACACAGCAAAGCAAATAGCTTTTCCACACATTCTTTTTAGCTTACCGGACATTTTTCTTTTTCTGCTTTTGAGTCTGGATCATTTCTAGAATGGCATCTTCTTCATAACTATGTCCACAGACTTTGTTTCGCACTGGCCTCTTCATTGTCATCTGTAATCAGTAAGGATTGATTTAAAGGAACTGATAATGCCCATGAAAATGCTTCTTCTGAGATTTTATATGAAACAACAGGAAATGTGTTTGCCATTCATACATGGCATTCCATGTATGGAATTACTGGATGAGGTCCTGCATGGTAAGCTGCATTACTACTTACATGGGGTTTTTTCCCAAGCAATATTGCTCTTCTCTGATTATGCTTAAAATTTATACTGTTTTGTTGTTAAATATATTGTTGTTTAACAGGTACTGCAGATTTGTAATAAAAAAACTAATGAAGAATATGAAATAACTATTTCCCTATCAGTTACTGTACCAGCAATAATGTACCTGGGTAATGGGACAAATAAAGTTCATCTGACTCCGAGTCACAGCAATGTCTTCATCAATTTCTTCTATGGTGTCATTACCACGATCTGATTAATGCACAGTAGAATGGAAAAAAAGAAAAAAAATTATTTCATATTTAACGTAGATTGCCAATACTTAAAGTAAGCTAATAAAATCCAACATTTGCCAAGCACTATCTCACAGTGATATCTAAAATGCCACAGCATATTTCTGCACCACTCCATGAACAAGACTGCAAAAAATACTGTACTATAATGTCTTTCAGAAAATATGGATTTTTATATTGTAATCACTTTGTGTGTGTGTGGCTATAAACAGCCAATGCTAGAAAGAAAGGCTGGGAAGGAGAGCAGGCTGGCCTGAAGATATGCAAAACCTTTGGTATTTACTATTCAAGTTCACCAAAACTCAGTAACACACAGATGAGTCCCCAAAACCTAACAAAGGATGAGGTGGAGCAGATCTGGCAGTCCTACCCTCAATATCAGTTTGTGTTTGAGTGTCGTAAGTGGGCTTGCTGTATAGCCTGTACGTACTGTATACACTTTAAAAGGAATTTGTACTGTTTATCATAATGCATCAGTTACAAAGAGCTGCTGCTGTATTTTGATAAGACTATAATTAGTGAAAAACAAAAGCCAAAAAGTGTCACGGACAATAGAAATGCTATTGAAGCAACCTTAAGGAGGAGGGACAGAATGAAATACTGACAATTCCCAGAAAACACCCAATGGCCCAATGCCAGGGAATGAAGGGCAGACAAATGAGAATAAATCCTCCTAGAGCTGCAGGAGGTGCAGGTCCCCACCTTTACCAGAAGAAGAAAGCAAGGTATAAGCAACTCTGTGCACCCAGGAGCACACCAACTAGTGTTCCACGCAGAAATTAGCCAGAGTTGAAAGCTGAGACACAGGAGCAGCTAAGGAAGAGACAAATATGTATATATATATTTATATATATTTATACATATATATATAGATAGATAGGGAGAGAGAGAGCTAAGTATAGCCTTAATGAAATGCATACATGTTGTTTTATCTTCTAGGTCTGCTCTGTTATTGTAAATCCAGGCCTTTAGTTGAATGCATTTGTTTATCTTTGAATCTTATCTGGTAATAACAGCAAACTTAACACCTGCCACAGCTTTCCATTCCTTTGGGGTAGTTCTGCAATGCCTTTGCAGCAGGGCCCTGGGGTGCAGTCCTCAAGGTGTCCCAAGCAAAGAGAACGTTTTTCTCTCTAGCTGCACTCCAAGGCAGGAGTGAGAAACACAAGTGAACACAGAGTTTAAAATTAGTTCATGATTTGCCTTCTACAGCATCTCAGCCTGGTTCCCTGTGCTGCTGTTGCACACTATCAGCCAATCTTTGCATCTCTGGTATTCAGTCTTCCACATCTATTAAGGACCAGTGTTTCCTAACTTTTGGTCAGTCCTGCGTGCCTGTGTGATACCATCACCTTCCGGATGATACCAGCAGACATCACCTGTGGAGCAACCAAAACCTCTCACACCCAGCCTAGACTGAGCTCGCTGCCCTGTGAGCCAGCACAGCTCTGGCTGGGGACTCTTGGCATTGATGTTGCAGCCATCGCTCCACCACAGCACCTCCTGGTATGCCAGGCCTATTTCCAGATCTTTCCTTCCTCCTCAACAGAGCCTGCTCTTCTTTCCATTTCAATATTCCAAGCATTCAGGAATGTTTCTGACCCAGGTACTCTAACCCCAGGTAATGGGGTTGGAACTAGATGACCTTTAAGGTCCCTTCCAACCCAAACCATCTTACAATTCTACTCCTGTGAATACCACAGGAATACTCAAGGATATTTCTGTGTCTGCTACTAAGGTCTCATTCAATCAACAGGGTGTGGATTCTGGGGGAAAAGGAGCTCAAATGTCCAATGTCAATCATAATTTCAAGGCTTTAATCTCCAAGAATATTAACATACCTTCATCAAATACTGACCACTTAACAGAGGCAAACATTTGGAAATCAGAAGGAAAAAGTGGGCACAATTTAACTGTAAATACCAAAACTGCAATGGTATGGACACCAGAAATGCACCTGTATTAGTCACCAGTTTTCAGAAAAAAACTCTGTCACATATTATCCTTAGATTGCTCATATATATGGTTTATTCTATCATAAGCACACAGTATTTGAAGAAAGGACAACTTTTGGAGGGGAAAAAGGTTTTTTTAATGAAACTTTTGAAATACAAAGCAATGGTTGAAATCCCACTAAGACAGCAAGGCTAAGCAATATTGGAATTATTGGTTGGTGGCAGCTTTGGCATGGGCTGTTTTACTTAAATATCATAGTGATTTTTTTTCTATAAGTAATGCCAACAAAGAACAAGAGATTCAGAATGTCCTTAAATTCACATATCTGCCAATTTTGACATACTGCAGCTCTAATCTTTCCTGTGGAAAACATCACATTTTTCTATGTTGTACTTTGTTTCAACCCATGAACTTGGCATGTAATTCCAGTGTACCAGGGCATAACATCCATCAGTGACATTAGAAAGCATCAGTAATAGCAAGATCTAGGACAGGGGATTGCTTACAAAAGATGATTTTTAAAAAAGATTAATGTGTAGGTACCAAGGAAGGTGGGTGAAGTTTTAAAATGTGGTGCTTGTGCCTGTGACTTTACTTCTCAAGCCCAACACTGTAAGTTACGCATGTAAGTGGCTTTTTCTGGAAGAGTATTCACCTGTGCAGCACCTTCTGACTTTGCTAAAGAGTCACCATTTCCCTCATCACTTCTGTGTATGCTTACTTAGGTACAGACACAAGAATTTAGGAGACTATGGTGAAGCATCCAAGTTCAAAAATGTGAGCTCAAGCTTGGGTACTGGTACTTGAGCCACCCCTGAAGGCCTCAGGTCTCGAAATTATGTGAGCTAAATCCCAAGCTGAGGTAACTTTTTTCCCATTCTGGCTTTGGAGGTGATTCAGATGCCTCATGTTTAATGGTTGAAATTTCGTGAGTTGAGACCTGCTCCTTGTAGGTGTGGTATATTTATCTTCTTGGATTCAAACTGTCCTCTTGCTGCAAGATTGTCTTAAACACTTCAGCTTGCACTTCATTTGCAATGATTTTGTATACAGTCTATCAGAGTGGGGCCCTGGCTTCAAGAGGTGATCACAGCCCAAATGAATCATTATTTAAAATATTCCCTTTTCATAAGCAGCTAATATTTTAAAAAACAAATATGCAAGACTGGGATGATGCAAGTAATACCTCAAGCATGTCAATGGCAAATTAGCATAAATCAGATAAACCACCCACAGATTTGTTGTTATTGCTCGATGTTCTACATTACAGGAGAAGAAAGGAAAATAATTTTTTTCAGAAACAGTAAATTTTGCAGAGATTACACAAGACACACACATACATCCTAAACTGGTCACTAAGATGCTCTAAACTGTAGATCTGTATCTGTAGACTCATATTGGAAGATGTTTTCATTAAGGTCAAAGGGATTTTTTTACCAAATGAAATGTATAAAAATTTGGAGGATCTAAATTGCAAGTCTGACTATTCTACAGAAAGAAATAAAAACACTGGATCATACATATTTCAGCTAAGTTCAAGTTATATTTTTACAAAATTGAATTTTCCTTGCAAATTAAAACCAGACGCAGAAAACACTAAGTTATTGTTCCTCAAATTCAGATGTTGCCTAAAGTAACAGAAGTATATACATCTATTCTGGTAGTCTGAGAGATCACATTTTAAGTGCATTAACAGTTTCTAGTTTTCCATTCCAGCCAACTGAAACATGTTACAAGTATTAGTAACACATTTTCTATCCGGCTATCTCAGCAATGATGTTTACAGCTGTTGCAATAAAACTGCATTCTTATGAAGGTATCTATTTTTGGTAACATATCATAATGAATTTTGCAACTGCCAACTGTTTTTTTTTACCTATTCAATTTTAATTAAAAGCTGGTATTAATTTATATCTCTATCACTTTCATCTCTTGATAATATTGTGACTAACATGCCTTAGCTCAGTTTTTACTTACTCTGCTGGGAGACAGAACTTTTAAGCCAACTTTTAAAAATAGGAAAACCATAGTGCAGAGACATTAACTGCTGGATTGTGAATTATACTAAGCATAGATAATATACGTCAAAAAAAACATGAGAGGAAAGATCGTCTCCATTGTCATTGTTATTTCTACAACCAAGAGACTGCTGTCTGCTCACTGCTCCCAGTGTCAGCAATGCCCTCTCCCCAGTTTCTGTTCCTCTAACCTGGTTCTCAGTGACTACATCTTGCAATGTAAACTCAATTGACTTCTTTCCTTTTGTGCTGGGCTGTTCTGCCTTCTCACCTGCCACAGTCAGACACTAATCCTGGGAATCAAAGGGTATCGTTAAGCATGTGGGATTGAGTCTTTGTAAGCCTGAGCCACCAGACAGACGAGGTCTTGGCTCCCAAGAGGGTCTATTGTACTGCTGACTCCATAGAAATAACAGCAACTCATCCAGGCTGGGAAAAATCCTATCTCTGAGAGCTCCAAGAAAAACATGAATGTTATGAGGGCAAGTTGGATGCCAAGTGTTCCTGCCAGCAGGGCACAGAAAATAATGAAAGGTGGGGGAGGTGAAGGACATCATCACATCCAAGAGTTGTGCTCTAAGAGTCAGAAGCCATCTGGGGTGAGGAAGGGCCAGGGCCAAGTCTAAAGGAAGGACCTGACACTGCTCAGACCACCATGGGTAATGCTTGAAAGTGGGTCAGCATGCCCACCACTGCTCTGAATTTGGGGTGGCCTTCAGTCCAGAGAAGCAGACCAGAACAACTGTCCAGTGTCCTTCCCGAGGGACAGATCTGCAGTAAATGCTGTAGGAGGAGTGAAAGAAGAGGGGAAGCAGAGAGTAATACCTTCCTGGCAAACTCTCCCAGTCTAGCAATTTGTGGCCAAGGACTTCCTGAGTCAGAGGTAATATCGTCATACTTAATAAGACCTGGAGTTTTCCTTCAATGAATTTGTCTAAACTTGGAGAGGGGAAGAGGCTGGACCTTTTGGCTTGATTAGAGACAGTTATCTTTGCTAGAAAGGTTAGCAACAGTTTAATTTTCCCTGAAAATTACCGCAGAGGCTGCAGGTTACGGTTTAATTTGATTTTTAAGAGGGAAAATAAGGTGTGCAAGCTACAGCTGCAGTCAAACAGTTCAAAGGCTTTCTGCTTTTTGCCAGAGGCATGCGATAGTTTAATCTGCCAACCAAGCCAAACTAGGCTTTGCATTGAAGTACATTACAATTTGATTACTTGCTGGTGTTGCAATACAAAGTTGATCTAAGGAAGGTGGCCTCTAACACGTTGCTCCAGATTGCAATTGCAAATTTACTTGCTCCTGCCCAGGCCAAGTAACTTGCTGGTAATTTACTGCCAAGTGCTTTGTATGTGCCCTGCTTGACAGATACTTGTGTAAAAAGCACATAGACATGTATCTGGTCAATCAAAAATAAAATGACAATCCTGTAAATATAAGCCATTCTTATTTTCCTGGAGTGTGAAATACAAATTATATGAATGAATTAGCAAATTTTTCGTTCCTTTACATAATAGTGGGGAAGGAAAGGATAGTGTCTTGCACTAGGCAGCAATCCTCCAAAAATTCCTTTAATGCCATCAAATTCACAGCACTTGTATATTTTACAATATTTTGTCCCAGGTCTTTTAAAATAAACTATTCTAAACGGAAATACTGTTCCCATTTTACTCTTTCACTACTGGGTAGAGCTGCTTGCTGCCAGTTTTCCAGAATGGCCTTAAAATTAAGAGAAACTGTGATTTGATGGAAATGTTATTGGACAACTCTTACAGAAATGTAAGTGAAGGAGACTGAAAGACACTTGCAGCGAGATAAAATTTTCTGTTTAGTATATTAATAATAAAATGTGACTTCAAATCCTAGGGGGAAAAAAGCAACAAAAACTCTAGAGGTGCCCTGCAAAACCTTCAACTCACATTCATTGAACTGAGAAGAGATCAACTTTGCCTTTAGATTCTGGGAAATTCAGACTGTTATGCAGTGGGAGCTGTGTCTCTAGAACAGAAAGGATATCTTTGATTATAAACCACACAACTCAAACAATTTGGTAGGCAAACACAGAGGCAGCTTTCTTGCTCCCTCTGTTATTGCAAAGAAACATGAGAAATCCACACTTCAAAGTCCTTGGATGACATTTTAAACTTCAGTTTCCTCATTGCTGCTGCCTGGACTCGATCTGAAGAAGCTGCTGTGGGAGATGAAGATTACCTAAAAAGATGTCATGATGGTTCATCAGTAAGCTCAGAGGAGCTACTATTTCTGGAAAACCTGAGGTGGTCATATTCTTCCATCTTAACTACTGTCACCTACGATAAAACGTAAACTTAAGAAGCAAGTTAAGCACCAAAGACTTGCTGAAAAGAAACCAAACTGATAAACAGACTGCTTAAATGACTAGGAAACTCTAGGTCTACATGAAAGCGTGCCAGGCATGTGACAATGGAGCACCAGTATTAAGGATGCCACAGTGCAAGCAAAGCAAGATGAAAACTGGAATATCTTATGAGGAAAAAATATATCAGACACAAGCTACTAAAATGCAAATATATGTAAAGAACATTTTTATTACTTGGGCTTTCTCCTGCTCTTCAGAAGAAAAAAGGCTGAGCAATCACTGCTTCATGCAGTATAATGTATAAAGGCAATTTCCATGCTTAGAGAGCATCATCTCATGTATCAGAGATGAGAAGAATATCACACACATTTAAAAAATGAAGAAATTCACTCCAGGCACATGAAAGAAAAAGTTGCAAAAGAAGCAACCAGGAAAAAAAAGCGCCTACCATTTCATTAGAAGATGAACCACTTTCCATTACTAACATTGTGGTCAGAATCTGGAATGTCACTGATGCAATGCTAACCATCAAATGACATGAACATGTAGGGCTTGCCTACACAGGGAAGTTGTTGCAAAATAAGCGAGGGTGTGAATACAGAATGCATTAACTACTTGGCACTAACTCAGTGTGTGGACACTCCTGTTCTGCACTAGGAGTGCCTTTTGGCTGTTTAGCCTAATCCACTTCCACACTGGACTTGAGGAAGGCACTGTTAATCCTCTGCTGGAGTAGTGAGAAGACAGCTGTTGGTATTGACAGCAGAGGGGAGCCCCATCCATTTATGCACAAGCCCCTAGCAGTCCCTGGATGGTCTATTCTGTAAATTTAACTCGTATTTTCTCAGAACAATCCATGACAAGTATTCTCAGCTAGCAGAAATCATGTCTATGGCATCTCTGAACAAAAGGTAACATCATGAATCTTGTAACCCCTGTGGCTGGGAGTCACTTTGCCTATTTCAGTATGTCATTTGTGCTTCTTGTAGACATTCACTTCTGAAAAGGTGAACTGGTGATGGACTTTCAGGTGGAACAAGCTTCTGCTAGAATATGCTCCTGAATAGAACTGTTCCAGGGTAACAGAAGGACAGAAAACAAAAAGAGCAGGGATGGGGCAAGCAGACCAGGTAGCAGTGGTCCCTAGCAGTCCATCCAACAGGCTGCTATGGAAACAGTGAGCAGAAAACCCCCCAGCTACCCCAAATGATCATACCCCTAGAAGATTATCACTCAGATTACCATTTCAATCTCTCTTCACATCCTCCTCACAAGACTTTTTAACAAAGACTTCACTGTTTTCCTACTCTAAACAGCTCTCTGAAAACACCTTAAAAACCACCTCAGAATAATGTGCCCTGGTGCCAGGAGAGTTGTGAATACAGACACATGGAGTTTGTCATGTGTTGGGGCACAGGTAGGAATATTTATGAGCTACACAGTGAGAGGGATGAAGCTTTAATCCCCGAACACTAACCTGTTGATTTTGTGATTGTCAAGAATGACACCGACTCAGCAGCTCTGAAACTGCAGAGAAAGCACAGGAAAGAGCACTCTGTCACCATTGAGAATGGGCAGGTTTATAGTACAGAAAACCAGCTCCACTACCCCCTTCACCCAAAGGAAGGTGGGGAGACACATGTGCTTCTCTTTACCAGGAGAAGACTGATGTATAATACTGCTCTTGAATAAAGACATGAGTACAAATAAGAAAATGTGAAAACAAAATGGTGGGAACAAAATACTCTTTTTTCCACCCCCTAAATGTTGAAGTATTTGAAAGAAATTTTTAGGTGATATATTTTATTTTGAAATTAGTCTTAATGAAGACAGCATTTGTAATTCTCTTCTTAGTGATGCATTTCAATACTTCACAGTGCTTTCTAAAATTCTTACCTACTTCCAAAATGAATTTACTTACTTTTAAAATGTAACATCAAGTGAATATAATTCAATGTGAAGTGAAGCACTATATATATCCACATAACCTTTTGAGTTTTATTATTAGGATGTATAAAAAGAGAAGTTTTGTTCATCTCCCAAGCTTTTTAAATAGCAATAATTTTTTTTCGGTATTTTGCATATAAACTTTACCATTTCAGTTATTCTGAATTCTGAAGCTTTGCACTGCCTGGAATGCCTCTGGGATGTCCCGGGATACTGCTTCAGACACTGGCTGGGTACTTGCTTGGGGCTGTATCTCCTGCTCTGCTCCTGCCTTGGTTACCAGCCCACAGTCCTGACAACCTCCTTAGAAGAGGAATTTTCCTAAAGCAACAAATCATTTGTAGAAGTACTAACACCCAATTCCTTCTTCTCTTGAACAAAAAGTTCTATATAAAGAAGTCAATTACACTACTGTGACCATTTCATTGGTGGAAAACTGAGGCACAGGGCAGGAATACATCCAGAACCACCAGCACACTGTGTGTTAGACCACTGTCTTTCCCATTAGACCACACTGCCTTACCCCTGAGTAACTAAGGCTACGAAAAATTTCCAAATACATTCTTAGTGAATGCATCAGCTCCACACTAAAAGCAAAAAAATATAGCACGGAGAAAAACCCCAGTATCTTCTAGTAATTGCACAATATCTGGTTGTTTATTCTAAGAACATCAACACTTGCACTAGAGAACACATGATTATTTTCTAGTGTCATATTTATAAAATAATACTTCTTTGCTAAGCTACATGAAAAAAAGAAAAAAAAAATTTATCGAAACAAAGTAAGAAATAAAACTGCGTTGTTGTTCAGGGGGATTTTAAGAGGGACCTACAGATCGGCCATTGCTTAATCAGGAAACTGCATGGTTTTCATTTAGATTAAAGCAGATAATGCATGTGTGTGTATGAAGACATTCTGCATGAACTGTGCTGTGCACACTGAGCAGATCTTCATTGTAATAATCCTCAGTAAAATGTTCCCTAAAAGAAACAAAAAGTGTTCCTAATCCAAATGTACAGAGCATCCTCCAAAACAATGTCATGGTGGGCTTGTGCAGCCAAACATAATGTTGTCATTGGTTAGGAACAGCTGAGCAATTTTTCTCAACCTGTCCTGTGATGTAAGATTAGGCTTCTTGAGTGGCAGTCAGTAGAAAAAATCTAATGCTAGAGCCCTGAGCTATAAATACTCATGGATTATAACTGCAGAAGCCTAGTAGCTTCTGATGGTAATTAGTAGTTAATTTTAAGTCTGATTGATATTTATTTTAAGTCCCTTTCTGCAGATTCTCATTTGCCAGGAGTGAAACTGGCAGAGTGCGTCTTCCTTAATGCTACATGCATCAGAAAACTATTATCATTCTATCACTGTCACTTGTATCAAAAAACGTGCACTTCTGACTTCACCTTGACATTCTGCGTGGTGCAGGCAACAGACAATCTGGAAATGACTGTGCTTTATGGCAAACATGCTGGGATGACTGTGAGGGGCTTAACTAAGGTCAAACACTAGCCAAAGTCTTTTAAACCCTCAAGGTCTCTCCATGCCTACACTTTCTTCTCCAGATCAGCTTTAATAGGGGAGTGAATTGGGACAGAGAAAGGACTTGAACAGCCTCAGCACAGATGCACACAGCAGCAGAAACAAGAATGGCAGAGCAGGACAAGCAGAACAAGGGAAGCTAATGTTGAATTGATGGGACAGCAGTTGCAGTGTCACTGGTGCTTTGTAATAGGGATAACAAGCACATAGCTAAATCACAGGGCATCCTGCACAGTCTTCATCTTTCTAGCAAAGGAGGGAATGTTACACTTGTTATTTTGGTCATATAGTTATTACCAGAATGGAATAACATTATAGCTGTCCTCTTCAGAACTATTAACTTCCCTTGCACACTTTGGTTGGCACATCAGCCCTTGGAGAAACCCATACAATCCCTGCACATATGCTGAGGAAGATCGAGGGTTTATATCTCAAAATAAACAGTTTAAAATAAGTGAAACAATCAAACAGCACTAATTATGGAAGGAAATCAAAACTGAATACAAAAGGGCTGCCATAAGGAATCACCATTTTGTCAGTGCTTCTTTCACATCAGAAATCAAGTACAGACTTACAACCCAGAATTTGGGTTACCTGTGTTGTACAGGTAACTTAAGATTCCTCCCTTTTTACACATTTGGCTACAGCTAGTAAAAATATGGGGGAACTGGGTTCAGTAACTGGAAGGAATGGAAAACTTTTAAGGACTAAATCAATAAATAAAGGGGCTTGGAAGAAGGTTGGAGAGAGACTTTTTACCAGGGCCTGCAGCAAAAGGACAAGGAGCAGAGCTTTTAAACTGAAAGAGGATAGATTAGACTGGGTGTGAGGAAGACATTCTTTACTATAAGTGTGGTGAGACACTGGAACAGAGAAGCTGTGGACAGGTAACAGCTTACCAACCCCATACCTGAAAGTGTGGGACGGGTCTTTGAGCAGCCTGATTTTGCGGAAGATGTCCGTGGTAGAGGGGTTGGAACTAGATGATCCCTAAAGGTCTCTTAAACCCAAACCATCTATAGTATTTCCCTGATTCCAAGCTTTTATTTACAGATACCAGCCCTGGCAGATAACAGCTCTTTGAAATCAAATACCACCTTGGCATGGCATGCATGCCAATACTAGAACATGTAACACGATTTAGAACACTATTTGTTAGATCAAGAAAATGAAAAGCACTTTTAGTAAAGACCACAAAGGGAGTTTATCCTTTAAAAAATGCAACAATAGAAAGTGCTAGTCACAGACAATTGGCACAGTTAAGCTCTCCCCATGACAAAACACACTCAGCTTTAACTGAAAAAGTGCTGAGATCATACACTTCCTAGAGGTGTCCTGATAGGTTTTTCATTGCAGAGCTGATCAAGGTACAGCACCCCATTTCACATAAAGGAAAACATATAAAGTATCAAAAGGACTCTTCACAGGGCACATACTTGAATAATAACTATTTCTAGCCAGGGAGTACAGGGGAATCATGAAAACAGCAGCAAGTGCATGCTGCTTTTGTAAACATAGGAAATGATCACTTCCAAACTTTCAGCTGCTTGAGGTGCTGGCCACCCATATATGACAAACCTAGCAGGGAAGAGTCACCGTATTAGTGACACCCACAGGTATGTGGAAAGGGCAGTCATTTAGCAGTAAGCAGAGTTCCTTGGGAAGTGACAGTCTTTGCAATCACGCATTCCTGGGTTACTACATTTGGCCTCTGGCTTGTACAGCACAGAGCTTGAAACCAGGAGCTCGATTATCACTGACAATGCTGATCTGGAATTTCAGGAATGGGTTGTAGTGGGTCCCAGGAAGCAAACAGCACTTATGAAGCGAAGAAGCACTCTATGCCTTTGCCAACAGAGAATGTTATGTTGCTCTGAGATGTTGCAAGAGCATGAAAGCAGTGTGGGAAAAGTGCAAATAGAGCTGGTGCAGTAGGAACTACAAACGGAATCATATTATTAACCAGGGAGGCAGGAAGGTGTATGGAAATTCACACCACTCAGTGCCTGAAAATTTTCTTCAGCAAATTATTGAACAATTGGACTCGAAGCAGCTAAAGGGTAACAAGGTAATAGGAGGCAGTCAATAGGTTTCTTGACAAATCAAATCACGCTGAACTGACCTAACCGGCTGCTCTGATAGATTAACTGTCCCTGCTGGACGAGCAAAGTCAGCTAACCTACATATCCTGATCTTAAATACAGCTTTTAGTGTCTTCCACGTGACATCCTCCCAAGTAAAAAGAAATCAGTATAGATCTTCACCCAGATCCAAGAAACAACACAATAATTAGGCTTTCTTCTGATTAGTTTCTTTCTTTGCTAAAACAGAACACTGGCGTAACAATCATTGCAGTAATGCCTAAAAACCATAATAGAGATTAAACAAGATTGTACAAGACACTATACACATTCATGAAAAGACAATTCTGGCATTGCAGAGCTACAGTCTAAACAATCAGGACAGACAAGGGAAATATTTCACCAGTACTGTCAGAGATGGGAAACTGAGGCAGAAAAAGATTAAGAGCCTGATTTTCAAATGAGCTCAGCATATTTCTTGCTGAGCTTGCTTGAAATTCTGGCCATAATCAACATCATGGAAATCACTAGATACTGAGCTCCTTTGAAAACCAAACTTCAATATGAAAATTTGGCCCCAGAGGTCTTTTGAAAATCAACATCAAGAGGCTTACCCAAGGTCACCCAGGAAGTCAGTGGCAGGGCTGGGAACTGAACTCACATCTTCTGACTCCCACTCTGGTGCATAACTAATGTCGCCCTGTGTTCTTGTTTTAATTAGCTATGGGGAGATCTCAAACCAGAGAATGCTTTTGAAATGAAAGAAAAGAAAACCCTTGCAAGTGCATTCAGTTCCCTTTCAGAAGCATCAGCACAATGAGCTTACAGCAACTCACAAGCAGGAGGGATTTCTAGCTTCTTTAACAAGTTTCTGTTTTCCTCAGAGAACATGCATCGTTTGTTGTTTACTTTTCATATATAAAGAGATTCACTGGTGAACATTTATTCTCTATTAATTTTTTTTTTAATTGCAGTATGCCTGTGACCCATACAAATATTTTTCCAGTGACAAATGAGGATAGAAAAAGGAAGCCTGCAGAGTGCAAAGGCTCCTAAGGATTAGCACACAACCTCTGGGGCAAGGAGTGGAGACTTATGCTATTGCTTATTATTACTACATTTTTCCCTAGGTAGAGGGAGTTGTTTGAAGTGGTTTCCTTGCTAATGCAGTGGCAGAGCAAACTATTTACTTTGCATGTATATGTGGTTGCTTCAGTACCTCTCCTGCTGTTCCTGTGGAACACCTAAGATGCACTGCAGCAGTCCACAAGTTCTTTCTGGAACATCTAGATTTTCCTTATTTTCCCTGGCTTTGGCATCATCCATAGGTCTCTAAGCATCTTCCCTGACAAGACTTGGCTGGAGAACTACTGCAGCCATCTCAAGAACAATGAAAGATATAAAATTATTGCAAAGGTAGAAAACAAGCCAAGTTTGTAACAGCTCCTTTAGTCCAACACATTTAGCTAGATCCTCGATGTGGAATTATTTTGTCAAAGACAGAATAACAGGTTAGTATTTCTATTCTTATTTTTTCCATCGAAAGTTCCATCCTACTTTTCTGCAAAAGCCTATAGAGGTTGATCTGTCAGAAGAGCTCTTCAAAAGGAGGAGTGGGACATTTCCTCAACTCTCTGACCTTGATATGCTCTCTATGATCACAGGTGACTCTGCATTCACCAGGAATCTCACTGATAAAAGCCAATGAATTTTGCCCAGCTTTCCTCAGACAGAAAGCTACTTGGTGGATAGAAATGGAAACTATGGCTCATGCTGATGGCTGGAGATTTCATAAAAGAAGAGCTGCTGGGTTCATTATTCCCAGATTTCTGTCAGAAGAAGAAAAGTGTCTTTCTTCTTTCCGACTTTCAGTCTTCTTGTACCTCTTTACTGCTATTTTCAAATCTGCTGTCTCCTTTGGGATATGTTTCACTTAGATTCAGAACAGAATCTTACTTCTCTGTCAAAAGCACCTTCTACTTTTCTTCTTCATAATTTTCAGTGCTACAAGTTTATGTGTCCAGCTGCAAAGCTGTGCAAGTTTAAAAACAACTTTATCTAAAAAAGCCAAGAAACACTTCACTAAAGACAAAGCAATAGTTATGGGAATCAAACAGGTGGTGGAGTGAGTGATTGTGTACAAGCAGTATGTTTGTTTCTACAGATTAGCTGGGCATACAGCTTTTACTTACAGAACATTTTTAGTTTCCTTTAATCAGTAAAAAGGTATTATTAGGGTTAGTTTAGTGCTGGCTCAGGGATTATTAGTGTTTCTACAACGGAAGTCATTGAAGGGGGAGTTTGAGGGAAGGCAAATTTATTTTACAGGGCTCTCTTCCTGCTGGAGAGTGTTTTTCATGAAGGGGTGGCACGAGAAAAAGCAAAGGGACACTTTGGAGTAAACAAGTGAGGCTGAGAAGCAAGGTTGGTGGCGCTGCCCCAGGAGAGGGGAAGTGGGTGATTCCATGGAGCACCAGCAGAGCTGGGTGCAGCAGCAGTCAGAAGGTCCTCAGAGGCAAAGTGCTCCCAGAGCCTGCTCCTGCAAGAGGCCTATCTGTCAGGTTCTTTTTTGCCATCTTATCTGTCTCTTGTTTCACTCCACACCCTCCTCTTCTTGTATGGCTTTCTCATTGTCTCCTCTCACTTATCTTGGATCGCGAGCATTCTGGGGGAGGGAGCACATCTTTATATAGTAAACAGGCAGTGCTGTTATGGCACTATACACAGAATTAATAACTCATGCAGTATATAAAGTGAAACTTCTCAAATAAGCTCAGTTGTCTAGAAGAGGGGATCTCTTCAGTTAATGGAAAATATTACTGAAAATCTTGGCGTTTAAGGTTAAATTGCATGCTTAAACAAACCACAACCACTGCTAAACACGCAGGTTGCACATTCTGGAATGCCGATTGAGCAGGCTTATGTGGGATCATCCAAAACCTTTGCAAGCTGATAAATCTGAATAATTAAGCTCTCCCTCATTACAGGTCGCCAAAGCACATTAATCAGGTCTCCACAAGAGTAAAGTTCACTCTGGAGACAGAAATACATCTTTGACTAATTGGTTGTTTTGATTGGCTGGATTTGGTAAACTGAGGCTGCATCTGAGATATTGGTACTGACCATATACACTGTTATATGCTGCCATGTAAGTTATGCATTCTGCTGTGTGCATACTGATCCAGCAACAGATCTAACAATGTACATTACTTTATCTCTTTTCACTTTTGACAAGCTTGAATTTCCAAGGATCTTATGAAATACTTTCTCCTCTTCCAATAGAATCACAAATGGAATGGGCTCTTTTTGTTTTGGTTTAGTTTTGAACTAGGGAATTTGACTCTATATTACAATACTGACTATGAAGTGAGCTCCAGGAGAGCAGTACCAGCAGTCTTGTTAATCATGTTTCACAGTCATCCTGTTGTCCCTAAACTCACTGAAGGATGGAAATCACTCTTTACATACACGGCTGTCATGGCCAACATCTTGAGAAAAAATTTCTAATCTGTTGATCATACAAAATTTAGAATTTAAGTAACACTAAGACAAAGCATATACATGCATGAAAAATCAAATACAATTACAAATATCAAATAATACAATGCTTTTGAAGATGCAGGGGAAATTTTATTTGAAAGAATATAATTAGAACCCTGCTCACACTGATCTAAAACCCTGAAAAAAAGGGTAAAAAACCTGGTATAAACCAGTAGCATTAGCACCACCCTACTGCACTCCTACTTTAATCCTGCAAACATGTCTGGCATAAGTAGCCACAGGCATCTTTTCTCATTTGCAACATCATAAAGATTTAGTTATTGGATGTTTGAACATTTAAAGTGAGTTAAGGATTATACTATTGTAAAAGCAAGTCTCTAACTGAAATCTTAAGTTAGCAGCACAACATCACAAACTTATTTCCAAAAGTAATTAACTATCTTCAGATAATACACAGCTTTTTAATGCTATATGTAAATTTTGTTGAAATAGAGTACTTAACAATATTAGAAACTTATATTCAAATATGATTGGAAATGATGGAAACTTTCTTATCAGCGGCCAACAGAAGATTTAATCCACTGAGCACTACTTGTCATTAGTACCAAGTAGATGGGTGAAAATGCAGAGAGTTATTAACACCTGAGAAATTAGGAAACATTATAATCAAAACATTATTTTACAAATTGATTTAAATACAGAAGAGGAATATGTTCAGGCAGGTCTTCTATTTCAGACATTTTATTTCCCTTTGAAACTTAAGAAAAAGAAGAAGCAAAAGAAGACAACAGACATGTCAATGGTTGAATGGGTGGGTCGGTCTTCCTGGGAAATTAATCATACTTTTCATTCAGTTTTATGAAAGCCTTGCTTCAAGCATGCCTGTAATTACTATTTGTTGCACACCAGTCAGACACGCAGTCAAGTTTACAAGGATTTGGTAGTTTTCTGAGAGTCTCTTTTGGGACACAAATTACAATGTGGTTCCTTTCCTCAGTATACAAACGAGGGCTGGGAAAGCTGATAAAGAAATTTTAGTATAGGATGGTCAGGCAGGTTCTTATATTAGAACCTATTGTATTATTATAATAGACCAACTTGCTAATTGAAAATGTACAGCAATCATCAGTATAGACTGAGGTAACTAAATCCTGTGGCCAAAGTTAGCTCTGCCTCAGAATCTGATACTACAAGGACACACAAACTAACCCAAATTATGGCTTGCCTTTGTCAGTTCTGGTGTTTTATACAACTTTATATTACTGCCTCGCTTGAGTACCTGCTACGTAAAACTGAAAGTGATTCTCCTGTGGGCGACTCCAGCAAGGATGCCCAGCCACTGTGTTAGCAGAGAGAGCACCAAGTCAGGTGCTGAAGAGTCTTACAGAGGAAAGTCAGCTAAGCAAAGGGATCTACAATTGCCACTGACCTTGTAACTGCTAAAGACTCACAGAGCACATGTTGATGACAGCACTTCAGATCTCTCGTTGTTGGGACTTTGGTGCTTTTTTCTGCTAAAGCCTCCTACCATCTACTGTTTAGAGTTCTAAGGCTTTTCTAGAGTCCAAAACTCTTTCAAAATACCAGGAGACAATATTTTTTCTTTCAAAATATACCAGGAAGAGAAAGCAATAGCAGCAGTCTTTCCCTTTCTTTAGTAACTAAGAAGTAGGAAAAAAGTTCAGCTACTCTTGGGTAGTTTGCAGCCCTATTAAGGAAAAAGAAGGGGCCACTCTGACATCTGCTGAAGCTGGACCACTGTGCAGCTGAAGCAACTGATTGAAACCATGAGCCAAAAATCTTGAGGATTGCAGCAGGATTGAAACTTTGCAGCTCCAAGAGCAGGGCATTCAACTGGGAGGGATAAAGTTTTAAGCTTTTCCCTTTGCTTCCTGGGTTATTTCTAGTCATATGCTGTCTAATGTAAGACGCAGTTCCTCGGTACCTTGAAAGCAGTACCAGTGCCAATACCTGGCTGCAGACCGCAACCACTAATCTTTCAGCACAGCTTTGTGTATTCTATGGCAATCTCATTTGAAGTATAGATTTTGTCCTCTCATTACAATGAAAAAAAATTATAATGAGGGGAAAAAATTAGAAAATACCTACAAAAACTACATTTGCTCAGAAACTAACTGTGGAAAATATACAGCTGAACTCTACCATGTTGACCAATTCATTTAAGCATCCTTTTCTCTCTTCTGCAGCTACAAATGCGAGAACACATTTATTAAAAAAGGATTTTTTTGTTTTTCAGTTTAACTGTGTTTTATACATTCAAAATACATGTCATTTGAGTAAAACTTGAATCACAATCTCATTTTAGGCTATTTGATTTGTATGCAAGCAATGACAGTTCCTTTAGAGGCAGCCTGAAAACAAAAATCAACATAAAACTTTTCACAGACTATATTTACAGAACCCTGCTGATTTAACATTTTTGTGTCATAGAGAAATACATATCTTTTATTCTGTCACTAGACTTTTATCAGTGAGTGACTTCAACCAGCCACAGCTTCAACTAGTATTTGCAGTTTATACATGTTTCTTTGCTTTTCTAACCTCCCTCTTCTCACCTGGTCATGTATCTCAACATATTCAGGCTGGGTGGAGAGTGGGTTAAGAGCAGCCCTGAGGGGAAAGACTTGGGGGTGTTGGTTGATATGAAGCTCAACGTGACCCTGCAATGTGGTCCTGCAGCCCAGAAAGTCAAACATGTTCTGAGCTGCAGCAAAAACCCCACGGGCATCAGGCTGAGGGAGGTGATTCTGGCCCTCTGCTCTGCCCTTGTGAGACCCCACAGGGAGTGCTGTGCCAGCTCTGGGGCCCATAAGGTAAGAAGGACATGGAACTGTTGGAGCAAGTCCAGAAGAGGTCACAAAGATGCTCAGAAGGCTGGAATAACTCTCTTATGAAGACAAGCTGAGAGACTTGAAGTTGTTCAGCCTGGAGAAGAGAAGGGTCCAGGGTGACTTTAAAGCACCTTTATAGCACTAAAGGGGCTACTAAAGAGCTGGAGAGGGAGTTTTTACAAGGATATGGAGGAACAGGACAAGGGGTAATGGCTTTAAAATGCAAGAAGGTAGGTTTAGACCAGATGTTATGAAGAAACTCGTAACCATGAGGGTGATGAGTCACTGAAACAGGTTGCCCAGAGAAGCTGTGGATGCTCCTTCTCAAGTGTTCACGGCCAGGTTGAATGGGGCTTTGAATACCTGGTCTAGTAGAAGGTATCCCTGCCCATGGCAGTGGGGTTGAAACTAGATGGTCTTTTGGGTCCCTTCCAACCCAAACCATTCTATGATTATCCCCCTTTCACATATCTCAACAGTGAGAAGGACATAGAAAGAGCTGAAATACAGTTTTTAGGCTGGAATGTACCACTCAGATTTGTGCAATAGCCTACAAAATGAGGAATAAGAAAGAAAAAATATTTAAGCTCTCTAGAATCCAACACCAAACATGAATTTGAGAAATCACATTGTCTGCCTGAACCTGAAAGGCTATTCTAGAACCTGCTGATGACAATAAATCAGGGATGCCTTTACAATGATGACCCTTACTTCTATGAAAGTCACAGAATCATCTGTTTTGCTTCATAGAACTATGAGTTTAGTGAGTGAATACCTGTTTTACACCACAATTCAACAAGCAACTCTTGAATGTAAACTCATGAGAGTCAGAACATTAAGAAAAGTGTATAAATAGAAAACCTATAGAAAAAAGACCAACAGCTTGAAATTTGTCTAACACATTATTTGCAAACTGATTTTTAGGCACCTGAACAAAAATGTTCTTATTCACAGTGTGCTCATTATGCAGAATTTCTTTCACTTGGGCCTCTGTGTTTCTAAGAAATCAGGACACCTACTCCCATGTTGAAACATTGGGTCCGTTTATGCCAGTAAATGCCGTAAGAGTGAATCGGCATCTCTTCTAAGAAATGGTATTGCTGGTTACCTCATGCACTGAATGAAACCTTATGGTAAAGCTGGCCCTCAGATTAGAATGTTATTTATCTACAAGCTTTAAAGTATCTAGCCATATATTATTTTCCTGTCTTCACACAAAATGTTCCAACAAATTCCACATATGAATGCAATTATTTACACAGCCTCCTTCTGCAGACTTGTGTTAATGACGACAAAATCTTTCAAAGTAAATAGTTAGAGTTACCTAAGTATTTTTGGCGGGCAAGAGCATAGTAACACAAACTACTGATCTCAGATGGCTCAAAATCATTCCTGAAGGGAAAACTACATAGAAAGTTAAGTATTCCTGCCATATTTCTAAAAGCACAGTTTAAAATGTTTGAACTTCTTCCTAGCTTTTAAATATTTTTGTTCACAACACAAATTAGCATTGTTTGCTCTTAATGATTTTCTCTCAGAGGATTTGCTCTCTGCATCCTGCCAATGGTTCCTGGCCATGGAACAACCTCTCTGCCATTTGTGGAGGCCTGCCAGAAGAGGCCAAACAGAAGTTAAGACCTGATTTAAACAAGTCTCAGTTTCCGTACAGCTGTGATTATATCCTTTTGTCAGTTACCACCATAAATCATATCAGAGAATTACGTTCTGGGGTGGGCAGAGTGAGAAAATGGCAGGAGGGAATAATCACTGTGTATTTTACCTGGTAGATACATGAAGAAGAATTTTAAGTGCTGGACAGGAAAAGTGAATTCATTTGTTCTGCTCAATGGTGAAAGGCCACTTTTCTACAATTCCAGCAAATATAAAGACCCTCTAATACTCTGCCCCTCTGATTCTCTGCCCTTCTAAAACTATAGAAGTAACATAAGACTTTGTAAGGATTCCTGGACCTTCCGTAGACCAGAATAATTTTCAAGAATGATGCTTCATCTGAATTAAACTTTACACTATCACTGTGAATTAGCTCCCTATCTTCCCAAATTATGTTTCCAAAATTTCATACCATTAATCCTTTATATCACTTCCCAGCAGATTCGTAGAATTATGGGCAGTATTAGAGCAATTTTCAGAAGATATAATACTGTGAAATTGTAGGGATTCAGTCAGGAATTTTCTGAGCCAGCTGCCTGACTGATATGTATGTTTTGATACCAAATCCAGCAAATGTGATACAAGTCTACTCTGAGATTAAATTAGGCCAAGACACAGTAAGAATTACAAAGGTTAGCAAAATTGTCTTGTAAATGATGATTTAAAGACTATCCAAAATCAGATATTTGGCAATGAAAGGGACACCATCATATCATGGGTTTGACACTCAGCATCTCTGCTCAAAACTGGACATGTTAAATGCTTAGCAAGAATAAAAAAATAATAAAATTTACTCATATCTTACTACATTATGATTACTTAGGAAGTTAATATTTCTAAGGATTTCCTCATAAGCAGGAGCTGAGGCATAGAAGGTTCGACTTCAAAGATTATTAAAAAATATATATTTCTGCAGGACTAAGGAAAGATGCTTTTATGTACTGAAAATTAGAAAAGAATCAGCAGTAGGGTCCATGATCCCTTCTGGTGATCTTTGTTGGAACCAATTTTATTCAATATTTTCAGTAATGACCCACCGAAGTGAGAAGGTGGGGAATCTCCAAGTGTGAGGATTCCTTTAAACTCAGGTAGCCAAGTCCTGCCCTGATAATGAGGAACTACATTAAGACTTAAGTAAGTGGTCAAAAAGGTGGCAGAAGAGCTTCAATGCAGACAAATGTAAAGTGATTAATCTAGGTAAAAATAATCTAAACCATGCCTGCACAGTGCTGAACTCAGACCTTGCAGTTACAAAATAGGAAAGAGATCCTGGAGCTGCCACTACCAGTCCTGAAGCAGTGCACAGGACTAGGAGGCCAAGCTGATGTGCATCACTGGCAATGGCATTAGGAACATGGCACTGAGCACCTTCCTGCCTGGACATCAATCCCTGGTGTCCCCCAGTAAGGGTACTATGTGCAGTTCTGGTTTTTGCAGCTCAAGGACAAAGTGGAGTTATAAAAGGTACAGAAAAAGCCAACTAAAACAATGAAGCAGAGGGACAAAGTGCTTTACGTGGAGAGACTAAAAATGCTGAAACTTGTAGTCTAGAATTGAGTCTGCAGAGACTGTGAGTGAATGAAAACAGGGAACCAGGCATAGGATAAGAAATGGGAAGGGGAGCAGATTTGGGTAACAAGTCAAGTGGCAGGAGTGCACATGGCAGATGAATTGGGCAAGAATTAGGATGGTAAGATGAAAAATATTGTAGCAGTTGGGTTGCAGAAGAGGTGGGAGTGACAGGCACAAGCAGAGGCTGGGCTGCATAACGTCAGGAAAATCTCAAAAGGGTAGCAGGAAAAAATACACAAGGCTGCAATAGAAGGTTTTCTACAAATACGATGTGCTTTCCCTGCATCTGAAATGAAACATGAAATTCCAGAACCTCAGCACCGGGAAAATCTCTCACTAATGGCTGGTCAGAAAACAGAAACATAAACTGTTGCTTTGCTGGTATTTCTTTGTCTTAGTGGCAGGGAACGTCTTATACCCAAATGTTTCACATCAGCTGATAACATGCAGGCTCGATACAATTTTATCTTGTCAATCTTTTTTGGATGGCTCCATGTGAATTAAATTGCCTGCAGTAACATATTGAAAAGAAATTTCTTTGACAGTTCTTGACCCCACCCCTCCAGTGGGTTTGCAGGTATCTTCTCAAGAGGTGAGGAAGAGCCACCTGCACCATTCTGCTTTATTGTTTGGAATGGAACACAATTATTCAAACATTTCTGGCATTTCTGTTCACACACACATACCACCCCTACGCCCCCCTCCTGCATGAAAATAAGTCAAGTTTGCTACTTTTCATTCTGAGTCAGAATAAAAAGTTGGATTTTTTTTGTTCTCAACCAATTCTAATCTTGATATATCTGAGATCAAAATCAATAAAAACCCCACAAAACTCAACAAAACAACACAACACCAACAATCACCAAATTAAAAGCAATACCAGCTCTTCTGTTTCTTAAGTTTAAGTGCTAAAATTATCATCTTTCAAGTCTTGTACGAGTTTTGTCTTCTTCTGGCACGATAATACATATGAAGTGGGGTAGTGGGCTAGCAGAAGGTTGGTAGGTGGAAAAGAAGGGAGGAGTAAGGCATAACAATGAGACATATTTCTTAAGTTTTATAAGGCTATTTCTGTTACATTTCAATGAATCATTTTCTAACACCAGTAAAACTTACAAAACACTCAAGCCTGTTTATTAGCCATTGCAATAATGGATAATAAACCAACAAGGGATTCCTTACTTCCCTAAGAGAGAGTTGTCTAAGTCCACATATGCTACTTAGTATAGAGTCTTCAAGGAAATACAATAGCTTTTGTTCCATTAAAAAAAATTAAAATATTAAAGACTAAAAAAAAACCCCTCATTTTGAAAATATCTTATTTTTTCAGTTGAAATACTCATACCATTTGTGGTGAGCACTCCTTAACCCCTGTAGAAAAATGGGAAGCTTGGTATAATCCTGATAAGATCAGTTTTACAAAAGAATGTGTCTAAACACTGCTTACATGAAAGATTTCAGTTTACAGGAAAGAAAGGAAATCCCCACTGAAGGAATTGCACAAGATGTACCAATTACAAGGTATAACATTATGACACAAGGATATGTTTTTATTTTGATTTCTGATGACCATATGAACCACAGTAACGAGACTTCATCAGGTTGCACCCTGAGCATGTAACTGGTGTCAGGAGGCAATAAACTCACTTCAGCCACTTTATACAGACAGATAAGTTTATCATTCATATAAGAAATGGGCAGCGAAAAAGAGAAGTAACACTTTTAAGTATAAAATACAAAACTCCAGGCAGAACATTACAGAATCGATTGCTTTCTTCTCTCATGAGAAAACCAGAAATCAGATTTATGCTGATGAAATATGCGACAAATCTAGTTCTATGAGCTGCTTACATACTCTTTAATAAAAAATATTCCCAAGTAGAAAATAACACTTTACTATAACATATATGGCTGATATTTTTACTGAAAGCAAAATCAAAAAAACATGCATGTTAAAAATGTTGAACTATGTAAATATATTTGTGGTTTCTCTAGGCCTTAGAATGTACCCTTTTGACCTCATGGCTAAGTAAATAAATGTCCTTCTTCAAGCTATTATCAAACTAAAAATATTCTAAGTTGATTATCCGCATCTAAATATAATTCCATTCATACTTACTCATATCTATAGTTTTGCCTTGAATAACGAAATATTTCATAACAGCAAGTGTGATTAAATACTTCCACCTTGAAGTGCTCAAATTCTAGAATACTCTTCTGAAACATCTTGCTGGAATACTCCTTGACACCACTTGTGTCATGTCCTTTGTTTTAAAACATGCAGTTAAAGAAGTACTCATCAAGATTTGCTGCCAGTCTTAAGTGCCCCTGTATGTTCACTTAGTAAGACATTATCTACCCCAAGTAACCAACATAAACTATTTTCTGTATATATTCCTTCCCGAGTTATAATTCATTATACTGGGGGGGTTTTGTGTTAGATTTTTCTAAGTCTTGAAACCTAAATCAGAGAGTAGGACATGTCATATCAAGACTATTTTTTAACAGGATAACTTTCTAAAGTACGTAATTTCTTTGTTAACAGTATTTCTACATATCATAAAACTCTCAGGAAGCAAGAGAAAGCTATCCAGTTGCTACAAAGAGAACTAGAACCTCAATTAACTACTTCTTCCTAAGATTTTAATGACTACTCACCTAAAATTCAGTGACATAAAACATCAAATAAATCTTAATAATAGCTACACTGTATTCACTACATGAGAGTCCTCCAGTCCTCCATTCCCATTGCCATCCAAATATTTCACAATCGTTTTGAAAAGATGAATGGGAAGAGCTATCTAACTTTGACAAGGCTATCATCTCCTTGGAAGATAGCTTAAGAGCTATTTAATAGTTCTGGTGTTCTAGATGCCTTAGACATAACTTCATGTATCAGTTGTTTCCCAACTATCTTCTCAGGTTTTGGTTTGTTTTGGCTTTTTTTATATTAAAAGCTTTTATAGAAGCTTTTTTTTTTTTTTTTTTTTAATTAAAGTAATAATTTAACTTCTAGCCTTATTTTCTGTCTTATTTTAGCTTATTCCTCTTATTTTACATTTCTTATTTATCTTTTCAGAAAAATATATTTGTGTTGTTCTTGTGTAATGATCTTGTATTTTTTGTCTATTTCCTGCACTGATACTTTTAAAAAATAAAACACAATTACATTACACTACTTTAACACTATGAAAAAGAAACTCATTGATCTTATCTCTTTTTTTGCAGAATCTAAATCTGGGAGATTAGTGCTTGTCCATAAATTCCCCAGGAAGTTATGAAAAGAAGAAAAGCTATTGAGTCTCTAATACACATAATTTATGGTTTTGCTTTTCAAAACCAAGTGTATTTGACTTTTGTACTTGAAGCCAAATTGAGTTTTTGTATTTGTTTTACAAATTTTGAATTGGTTTACTTGCATCTTCTGAAGGACCACAGTGGAGCACATGAATATTTTAAAAACATCACACTCTCCTGAAGATAACCTGTCACGTGCATTATGAAATAGTCCTCTAATTATACAATTTCATACTTTTACAAAAAAACAACATGAAGTCTATGTTATTGTCAGCACAAGAAGGCTGCAGAGTAATAAATAGATCAGTCAAAGATTTCATTCTATCATTGTGACTCACTCAGTGTGTGGTTCAATGTCTCATTCACTAGAGAAACCAAAACCAGAATTACACAAAGACCCATTTCCTCCTAGGCTCTTCCATGGCATTAATCTGAATTCTTGATGCTGCACTGACTGGTGGGGTGACCTTCAGAAAATCACTTCCCCTTCCCGTGTCTGAGTTTCCTCATTTCACATGCCTTGTTGGTAAAACGCATGAAGACCTAGTGACTAAAAACAAGGTGTATATGCAGTAGTAATTAAGTAAAAGCCAGTTATCTTGTGCTTATGGTGCCCATAGAGCCATCAGCACACTCACCAGTCTGGGCACAAGGACCCATGACAGTGACTACTGGCTTTGGTATTACATGACTACCAAAGAAGTTATCTTCTGTATAGATGCTGACAAATACCAGATTAGAGTGAGGAAATTCAACATGAGGTAAAGAGGAACACTAAAAGCAATGGACTCCTGAAAGTTCATTCATCCTCCGCTATGTGTTCTGTGAACCTGCTGACAAGGAACTAATTTTACTACGTTTTCTTCCTGTTTCCAGCTTTTAAAGAGACTCAAAAATATATTCAACATATTTAATGGAGCTGTACGTACAACCTAAAGACAAAAATACAAACGCTAGCAGTGAAAGAAAACAACCAAGTAGTGGGGCTTATTGCTGGTTCTCATCCTAAAAAGCCCAGCAGTGTGTGGACTCTCATAGTGGCAACGGTGACGGACAAAGGTGCAAGAGGGAACAGAGGAGCAGGAACTTGTACTCTTGCCACCCACTACACCCTTAGAGGTGATCTTTTTGCATTAAAATATACTCTATAGTGCTAATACTTTCTGAATAATAAAATGGCAAAATTGCTGCTAGAAAAAGGGACTGCTGGGTATTTAAGCATATCAAAGAGAGCTGGTATTACAAAAGATTCGGAAAGGATGTGAAACCTCACTTCCAAGTACTTACGAAATAAAGCATGCTTAAAGAAACTTCTGCTAAAAATGAGTAAATAGCACATGATTATGCTTTGCTTCTCTATTTTACTATAAACTCTCCAATCTAACAAGTTGACTTCAATTGAGAAATTATTTCTGTGACGCTTGGTTTTCTGCCATACAATTTCTTACAGGATACTTTTGCTTATTTAATTTAGATTTGGACCTTCCATTCACTATTTTCCACCTTGTTTTCAGAATATGACTTCAAAATAGGATTCCACATGTGTAATAGAAATTACTTACAAAACCAAGTAAGACCCCTTTATACCACACTCTCCTCCTTCATTGCAAAGTAATAATAATGAAAAAAAAACCAAAAGAAAACAAAATCAACCGAAACATAAATTAGTAGAGGCTGTTAATATTACTCCCAAGAAGCATCCCAAAACAAGCATCAATGTTGTTACAAAGGAAAAGTTGGGATTTAGAAGATCTGGGCATTATCAAGTGTAACTTTTGAGGTTGTGCTTTTAGAAATTAGGAAGATAACTGAATTTCTCACTGTTCTGCATCTAGACTGTAGTTTATTCTGAGTAGGGATTATTTCTTACAAAACATTTGTGTAGCACCCAGTCTGATGAGATGAGCATCTTAATTAAGATGGATAGAATTTATTCCTGTGAAAACTGTAAATGCATACATAAATATGAATAGGACAGCAATGGGAACAGATTGGTGGGTGGGGACGAACTTGAAAATATATGCAATAAGAACAACAAAGCAAGCACTCAGGAAATCCCTCCAAACAATACTGATTTGCCTAACTATGCTGACAGCAAAATACAGGTAGGGGGCCTTAGTTTCTACAGCTGGAAATACAAATAGGCACATGAACAGTGGAGAACTCAGTGCTACTGACATTGGTCACAGCACTTCTACAGCACAAACATATGCAGCATTCATAGATTTCACAGCAGAAATCAAGATATTGAATTATTTTCCCTTACTTTTAATGTACATTACATCCAACTTTTTAAAAGTACGTTGTTTTTCTCTCTGTAACCCTCCTGTTCTCTTATTGCAGCAAACATCTACAAATGTCAGTTAAAGGTTCATTTATTTCCTTGCTGATTTCCTGTAAAACTTGTGACTCAGCATGTCATCTGAACCTGTTACTCTGTGTACTGAGAGGACATTGAACACTTTTGCAACTGTGCTCCAGCTGCACACTTTCCACCTCCTTTTTCTGTGAGCAACGCAGAAGTCATTGCTGAGCCCGGGCTGATCATTACCCTGTGACTAAACTGAGCCCTGCATGTGTGAGTGCACGCACACGCTCTGCTGCAGCTTTGGCCTTCTTTATTCACTAGAAATGCAGCTACTTTTTCTCTGATCACTACAGAAGAATGCTTTCCTTTCTCACAATAGTTCTGATGTTCACTACAGTCCTGAGTGATTCCCTTGCATCACTGTCCTGAAATAATTCTTTTTGAATGAGATCAACTTTTAAAAATGTAGGTATCTTTTCAAATGCAGCCTGAAACGATTGAAATGTTAATTTTTGAGTATTTATTAGAAATACTCGTAAGACTCTCCTTTTCACACATTTATGATTAACCCCTTCAGTCTGAATGGGCGGCTAGTTAGCATCACAGACAGGACTAAAATCATTTCTCTCTTAAATGAACCTTTCTCACATGACTTCCTCCTATTTGGTCTTTGAATTTCTAAAATGGTTTGGCTTCTGGGTTTTCAGAATATCTTTTGTTTCCTAGTGTAAACTACACTGTTTTCTGGAAGCTACTTACAAAGTTTTTTGGGGTTTATTTGAGAAGGCATTCAAAAGATATACTTTAATTTTGGGGTTCAATATTGAATTACCTTAAGTTTCTGCATTTAGGATAAAGAGAGTGCTTTACTCTGCAGGTTTAAACAGAACTTTCTTGAATACTGTAGAGCATATCTCTGTCCAAAATAAGAAGACTGTACTCTCTAATTTGTTTTCTTGGCATGATTTATCACTTTACAGGCCTCTCTTCTGTCTTTTCATTTCCAGTCTAGATTTCTTCGTATGGGAAAGTATTTTTGCGCTTTTAATAGTTTTTCCTGCTTCTCTCTGAACTCCAACTGCCTTCTCTTTGAAGATAAAATCTCTCTAGAGGAATACAGCATTCATGGTGAGGATACATAATTTGTATATAATCTCTCAGCTTTCTCTATTCATTTTTAATATGATCCTTTTCGTCTTCCTGTACCACGATGAGCCTAATTTTGGGGACCCAGAAAAGAAAGCACTCATTATTTTGGGCCCTTCTTGTCCCTTTGTTAGTAACAAAACATCTTGCTGGAGAGGTTTAGGCTGAAATGATTTCTGCTTCTAAAGAGCTTGGGAGAACAAGCCTGTGATCAAGACAGCTTTATACAAGGACCCCAGTGTATTGCTGGGATCAGTTCTTGGGAAGGTCAGAGCTCTCCTTCACAGTTATTCTAAAGCACACAAGTGCAGAACAACAAAACCATCTGACTGTAACATCTACTTGACCTCATGAGCTGAGTCTGTTTTGAAATCTATTTTATACTGACTTAAGTAAGAAAATTTCTGGCAGAAAAGGACTTATTTCTCCTTCTGCAATGCTTTGATTTTCTGTACCAAGTGCTTTGGAAGAGGAGACTGCTGGCTGCCAAGCAGAAGCCCCTTATTCTAACAATCCTTGTGCTTGTGCCAGGCTGTGGGACCCAGCTGACACTTCCCAGATGTCCTGTGGGCAGACAGGAGGCTTTGAGTTTAATCACACCTAGGCAGACTTGAAGTTTTCTTTTCTGTAGGCATTACCCCTAAACTTATCCGTGCTAGCTTGAATTGATCTATGGTAATGCTTACTACAGCTCTCACAGTTCTTCTACTCTAGTCCAAGTGAATTTTTATTTCTTTTTTAATTTACTCAATAAAATAAGTTATTGTGTTATGACCTTTTTTCTGAATGGACCCCAAGTCACCTGAAATTTACTCTCTTTCATGACAAAGTGTGTTACTTATTTCTGACTAATTTATCCTCTCTTGGTCCATATTTAATTGCTTTTTGAAATAAAATGCTTCTGGTGTGGCCCAGAAAGGGGCTTAATTTTTCCAAATCTGATAAAGACTTTATTAACCACAACAATTTCAGATTTTGTGTCATGGGTCAGGAGACCAGACTAATTCCGTAGTTCAATAGTACTCTATTGAAATTATTCTCATGCTTAGAAAATTCAACAATGTTAACTTGTTCACCACCTGAACAGAAATACTTTTAAGGCTTTCTGAAAGCTTTATGGGTTCTGGCACTCTAATTCTGAAAATTATGTCTCTGTTGATTAGGGCTAAGTTTGATTTGCACAACCTTACTCTTGGTCAGCAGGCATTTTACTGGGGCTCCTTGAGGCCAAAGTTACTGTGCAGCAAGCACTCTCCAGGTATATGTTCTGCTTCAAGGTGTGTATAGAGACAGTCTAAGAGGGAAAATAAAGATTATGGTTAAAAAAAAGGATGATTTGACAGAAAAAGTATTAGCCTGTGACAGAAGAGAAGTGGATTCTGACTCTGTTTGGACACACTTTCTGGAAGCTACCATACAAATCACTTCAATTTACATCCACAAAGAGAATGATATGCCTAACTTCCAGTGAAACCCTGACAGTTAAGGCCCCCCAATTTTTTTTTTTTTTTAAGTAAGTCTTGTTTTTCTGAGTCTCCAGTATCCATCCACAAAATTACTGTAAAACAGCATTTCTTCTGAAGCAGTTCACATATTCCAATTAATATCCACAGTACAGAAAAACCTAGACAATACTGGCTGTGTGTGGTAACTTAAACAGAGGAGGAAAAGAGACCTAGAAAAAAATTTCAGTCCCAAAGCTGTACTTGTCTTTAAAATGAACAGTCACAATGTCTCAGCAGTCACAGTTTCTCTGACACACACTGCTGCACTAGGAAGATTCCAGAAGAACAAAAACCGTAGTGACTCTATTAGGATGGAAAAAAGAAAATACAACCAGCAAGGGCATAGGAACCTACCCGTCATTTAAAAAAATTAATAGAAGAAACATTTCTACATTTGAAACAGAGTCAAAGATTTTCTGCCAAAATATTGCTGTCATTAAGTTTTATGCATTCGATTTATTGCTGCTTCCTGCTGCTCCTATTTAAACTCTCCTTTCCAGCAGGCATGTAATCAAAAACATACTGTGTTCCAACAGCTTGCTTGTCATAGCTATTTATAGGAAATAATTACTGATAGAAACTGTAAGAGAAAAATAAAGTCCTACACATGAAAATTATTTGGAAAATACTGATCAAATTCAGTTGGATCAACACTTCACTACAGGATCTGAAGTTCAAGGCAGAATTGAGTTACATTTTGTTTATTTTTACCACCTATTTCACATTGCCTCACTATGAATCTACAGTGCAGTTGCATCCTAACATGTCACAGAGATGTGAAGCAGAGAGACATTTTTGCTGCATCAAGTTACCTCATTAGGTATGAAAAAAGTTTTCTCTTTATGAACTCTCACATTGGTGAGAGCAGTTGTCATTTGCTCAATTTATTTACAATCTATTCTAACAAACAGTGTAAAATGGGTCTTAGGTTTGATGACAGCAAAAGTTTTTGAGAAGACATACCTTGAAGTTCCAAGAGTTTGGAAATTTCATGTTCTGCTCAAAAATAAAATGTGCTTGTTAAAAGGTTCAGTAAAATAAAATGGAACAAATCACCATGTATAGTGTTCAACAGTCTGCTGAACAGATGGAGATTTAAGGCTGCAAGACTGCAAATTAAAGAGCACCCAAACATTTTCAAGAAACATTAATACAGCAAGCTTGTGACAGCACCAAACCCCCTTATTTTAAGGCTTTTCAAGACTTAAGCCCCTTGTTTCATTATGAAATTGTCAATTGTATTTTTTCAAGCTAACTGTCTCAGCACACTAAAATTTTAATGAGAGACAATGATTTAATGATTTAAGGAGACAGACTGCCAGAGGGCAGGCACCACGAGTACATGTGCCTACAGATAGAGCTAATGAAGGTTTCATGTATTAGATACCCTGATGTGAGGGAAGTGGGTACCAGCACGAAGAACTCCAAGGAAACTGGCTGCCAGAATCTACTTCATTAATAAGGGATGGTGCAACCCTACGGTTAACCTGTTCCTCTGGTAACAGTTAGTATAAGGAATCCAAACCCAAGTCATATCCATAAAGGTGTTGGTGAATCGACAAATTACAGGCAAAAGGAAAGTCCATCTGTCCATCAGAGCTCTGATGAATAAGGTATATGCTGCTATTCTGTTACCAGCAAAATAAACCACAGAGAGTACAAATTGGGTAGTGAGAAAAAATACATCCTAACAATGGAACAGAAGATTTTATGTCAATAGGGTGAGGTCCTAAGAAATTCTGGGATCTTTAGCTTGGCTTTGTTACCTGTGAACCCATAGCTATTAGATAAACAGGGAGACGAAGAACAAACTTCCCTCTATCAATGACCTTCCCTCAGCAGCAGTATTTTAGTTTTTCCAGGGTTGAAAATAAGGCAGCTTTCACACAGCCAGCTGGCAATATCCCCCAAGCATTACTTCACAGGAGATGCTGAACTTACAGGTTCTTCTGAGTAAAGAGAGACACGTCTATATTTCACCAGCATACTGATGAGCCTCCTTTCTAAATTCTGAAGTGGTGGCTCTACAAAGCATCATAATAAACTACCTGGGAGACAGAATATGGCCTTAAGGACTGCTGCATTTCAAAACAGTTGATGATGACATACAGTTGTCTGCCAGCACCTGTTAAGCCTTTCTCAGAAGTGCATGAAGAGCAAGAAGAATAGCCTCCAACGTATCAGCAATGTCCCTCAGTCACCAAAGCAATAAACCACAATCAAATGTTCTTTTAGCCATTCAGCAGAAACGCGATGATGAGGCAACCTAGATCTGAGAGTGAAGAAATTAAAGCACATACAAAGCACCTAGTACAAAATACACAACAAAGCCAAACTTGGCCCACAGACTTTCCAAATGCCCTTGACAGGCGAATTCAAACTATTCTTTACTCTCTTTTCCCAAATGGAAGAAATCTTAGTATTGCTGAAGTCAAAAGCAATGCTCTCCATTTAACAGTGCCTGTAATTCATCTGCAGGAAATTAACTGCCAGGCTTTAAAGCATTTTTCGTCTTGGGTAATACTTGGAACATTCATCGACTCTGTAGCAGGATCCCAGCATTTCTGTTTAGTTTTCCTCTTGGTAGTTAAACATTGCAGCAGCTTCTATGTTGCTGCATTTATTTACATTTTTAATAACAGAATAATAAACTTTCTACTTCCCCTATCTTGATGGCCTTTTTGCAGTCTGAGCTCTCCGTGTTTCCTTCGTGTTTCTGCAGCTGTTAGTAAGTGAGAAGCTGCTTTGGATCGTTCTGAGTATTCTACCACTTTCTGCTTAAGAAACATGATTCTAGGAACAGACAAGGCAGCTGTCAGGAGCGTATTTCACAGATGCACTTGGCATGATGTGAAACCATTTTCAGCTGGCAATAATTGGAATAAATATGTAATGCCACCAAGAAAAACAGCAGGCTTGGGGAAAAAATGATGATGAAATCACGAGTAAGCAACGGGCACTGCTGAACTGTGTTTTGATGTTCATCATGCCCTTCCAGAACTTAGCACATATCTCAATTCTGTTTAGCTCTACAAGTCCACACTCCCTTTCATGAGGCACCAAATGCAGAGGCAAAAGGAGACTTAAGAAATCAAGGCAGGGACTGATGTAAAGCTATCGAGAACCTAGATCAGTGGCACAGCAAGCTGTGCAGATTTAGTGCCTTGTTTTACCTATCAAACTCCACATTTTATAGGGCAATAAAAATATTTCCTTGATTACACAATAGGTGGACATTCAGTTTTGCTGTTTACACCAGGAATATGCTTACGCTCCAGTTTCTGTTGTGTTAACAACTATGAGACCAACAAGCCAAAGTGTAGAGAACACAGGGATTTTGATGTTAAACACCCTGTTATCTTGCCACCCAGAGTCTACACTGCAGAGCAAGTTTGATTACAGACAGGTAACATTTCTCACAAGCATGTTTAATAAGATTAAATATTTTTTGATCACTTTGTGTAGCTGGAAGAGAGTGAGTTTATTATTTGTCACTTTCCAGGTTTATCTGTATTCAGGTAGCATCCAGCTGTGCATAGTGTTTTACCTGAAAGTTTTTCTCATGTTCTCCGAGAGTAATTCCTAATCAAAGGAAACACAACAGAAGAAAGATCCAGCTTATATAAAAATTCAATTAAGCACTTTTGCTTCAAATAAGAGGCTTATTCACAGTGCTGTAAGAAGAGACTGAAAATGCATACTATATTGTGTGAATACAGAATCCATAGCTAATCCTATATAAATGCACCAAAGTGAAAATTCCAGAATTAACAATGTGCATTTTCTCTTGCACATCACATTCCATAAAGTATTTGTACTATAAGCTGCTTGGAGCAGAGATCTGTCACTGTTAATTAGTCTATAAGAACTATGTACATTAGGGACCACATTTAAGACTTTTTCTTCTTTTCAAAGTTCCGAGGAACAGATTTGATTTTACAGTTCTCCTATGAATTAGAGGCTAAGGAACAGAAAGCAAGATCTCATTTTAAATAATGTAACTGATTATTTGGGTTTTGTTTTCACGGTTGTTTTAAAATTTGTGATTTACAGTAACTTTAATTATAGGAAAGCAGTGTTTGGGGTTTGGTTTTAGTTTTCAAAAAGGCGTTCACACCTAAAAATCTCCAGTCTCTTCCAGCTACACCACTTGCCTAGTATCTGGAAGAACATTCAGGATCACATGTTCAGGACACATGCTGAGTTATAGCCAACATTCACAATTTCTACAGTCATTAAGGGGTAAAAACATCTCCTAAAGGAAAAGCTTTTGTTAAATCAATCACTTGGCTGAAGACGACAGAAACAATAATTACTGAAACACCACATTTTGGTGAACTTTGGGCTATATATTTTTTTCCTTAGAAAGAGAAGATAACATAATTACAAACTTCCTTAAAACTCAAGAAGAGGAAATTAATATCTTCCAGGTGCCCAAATTCATAACGAACTTTAAAAGTGATTTTTGAGAACAAATAATAAAAATCATGAACACATTATGCCCTTATTGTTCCTCCTATTCTGCTAACCACACTGGCTCTTTCAATACAACTCAAAAGAAGCCAATCCAAAAGGGAAAAAAAATTGAAATTAAATTAAAAAAAAAAAAAGAGACCCAGACAGGGCACACATATTTCAAAAAATCTGACATTGTGTAAGTTTATAAATCAAAATTAGTTGTTGTTTAAGAGTTTTCACATGAGTTACTTCCATACCCAGAGCAGAACACCCAACTAAAATGTTCCAACTACAATATGCCTTTGCCCAGATATTTTCTTCTGAGATTGTTAAGAAGATAAAATAGCATGTACCAAATGCAAAATTCTTTGATGTAAAGGTACATCCATGATTGCTTATCTTTTGAAATCAGCCTCTCCTGGAAATGTAGAGTTTCCATACAGACATAGTTGTAGCAAATCAGACTCTTTTCTATTTTATGATTAGAAAGGGTTCCCACACCTGCAGCTTTGACCACATTCCCTTTACACTTTCCAATCCCTTCCTTCTGAAGCCATTCCAGCATTATCTCTCCCCCAATATCACTTGTTTGACAGAACTGCAGCATTTAAGATTCAAACCCAAACACTGCCTGAGGGAGCTGAATACCCTTTATTCCTACAAATACGTATCATTATGAATACAAAACTATGATGAACAAAAGCATTTTTTAAGAGCAAGCTCAATTTTGAGTGTATTTTGCTACAGCAAATACAGAGCTATTGCAAAGGTGAGTATTTAGAACAATAGGTGTCTGCACACCTGGGAAGTTCAGTTAAAGAGAAGGCAATTAGCAAGTACAGACTGTAATGTTCCTTTAAAAATCTCAAAATACTAATCCGGACAATTAAATATAATGGCCTTTTATGTAGATATATACGATCAGACTGTGTAAAGCACTTGTGAATTTTTCAATTCTGAAAGTTCCATTTGTATTTTAGTACCATTTATAACACCAGTCCTGAAATGCTATTTATTACTGTGGTACTTTGTGCATCCATGCTAACTAAAAAAACTTTAAAACTAACATTTCTTTCTTCAAAGATTTCCAAGGTAAGACTCCATTCATCAGCAGGCTGTAAGTCAGTGGTTTTCAGCCTGTGGTCTGTGAGGCTGAAGGGTTTAAGCAAACTAATCTTTGTGAGGCTTAGACTTGTTTTTCAACACCTACAGTGTGTGAAGCCTGCATTTGAATTTGGTAACTACTGCATTAGCAAAAGAAAAGTCACACCTCTATTTGCAGGATGAGGATCTATACACCAGCCCACCCACAAAAGAGAAGCTGTTTGGAAGATGCCAAGTATCCTGGACTTCCCTTACTACTCTCTTCATCATTTAGTCCATACCATCTACTGGATTTACTACCTTATCAGGCTGTTACGGGATGAGTCTAGACTTCTGCTTGTCAAAAAAAATGTCACTACCTTGCCTTTTTCTGCTTCAAAAAATGGGAAGAGATCACTGCTATCTGAAACAGGACTAATTCTAACATTCTCTACTATTAAAATATGGATAAAGTCTGACCTCTAATCTTTCCAAAGTGCTACAAGAGGATCATCATAGATCATCACAACCGTATTCTGTACCAGCCCCAAGACTTTGCCTGCAGATACTCAGGTTTTACTGCCACTTTTCTGTTGCACCTGTGAAGAAGAACCTAAAACACTTTACTATATAGAATGCAATAGAATAGTAGCACTTTAATCAAGAAAGATTAATTACAAAAGAGATAGAAATTTCTTTCATGTGCCCACGTAAAGCCATCTGACAAAGCTAGTATCAAATAAATTAAATTGATGGTACTTTGTTCTCAAACATATGCACAAACAGATCACATTCAGCAGTTTCATCAGAAATAGCAGTTTTGGTAATACAGTAAAATAGGGCTTATAATTTTCATAAATGGTACCAACTTGGACTGAAACTGACTGAATTTCAGTCAAAAAATCAGGCACCAAAATCACAAAGCCAAGGAAAATTATGCAATTTTACCTCCATGATTCTGACAACTTATTCTTTGGACAGCTCCAGTATCCATTTGTGCTGAACCAGGGACTGAAGTTGAGCCCAAGTGTAGGGAATAAATTTTTGTCTTTCCTATAAGGTCTGTTCATTTTACTCAACATTAACTTTCTGAAAAGCCAACACATTTGCTTCTGGGCTTATTAATACTGAGATGTAATCTAGACTGGGCATGAGTCCAGAGAGAAGAAAGGAAGATGATCATTCCCTTGCCTAAACGAAGTGGACTAAGTGGAAAAAAAAACTTTCCGATCAAAGCGGGATAAGATGGAAGCCTTGAGGAAGAAAGAGGAAGATTGGGAAAAGCAGCTTGAGGGGGATGGAGTGAATAGAAGACTGGTAGGGAAAGGAAGAGGGAAGTTAGGAAGGGAGTTTCCTTATTCCAAATTTAGAAAAGGAGTGATTTGAGATGGCCTATGAAACGTGATGCAAGATTGCAGTCTGCTTTGCATAAACGCTGAAGTCAGTGGGAACTATGTGCCACGTAACATAGTGATACCATGTCCTAGGCTTCTCAAAAGCTACCCAAAACATTTACGTTAATCTCTCTGAATTTCAGTTTCCCATCTGTCAAGTAGGAATAATAATAATCCTCTCATATGGATAATGTAAAAACAAATTCATTAATGCTTGCAGATATTGTAATAATGAGGATCATAAAAAAGCACAACAGAAATATTAACTCTGCATTAGGAACAGGGTTTAATTAGTCTGTAGTAAACAACAAATGGGCCTTTTGTTCTCTATGTTTATATCTTAACAGAATGAAATCTTGGTATTTAATAAATCACGGATTGTAAGCAATACCTGTAAAGCAGGTAAAAGGCACTGACCATATAGCCAAGAAGGTAGAGAATATGAAATACTCAACCAGAATTGAGAGGAAAAAGTAAACTGTGACTGTGTAACTTACAGGCTATTTGAATGCTTAGGTGAGGGAGAAGTTGGAATGGATAAAACAATAATTTAATTCAGACATTTTGTAGGATTGCCTTTGCAGCTTTCATAATTGCCTTTTAACTCCACATTATGTGTGTGCTCATATTGACGTTCATTCGGGCACTCACAAATCTTCCACACTGACACTGTGTGCACACCTGTATCTGTACATTAAGTCATGTTCGTTAAACCAATAAAACACATCTAGAACTAATATTTTCGGTGTTAGTACATAATGACGTTAACAAATTCACTTGTAGCATAAATTATTCATGTAAAATAGCATCTTGAAAATATATTTTTCAATTCTTTTGAACTTCGACTAATCTTAAAACAACAAATGATGAAAGTTCAAACAAAAGCTAATTTTGTTTAATGAACTAACCAAGGAGGTATTGTGAAAGTATTGTGCAACCAAATGCTAAGCTAATTATTGTGAGAACAAATAACTGTTGCCATAGTTACTGGACAGTGTTTTCCATAATCACTTTTATCTCTTCAATAAATCTTTGTGACGCAACAAATATAAAAAGTTGACTGTAAAATGACTATTATGTTTTGAACAGCATTTAGTTATGAATGATCTGTCATTGTATTTGTGTTCCCATGTTTGTCAGAGGATAACAAAAGACAGGTATTTGCTCAAGTTAACAGGGAGACAATTACAGCTATAGCTTGACTTCTGGACTGCAGTTCAGGTTGTTGATTTTTAGCATAAGACATTTTCCTTTTTGTATCAAACACATTTGTGTTGATTTGTCTGTCTTCAGACTGTGAAGTATCACGAAGGCCGGGTTGTTCTCTCTTTTTCCCCCAGAAGTGTGTTATACTTTTATGTTAGTTCACATTAGGTGATACAGTGAACTCTACAGTAACTGAAAGCTAAAACCCAAATCTGGGTCATAAACAAGTGAACATGAAAGCCAACATCAAAAGCATATTCCACTGCAGAATGAAACAAAATCCCCTGCTCTGACTGAATGCCTCTGTAAGGGAGCCCAGTCTGTATCATACTATAGACTCCACAACTGGCTTCTGCAAAACGTGTCCTGGACTAATAAATATTCTATGTTTTCCATATTTTTATGTCCCCAGTTACACCAGTGGATTCATGACTAAATCTAATGCTTGGAATTAATCTCAGTTTGAAAGGTCTTGAGAAAACACTAGTTTTGACTGGCAAACTCCAGATAATAAAGACAAATAGGGATACCACAGAATAGACTATCAGCCTTTCAGTGGAATTTTCCAAATTCAACATTTGAGCATAGACATTGAAATGAAATCCCCAGTATTAGAAATTAAATTTCTTTTAGACATTTGTATTAAATGGCATTTCTCTGCTTCTCTGATACCCTGCAATTTCATGTAACTCCTGCCAGCTTACACAGGATGCTGCAGAAAGTCCCACAAACCAGACATGGTTTTAAATATGTTTGTCTTAAATTCATAAGTAATTGATTATCAGCTAAAGCTAGCCACAAATTCTAAAATGAAAAACATAATGTTGACCGATTTCATAGATTTAATAAAAACCCCTTGTGTATTTATACACCTTTTTTTTCATGTCACCAGTATGTTTCTGATTTTCTGATGAGTTCCTGGAGGGGAAAGGAACTTCTCAAACACAAAACAATCTCATTGTACAAGGTGTTCCAAATTTCCAGCTCCAGAGGCAGGAAATCTGGCCACTGCAAGGTTCACAGCCATGTTACATGAAAGGGACTCTGTTAACTTTATAGTTTCTCTGACTGTCTCAACAAGGGCCTGTAGGTGTTCCAACACTGGCAATATGGCAGCCCAGAGAGGCAGGAAGAAGGTGTCACAGGAGAGGTTGTGTTAGAGCAGTCTTAGGGTTCCTGAAGCTGAAAGTGCCATTCCTGACAGTTTCATAATGTTCACATAAACAAGAACACCACAGTTCAACACTGGGAGACTGTTTAGCATTTCAGAGCAACAACTTGTCTATTTTTTCCCAGCAAGTATTTTCACGATTTTCAATACATAAGAAATTTTCTATTTTAATCAGTGGAACAAATAAAAATCATATTTTTGGCTGTTTTCATCATTTCTGTCAAGCACAAGGACAAAAGAAATGAGAGGGAATTTACAACCCAAAGAAATTACAGTTCTAAAATAAGCCCTACAAAAAGTTGCACTGGTTTCTATCAAGTTTAGATCTGTGCAGATTCCACAATGTCCTTTAAACTTTACAGGTCAGCTAATAAAGCTCAGAACACCACCACTGCTTCCTGAGGCACCAGCACAGCTCACAGAGGGGACGACTGGCACAGGCCATCTTCACATTTCACTGATTTTTGCTGCTCCTATTGCCCTACAAAAGTCTTGTGGCACCTGAGCAGCTCAGGTCTGAGCCTAGAACTGGGAATCAAAACTCTGTGCAATTTATCTTCCTGCTTCTTAGCTGCATCAGAATCTAATGTATTGTATTAAGACAAGAAACAAGATGCATAAAGCATCCAATCAGATCATTAACAGAGGAATCAGGTAACTAAGAAGGCCCAGCACAGAAAATAATCACTTATAAAATAAGATTTGAAAACAGCAAAGAACAAAGAGGAAATCAGTTCTACAGAAGTACAGTAAAGAATACTTTTAATAGTGCTACAATTAATGTTGAATTTTGGATCACATGTCAATGATTCATGCATTGCTGGATATTTTTTTCCTCCTTTCTCATTTTTCCAGCCTGGTAAGAAGCTTCATTATTAATTTACCTAAGTCTGAATGTTCAACTAACCTTTAGCATGCTTTTCAGTGTTTCTGTAACAAAGCCGCCATCTCGACATCCCTGCCTGCACTGTCACTTACCAAAACTATTTCTCAGATAGAAAATAAAACACAATATGTGTTGCAAGGATAACTGTTTAAAGAGACGTATGGGTTAACTACATTCATGCCACCTTGTAACAATGAAATTTTAGAAAGCTAAAAAGCCTTGAACAAATAACCAATACATGCTGCTAGTAGCCTAAATAAATCCTCACAGTCCCTACTCATGGCAAATGTGTTTTGTTAGAGAAAGGAGGAATTGTATTGCAGGAATTGTATTCACATGAATTACAGTATCAACTTATTTTACAGCAATTCTATATAGTGGTTGAGAACATTCATTGTTTTAGTCCAGGGTGTGCTGGAGATGGAGACACCGTAGCCAATAAAACTCCGGGTTTTCTTTTAATATTCTTCAACTTGTTCATTTGACTACAAGACTGTGCAGATCTCGTGCTGTGATGGATTTTAGCTTTGCTGGTATTAAGCTGCAAAGTATTCAGTGTATTACACAGAAATTTCATGAGGTGAAAAAATCCAGTCCGCACTCCCTGTGCATGGGAGTGCATGGGAGCACATTTTGTGCTGTGAGCTGTGATGCAGTTCTCAAAGTATTTTGATGCTTTTTGCTTCTTACAACACTTAAGTGCACAAAGTTACACAGACTTACGCAGTGCATCTCAGAGACAGCATCTCTTTCTCCATGCATCACAAAGACTTTGATTAAACTTTGAGCACCAGCTTTTAAGTCATATCGGAACTTGTTTCTCCAGTAACCTGACAGAACAAAATCCTTATGAACCCAGATAATAGAACAGGATAACCTCTGCCAATACAAGCCCTATCATGATCCAGACAGCCCTAGGAAGCAGAAAGACCATTCAGTGAGCAAAAGAGGTGAAGTGAGGAAGAAAAGTTGAAGAGTAACTGAAAGAAGGAATTCAGACTTCAGTAGCTGGGGAGATTAAGATTTAGGTCAACAGCCTCCCTGGAGTGATTCCTAAACTTTTCTTTCGTAACCTCACTTCTAGGATTACAACCCTATTTTCACTGAAACTTTTGATAGTGTTCATACTTACAAATCTTATCTCTTAATAGTAATTTTGAAGTTTTCATAAAATTTTATGAAGTTATTCCAAAGCATTAGACACAGAGAAACAAAATACACAACTCCTAACACAGCACTACTTGCATCTCTTGTTTAATGGAGTTTCTCTTGAATTTTATCAGTGCAAATGAAAAGGGGTACAAGGCTCTGCATCTCTTAGATAAATAGAAAACATTCTTTGTATCATTACATAAAACTCATTTTGTAAAAGACTTCTTCTAAAGCTTTTATACTATTTTACTTATTTCCTTGCCTGATTAGCTTTTAACCAAATGTAGATGTTTTCCTTGACCTATTTTCAAAGCTAACTAATCCCTAAATCCCCCAGTTATGCAATCCCAAAGGATTAAACGTTTGTCATGAAAGAGTCTGGATTTGTTTAGACTGAATAAATTTCAGTGGTTTACATACAGTTCATTGATTAAACTACATTCATAGAATGCTGGCTCTTGTCACAGGGAGTCTGCCCAAGTAGCTCTATTTAGATGTATATAAGCTTCTGCTCGTAGTTAAACACACAAAATATTAGCATGTGGTGCACCTTGGAAGAGAATGAGGCTCTTTTTATATATAACACTTGTTCCACCTCTGCAGAAGTATTACCAGTATATAATATCTATATTGCAGTACCACCTGGATGCCAGCCTGGTCAGAAAACCCCTGCATTAGGTAAAATGACAATCTCTGCTCCAAAGCATGCAACCTAAAGGGCAGGACAAACCAGGCGGAGGAGATAAACAAGTGGGTTGGTCTGGGGATGGTAGCAAGGACAGGGTAACAAATAATAGGATGCACAGGATTTGCAGCCAGTGAGGAAGAACAATTACAACGTGCCATCTGCCCACCCATAATTAGATTAGAGTTCTCTCTATGCAGTGCAGCAGAGTGGTTTTGAAGAGACACTTGGAGGAGAACAGGACCTTCTCCTATGTCTTAGAACTTCTCCTATGCCTAGTAAGGTATCATGAGACAAAGAATAAAGATGCCCAGGTGTCAAGGACCTAGTGAGATAACAGGCCACAGACAGAAAGGTATCACAAAGGTATATTCTGCTTGTTTTTCTCACACAGTAAGAACATTCTTGACAAGTCACCTTCATGGTGGTTTAAGCTAACTGGTTTTACTTCTTATTTACAATGGACTGGGAACTGCTATTTCCAGTTACACTATATTAGTTAAAAAGCTAAAATCTCGATTTCTTGGCATTGAACAGTTGCTTTGTACTTCTTAGAACACACTGAGATCATGTGCAGAGAAATGAAGATGTCTTTACTGTAAGTGTGAACACCAAGAGAGTGATTTAGAAGAACTAAAAACGTTTTTTTTTTAGGGTATACATGAACCTCTCTAATTGAGAAAGTCAATAATATTTTTCTGCCTTAGACATAATGATCTCTGCTTGAGTTTCTATCCTTTCTTCCAAAACAGTATGTCTGTCTCTCTTGGGACAGGAAGCCAGAATACATGACCTGCTTTCATCAATTGCTGCTTTCACCTACTGTAGCAATTGCTGTTTTAAACAGTTAAAATAAAATGGTCATATACAATTCACCTTCAAACCTTCTACATATGTAGAGTCAGAAATTATTTAATGCATTTAGATTAGTGCTCTTCAATTCTGAAGTGAAGAACTTGGGATTTCATTTTCAATTCATTCTGATAAATAAATCACTCTATGATGTGAGCAGGGACTATGCAGTAAACAGCCATAAAATTCAAGTTTAGAAAAAACAGTTATAGCATTGCAACATACCTACTGAATATAAAATTAAAAAATAGTACTTTCCACGTTCTGTAAATTTTCTGTAAATACAGTCTTTTGCACAATTACATGCTCCCTTCTTTCTGGAAATGTAAGTAATTTTTCAGTTTCTACTAGGACAGGAAAAACAGCTCACTGAACTTGCGGCCTCAGTATTGCAAAATTCTGTATGGATAAGCCAGCTCTTAAAAAGAAAGTTACACTACTTGTTCACATTATGGGTGGATACCCCAAGCGGCTGCAAAATATGACTGAAACCATTACCCTGCAGATAACCACAGCTTTACAATAGGTACTGACAGCTGCAGATTTGCTGTATTTAAGACAAAATCTGGGGAAAATTCATAGCTGTCACAGCTGTGTGCCTGCATTTGTAGCATCCCGAAACAAAAATACTGATCAAGGATGAAAAATAGCTGAGTAAAACTGAAAGCAGAAAAATAAAGACAGCAACTGAAAATAATTGAAGTTAAGGAAATTAAAATTAAGGGAAACTAAGCATGTCTAAGGCCTTGAGAAACAAAAGGAACTGTGTCTTGTGCTGGGCAGCCTTGTCATGCTAATACTCATCAGAATATGGCTTAATCAAAACAAGTTAAAAAAATCACAAGCAGTGGTGAGCAAGAAGATTAACGCAAAATCTATTTCCTGGAAAATCAGTTCACCAAAGTAAACCAAGAACACAAGATTAATAAAAAAGCAACAAAGGATCTTTTTGTGTTTCACTTTCCTAACTTTTAAAGCAGGTATTTTGAATCCTAAAAACTATGGGTTTTTTTCCTAAATCAATACAGTCACAATACACTGTCAAAGCAGTTAGATTTATCTACGATTACACAAACTAGTCTGCACATTGAACAGCTTTTACTGTAGGCTTCATACAGAAGAGTTAAAAACCTTTGCTGGATTATCAGCAGAATTAGCAGCAATCACCTGGAGCACAAGTTCTGTTGCTCTTACTTCAACAGCAGGCAGGATTTAGGAGTACAGTTACAGGACTTGTCATTAGGGATTTCTCAGTGTAACTCCAGGCTGAGGCATAACCCTCCTTGTACCTGGTGACAACACCACCGGGGCACTGGATATCCAGGTCCTCAGCAAGGAAAAACCAGGCTGAATGTACAGAGAGGGCTCTGGTGCCAGACTGTTTCTCAAGGAAAGGCTCTTCTAAGAAGATCTCAGACTGGGATCTAGGTAGAAGGCACTACTGCTGTGAGAGCAAAACTTCAGAACACATCTATCAGCCATTCAGCAGAAGAGGAAAGAGCACAGGGCTGTAAAGCAGGGAAGTGAGATACGGGCACTGGAAGGAAGTGAATCCCCAGGGATGGCACAGTGCTCAACAGGAGTAGGTGGCAGACACAGCTACAGAAGTGGATGTATATACAGCACGTAACACACGTGGTATTTGAAAAGCTTCAGGAAAGAGGGAAAATTCCTGCTTAAACTGGTCTTATTGGTAGCCATAAAAGACCATAAATGCAAGTTTAAAGAATAATGGTGCTGGGTCAAGTCCTGCAGTAGATGTGGGTGTCTGTTTAGCTCATGTATTTTGCATTCTTCAGTGTTTCTGGACAGATTTTGAATTAGTTGATAGTATACTCAAACTTAATGCATGTAACTCCTAACACTTCTATCAGCTTTTCAAATACATTGGTGTTTCCTTTGATGTGTGTTTAAAATACTTTTTTCTGAATGTAAAATTCATATATCTCATCCAAGAAAAGCAAGCCATTTCTTTATTTACTCTCAAACCTCAGCAGAATTACTGTACTTTGCTAGATTTTGGAGGAAGAGCAATCAAATAGCTTCCAGTTCTACTTTTGAAGAAAAGCTAACTGAGAAGTAAAAAAGACTGTCAGTGTCAAGAGTTACAACAGGATCTGGGGAAATGACATTGTCAATGGTTACAAAAGAACACCCACGCACAATGTCTAACCAGATAGAAGACGCAATTTCCNGTGTTAACATTTCTTTGCCATGTTTAGGTCACTGGGTTTCACCTAAATATTATTTTTCACCTGAAACAATGTTTAAAACAAATACTAAGCCAAACATATGTGGAACTTTTGGAAGACCACTGTAGAGTAGGCATGATATTTACTTCAATGTTGACCAAAATAAAATCTTGGCATATGTTATGATGGTATGAAGTGCTTGCTGTGGCACATATTTCCTGTAGTGTCCCATGAGCCTTGGTCCATGCAACATGCAAGGTTTTCCAGATTAAACTCTAGTGTTCCATATATGAAACATCCCTTATTATTTAATTATTGTTTATGAATTAATTTCTAGACAGGCATTATGTTTTAGGATTACACCAGTACCATCAATTTAAAGAGAACTTTCTAGAAAAAGAGCAGGACAGAAAACATTATTTCAAGTTAGATCTTTTGTTCAAGACTTTGGTTTTTTATTTTATAGGTAGTATCTTAAAACAATTTTTTGCCTAATGACTGCTTTTCTATTTTAAACCTTAAACAATCTGTTCCATGAACCACCTGGAAAAAATGTATTGAAAAATAGTTGAAAACATCTTTTCATTATAATTCCTGGAAAAATGTGACAGTCATTATCTATAATGAGACTTTTGTATTTACAAAGAGTTAATTTAAATATCATGCTGATCTTCCCTCTCCAAGCTGCACTGAACGATCAGAATTCATTTTGTTGCCCGTTATAATGCCATTATTTCTTGTTATAATGAAGACAGCACAAAAAACACACCAGAACAGAAGATACATCTGGTAAGACTGAAATGTCATTTTACACAAAAATCTTTTTTATATCCCTCATACTTGGGTCAGACCTGCACTACAAAGCACTGGCTGAACACTGACCACAGCTTTCATGATCCTCTCTAAAAGGCTGACTGACCCATGGAGATAATATCAGAGGTTTTATTACTCAGCCACACATCCTAATGAGAAACTTTCCCATTTCTGCACCACAACCACTGACAGGTTGGCTCACAGACACACCTGTCTATGCCTCACCCAGGGAGGTCAATGGTTTGTACGGATGGTCTGAGACTACCAAGGCAGAGGAGCCAGGGAATGCTGCAGTGCCTTACGTTTCAACATGGAGGTGTTCTTGGCTTTTATGCAACTGCATCTAAGGAGGTTAAGGAGCTGTAATTAGCACACATCACCTCTCTGTCACTGCAGCTAATCAGGCTGAAAAATCCCAAGCGTCTCCACTCCTGAGCAGTCCTGCTTCTTGTGATGGAATTTTCAAGCTCTTCTTGCTAATTGCTTACACTGCTTTCAGACTCTCTGGCACCATGGAAAGCTTCCTTTTGGTGTGGAAACAGGGGGGTGGGGGGGGGCAAAATTCTCTCTATGGAAGTGACCTTTTCTCTCTGCTAGGAGTCTCAGCAGAGGCATGGACTCTTCTGAAGACATCTATTGATATTAACAATACAGACAAATTTGAAGGTATATTCATTTTAATTTTCTCTGAATTTCAGAGGTAATTCCTGGGCTCTGTCTATACTGTAAAGTGAACAGGTACTCAAACCAAAATATTCTAGGTGTCACATCTGGTACCACACTGCCAGCTGCCAGCACAGCTGTGGCTCAGGCTCAAAGAATCCAAATCACGATTACAAACAGCAGAGGTTATGTGATCTGCTGGTGAGTTGTGGTTGTTAGATGCTCAAATCTTACTTGCAACTGATCAGATCAGACCACATGATTGACAGCTTGGGGTCAGGATAGCAGCCTCAAGCTTTCCTCATTGAGAGCATCTCCCAGAGTGAGACCTAAGTGTGCATCTGAGCACATCCAACATATACAAGGTGGATGATGGGCAAGTCTGTAGTCGAGAATGGGCTTAATAGTTACTTTGTTATCTTGAACAGCCATTTACTCAAACTTCAGAATCTATATCCTATTCACTTGATGCCTGCTCAGCCTAGATGTGATGTTCCCATATCACAGACACAGATTATCTAAGACCCAGCTGCTGTAAGCAACCATCCAACCAACTGCTCTTTCCTGGTTATGGCCAGTGTCTGTTGTGCTTCTCTCTTCCTTGCCTTCCCAGGGCCAATGGTAAAATATTTTTCATCGCAGGTCTGGCCCTGTCAGCCTGCACTCTTCAGGCTGTTGTACGCTGTCTTCGTTTATCAGCTTCAGAGTAATTTTTTACTGAAGTAATTTTTAAGATTACATTACTATTTCACAATATGAGGTACAAGTGTACTTGTAGCAGAGTCACTATGTAGGGAATGCCATAACCATAAAATAAATTCTAACAGCCAAGAACTAAATACTGTTTAGATGTTTATATCCTTCTCATATCATATCATGTTAACATGATTTTATTTTTGCTTTGTGGCTATTCTTTTAACTGAACAATTTTTAGAAATGAGGTTTCATGAGTTCACCTTGGAAAAAAAGAACCCCTTATAAACTAAACAACAAATAATTTTGTTGTGTTACTATGCCAGATGGATGATATATCAGTTGCTACAGGAAAACATACTTTTAATGCCAGTCACTCAGTATCAGAATTATTTTTTTATTGTTAGCTGTATTGCCAACATAAATGCAAGCCTTAAGTAGAGCTGCACACTAGAGATTAATAAAAAGGCAGAAAACACAGAAGCTTCTGAATGTTTTTCTAGAGGACATAGTTTAAAAATGTCAAGGACAAAATTTGCTATGTAAAAATAGGGCAGTGCACTATATAGTGATTGAGTTTTTAAGTTAAAAAACAAAAAAAACAACCCAGCAATCTCCCTTTTTATTGAAAGGTCACTGTAATGCAATAGGACACAGTAAGCAGTTGTGAAATTAAGCCCTCCAGAACCTGGTTGCAGCTTTGGAATGTGACCATTGTTGTGCAATGGAGTTTGTCACCATCATATGAAAACCCCATTGGGAAATACATCTTTTGTTTACCTGCTCATCACAGATAACCATCAACTGATTCACATTCTGTAGTATTTTACTAAGGTCTAAAACAATACCTGGACTGCAAACATGTTCTTTTTCACTGAACACCTCTATTCAAGCAATTTTAGAATAAGCTTCATACATCCTATATACAGAATGTTTTCTCTTTTTTTTGTGTTTCTCTTTAAACAGGAGGTATGTCAGCAGGCTCACAGCCTGTTAAATGCTTCTCTGTTCTTGCCACCTATTTTTACCCACCTAAAAAAAAAATACAATAATGATGCTGAGCTAGATATTCAGTGGAATATTAATCATGCTGATGTCTCAAGCAGAGGCTTGACCTCTGCTTAGGAGGAACAAGCAGTAAAAACAAATTAACCCACACATAGAGACATCTTTATAAGCTGAAGTATGAGCACATTGTTCTAATTACAATCTCAGTTCTCTGGAATTCTGGCAAATCTGAGGGCACATCTACACAGGTGGGTGTAAACAGAGCTCCTCTGCCCATTCCCTTGGTTGAACTGATGGAGACTAGTGCTGATTCAGAATTTGTATAGCCACATTTGCATGGCACTGAGCTGACTAGATGTAGAGACAAGGCAGGCAGAAGAACTCAAATATGTCTGCACATGTCTGCAGACACTCATCCTGAGGTGCAGACTTTCCCCATCCTAGAGGATAACATAATAAAGATGTTAATCAAATTTCTCAATGAGGGAGCTAAAGAGATACTCCAAGTTTATATATAAACTAAAAATATGGCTCCAGTCTTAGCTTCTTAAATATGGATTTAGGAAATTAACTTTGCAAAATGCAGTGTTGATACAGCAAGTTTACCATCAGTATCTTAATTTTCTCAAATAGCACAATTGATCTGAAATACACTAGCTATGTGTATTTCAGATCAAAAAAGCTAGTTATGTCTTAAAGGACGAGTTTTTAACTTGTTTAGTGAAAAGCCTGTGTCTTCACTCCCATCGTCTTTGGTGACTTGACTGCCCCAAGACTCAGGACTCTCATGACTTGAAAGATCTCTACAATTGCAAGCATCTGTTTGTCGTTTCTGATCTGGAGTTCATCTCAGGGCTAATTTGTCCACTAATACATCACAAATACACCTGCTACCATAAATAGAAAAGGCTTGCCATAGATTTTAAGTGTGTAAGAAACAGAGCCAGTGAAATCTGCTAGACTAATGGCTTTTGGAAAAGGAAAGCACTTGGCAGCTGTTTAGAAATGAGCACTTTAACATTCAGACTCTTCTCAAAAGGTGACAGTGATTAACAGTCAGTTCAATGATGCCACTGGATCTTGTATGACTATGCTTGTGAATCACCCTCAGACAAACTGTAGCAAAAAAGGGCTATTTTTAAGATTAAAGGCTCACAGGACAACCTTAGTCAGAAAGGTTGGTTCTAACAGGGCACAGTCACGTAAAAATAGTGCAACAGACAAAGAACAGTTTTTTCTGGCCATCTGTAGCTCATGCTGTGAAAGTAATTTAATGGCAAATTTGTTTAGTAATAACTATATTATTCACAACTCCACGAGAATAAGGAATTACACCCTAAGCATCCTGTCCATTCATTATATATGAAAGAGTTCCTCAAGTTAGACGTACCTGATAAAATCAATTTCAAGGGTGGGGAAAAAAAAGCCTCCACTCTGTTGAAAACAGTGCTGTACCTGGATTTATCCATGGAACCTAATTTGTCACTTCAAAATTCCTGTCACTTTTCTGTTGACAACTCACAGACACTGTGGTGCCTATACTGCACCTCAAGCACACTTCAAGACACAGGGAAAGAAAGCAGCAATATGCTCATCCTCACAGCCTGCAGTGGTTAAGTGGATATGAATTCTCTCAGCACTCTGCATGATCTACAGCTTTCTATAATGTGTTCTGTTCGCTCTACCGTGTGAAAATATTAAAGAAAATCATCTTGGATTCATAACTGGAAGAGCAAGTGATTTGAGAACTGAGAGTTTTCACCTATCGTTTTAGGATGCACACGTAACAGGATGTTGGTTTCACTTCAACAGAGTATTTCGTATGTATTTATGGGGAAAAAAAATGTAATACTTTGTAATAAAGTTCTCACTAAGTTCTGGACTATGGTGCTTCCATGTGTTCATCTAGAGCTCAGCACATGGTCTTGTGATCTGTCCTAGACAGTCCACGTCACTGCCCTGCCCTCACTCTGTCAGTGTGTGAACGTGTACACGGAAACACCGCATATGTGAGGGGAATAATTTGCTATAGCTTAATAGAGACATTACTTACACGACGTGTATAGAGATGCCCAAGAGATATCATGCCTTAGGCAGCTCCAATCTTTCTGATGATCCTCTGAGCAGAAAAACCTCCTACACAGAGCTGTCTTTTAAAAGACACAGTCTTGCTCCTAACATAAATTCTCATGTCTATATTCTGCCTAACATGCCTGGAGGTGGGGCTGAGGCACAGCCTATTCAGTAGCTATGAAGAGATTGCTAAAGAGCATATACCATGAGTAACTACTGCAACCATTTTAATCACAGGGATTTGGGGGTCACTGTCAAAGAGGTAACACAGAAAAAAAATCACAATCCCTTCCCACTTTATACTGTTTGATATACACAATCTTTTTTTTTTTCCTAGGTTTAGGAAAATAACATGGTATCATTTTTAGTAGGATTATTAGTCAGGAAAACAAAGAAAAAATACTTCAACCTTATTTAGTTAAATTTACTGAACAATTTTAAATTTTAAAGAGAAGTCTTCAGTGCAGTGATCACAAATTCATGTTGAAATGAGACAGAAGAGTGCATATCAGGACAATGCTTAGGATGTCACTGTTAAACTTAATTAATCATTCTTATTTCTCTCTTGAGTCATCATAATGAGACTTTTTAATAGGGAAACCACTTCAAGAGAAATTTTTGAAGTTGATGTTCTAGCAGATTAGGCAGAGAAAATGCTTTAGCTTACAAAGATCCTGCACAGCACGTATTATTAAATGTACAGATGAATGTAACTTACAGTCTCTATTTCCATAATCTGTAGTTACAGGAAGAGATACACAGCAAGCTTTTTCTCCATACCAAGGATGTGGGATTTTACATTTGTAGCTATTTTGAACTTACATTATTAGTATTTTAGTTTCATTTTTGGTACCTCCTTTGAACACATGCAGAAGATTGTATGCTGCTAGCGTAAGATTTTTCTTAAATTATCATAGTAATATTTTTTAAGTAGGAAAAAAATACGGAAAATATTAAAGAATTTCCGTATCTATTGTTCTAAGAAGTGGCTTTTAGTTAGAAATAACATTTAGGTGTAACCAAAATTTTAGCATAATGAAGAGTGATATTTGGTCCTGCCACTGTATTTCAGGATCTCATCACATGGTTGCCTCAGCAAGTTGCTTTTGGTTTCAGCCCTCTCTCGTTACCCCTTCCCATCTGACTGAAATCAGCTGATCTTTTTAGGCATTCCCACAGTCAGCCAACAAGCTACTCACTGTCAGATACCCAGCACCATATTTAGGGTGTGCCTTTTACATACAGAGGCCAATAGGAACACAGTTGCCTCATTTTGTCTGCCCCTTCAGAGCTGACTGCCTTCCCATCAAAAAACCCTTGCCAACCCAAGAGAAAACATTCTCAGCCTACAGGCTTAGCTTTCTGATTCTACATATGCCTTTGCCAAAAATGCAAATCAATAATAACAATAAAGGTATTTTAATAAATATAAAATATATCTTACATAATCTGAATAAAATGTAATTAACTTTTAACATCCATGCAATCATTTCGTTATTGCAGCTAAAAAAAATAATTCTCAGAATCTATCTCTTCCAGAATCTCCAAGAAAAATACTCTTTGTTTCACCATTTTCTGATTCATTCGACTTTGGATGAAAAATAAACACATTGCTGTGTTCAATATTGTTGCACAAGAGAATTCACAAGAATGAAATGTGTTCAAAGTTCCTAGAAAAAAATGCAGCAATGCAGGCTGCCAACTTGTTCAATGTCAAGCTCTAGGCAGTATAGCAGGACTAGCAGTAAATGACTCATAGTGAGTCACGCTTTAGCTATTTTTGCTTTTAAAGTAATGCCAGGCGCTGTGTTAATATTCAACCCTGAGTAAATTTAGCAATGCAAGAAAACAAGTGTTTCCATGGCTGCTCCTTCACAATGTTTATGGTATATACACAGCCATTAGGCACAGGAATTAAGCCAAATTAAGAATATGGAAATGTTTCTCTTTCATTTACAACTGAATTTCGCTACACTGGGTTTCATGACTCACTCAGCTACTAGTTTTTCCAACTCTAACAAAAATGTAAAGCCATAGCTAGCACACCACCATAGTGTGAGTGGTCAATAGCCACTACTTTCCTCTAAATTACAGCTTGTGCTGTGTACACTACTGAGCTGGAAGCATGATAATGAAATATTTTTTTCAGGACAAAACAAGACTGACAGGAAGGCCTCACTAGTGAATCTAAGTACATCCATCATGGGTAAAGCGTTCTGTGACACTTCTAAGGAGGAGCTGGCATAGCTAAAGCCAAAGAGGAGGACTAAAGGGAGGAAGGAGGTTGTGGCATCACATGAAAAGGGAAAGCAGCTCCAGAAAAAGGAGGAAGGATGCTGACTGAGGCTGGGGAGCAGTTGGGTAAAATGAGAGAAGTGGTGAAAAGAGTACAACAAAGCTGGAAAATATCCTTCCATGACATAGCTGTGATGTGACAAAACCCATATGCAGGCACGACTTCAATGCAGCAATCTACACAGCCGTGTTTTCTTAGGTGAGCAGGTATTTGCGGAATTGTAGAATATGAGCCCAACTAATGTAGACATCTGACAAAACAGATGTAGACATCAAAACAAAACTCTGCTGGAGATCAGAAAAGAAGAATTCAATCTGCATTTTAGGAAAAAAAAAGACCCACAAAAAACCCAAAGCAATGGAAGCTGCAGCAAAGGTTAGGTGAATAGCTTACTTTGCCCACACTAATAAGAGAGCTGCCAAATGATTACATATGATTGCTAGTTACACTTTTTTGTTCCCATTTTAATACAGTGATTTATTCATTAGTCTTAAATTGCAGTAATTACTATTTTTATTGTAGAAGCTGATAAAGCAATCAGAAAGCTTTTATGTTTTTTCCCACAAAGGAAACTCTTCAGCTTTTCTGCATGAAGTCTTCCATCCTATGATAAGCAAGGACTGTTTTTCTCCATGCTTTCCTATCTGACTATAAACTAGCCACTTAGTTTATACTGGGAGTTTAGACAGATCCTGATGAACAGCCTTCCTGCAAAAACTCTTTTGATTTCACTAAGTCTTGGACTGACCCTTAAACCTTCAAACAGGGAGTGAGGGAGATACCTAAGGCTGGGCCAGATCCAAAGAACTGAAGCAAACTACTGAAGTCCAAAATGATGAAAAATTCTGTCCAGTGGCCTCTTAACCCTGAAGGTACCTATCTCCAGTAAGTCTCTCCTAGGTTCTCCAGAGGTCTGAAGATCTGAGTTCTGTAGTTGTCCAGAGCTGCCCCAGCCTGAATACCTAAGAATACATTGTTTGTCTCGCAAACTCTTTGGCTCTTGAAAGGAAGCACAGCTCCATTCAAGTGGAAGAAGAAAAGGTGATGATGGAGATGTACAGAACCCAGATTTCCATTTCTTGCTGCAAGAGGTAAGTACTGGAGTACGCTCCCTTCCAATCCTTCCCAGCCCCCTTCCACTTCCGACTCCACATGGTGGCATTTTGCTTCAACTGAAGGGCTGCAGAGGGCCCTCTGCACACCTGCCTGCAGCCAAGGGGTTGCCGAAAAGCCTATGAGCAATGGTGTGATGTCAGATGTAAATTCCATCCCATCCAGCAGCCTTACTCTGATGATGAGTAATGAAAATTGCTACACAGGGCACGAGGCAGGGAAAGCCGACAGCAATGTTTTCCTGGTATCATCCAGTCTCCAGTAATCCAGTCGGGGAGGATCCAGAGAGGAGTCAAACATGTCATCTTCCTCATAAGGGCTTTTTTTAGGTGCTTATTTGTGAATTTATTGGCATTGCGTCCCGGGAAACTGCTGTAGTCACAACACTATGGTATAAAACATAAGCACTCTCACCGTCACTCCATTAACTGCTTCTCTCCCGCAACAGGTATTTTTAGTGCCTGTTGGAACACCTGTTAAGCAACTTGTCTTTAATCCTAAAATCGTTCACTGCAAGTCTGGTAACACAAATCTACATCCACATTTGAGATGATAAGACACGATAAACCTATCTACACCTGTAAAGTCAGATGCTGTGTCTGAAATCAGAGTTAATAACTGCTGAAAGGTGACAACTTAAACCACTCCTCAGTTGTGACAGAACATCTGAATGCTCCAAGCCTGCTTAAGAGTAAGTATAAATGCCAATAAAAGTGTTTGTTTTCTTTGACTTTGTGCTAATGGTGATTGCAAGCAACATCTCTTAGGTTACCCCTGAGAACCAGTACACAGAATTAGCACTTCAGCTCCCCGATACCATCAGTAATCATTTGAGAGTCTGAAATTCCTAAATCTACAGATTAGAGCCATGGTCCATTTCCTCTCCAGCTCCATAATACAAGCACAGGTGCTCAGTCTCACAGTAAAAGAGATGCATTCCCTTTGTGTTACTTTATAGTTGGCACATTTTTAGTGAACTTAGGCGATACTGTGATTGACATACAGATGTAAAGCACTCTGTGCTGATGGAACAGATTTGTCACTGAACAAAGCTGTTCAAGCAGGTGTGCCATAGCCCTCCTCCTGGGAGCCAAGGCACTTAACTCTAGGCTCTGGCATCCAGTCTGAGGTCCACAGACCTAATAGATGGGTTTTGCAGTCCTTTAGCGCTTCTCTAGCTTTCTTCCTCCGTTTCAGCTAAACATTTAACAGGTTTGGGGGAGTGTGAAGAAGATCTCCAGTATATTAATGGCATAAAATTCAATTTTACCATGCTCTACTGCATCAGTGCCTACAGCTTTTAAGAGTGAAATGAAATAACATGGATATCAAAAATTATGGTAAGCAGCCAATGCACATGAACGTCTGAAATGGAATTCGAGGATATTTATTAATCTTGCTGCACACTACTGTTTTGCAGGTTGCAAGTATAGATGAGGGAAATTCCACTGATTTCAGACCTACGCTGCACTTACCAAAGCAAGATCTACCTCAGCCTGCTGCACTTCTGAAGGACACACCGAAGAGCCACATGGCAAATAGTTTCAGGACCCACATAAACACCAAGTGTTTCACTTTCTCTGAACTGGAGTATTCTGAAGTTACCATGCAGTGTGATATGCACTGATGGACTATTATTAAGTCAGCACTATCTCAGAACTACTTGCCTGTTTCTCCTCAAATGTTTTTTGTCCCAGCACTCAATACAAATGCATTATTTGGAGTAGTAGAGTTCTACTTGAATTAGTATTTCCACTGATCCTTGTGCATACTGATGGCACAAAGTTCCACATATAAATGACTGAAATGAACATATAGAAAGAGTAAAAAAACCTACTGCCCCTCCAGATAAATATTCAAGTAACAGAAAAAGTAACAGAGTAAATAAAGCAAAGTTCTCTAATTTTAAAGCTCCACTAAGCTTCATTTTTCTCCTTCCTCCTCAATATCCTAACTTCAAAATGAGAGCATCTCATTTAAAAGTTTCAACACTGAGATGTTCTCCCTTTCCTCTTTCTTTGATTTTTTCTCCTTGGACTGTTCTTCACCTGTTTTATTGTGATCACACTTAAAATTTAAACTGTAAGCTCATGGCAAAAGAATGGAATACCTGTATCCTCTGACTTCTAAATCTTTCTGAATAGCAGGCAACAGATATAATGGCAAGTAAAATTGTACTTAGCTGACAAAGGCAGTCCTTGTATTTTCACTGCTTAGATTTGCAAAATAGTTTGTATTATTACACCAGGAAAGAAGTGAATGAAAACTCTAAATCAAATCACTGGTGGTTTATTACCAGAAAGCAAATTTCTCATAGAGTATAATCCATCTATTTAACATTTCCCAGTTTCAGATATAGTCAAGGTTTAGTATCTATCCCTATGCTTCTCACTCATCTGAAATTTATAAAATGTTTCTAATGAGTTCAAGTATGGTCACAAGACATGAGATTTTATAAGTTTCCATGTTGCATAACTGGATTACCACAGAGTCAAGAAATACAGGAACTGACTGAATTGAACTAAGCTCCATTGAGGGAGAACATCTCTATAAGCCAGAAACAGCAAAACTTGGTCATAGACTTATTTTGCTTGAAAATTTCTCATCATCTGAGCAAAGTTCTAAGGTTTTTCATCATCCTTCCAAGAGAAATAAAGGAGAAAAAATTAATATATTTTAAGATGGCATTTTATTAGACATTGTGATTGAATGCAACATCAAGGGAATAGAAGCAGCATCTGGAAGCTCCCTTCCTGACCTATATATTCATATGAACAGTAAAAATGCCATGCTTGCAGCCATCAATGTGCTCAGTTAAGAGAGAATTATCCCATGGCAGTAACAATAAATTAACCTAAGTATTATTCCTAAGTGTATAATAATCATAAAAAATTATTTCCATGTAACACTCCATTTCCTTTCTAGATTTTATAGACTCGGTGCTGACCTGAAAGCCAGGCTGATATAAAACCAAGAATTACATCCTGAAAAAACTTTTGCAATGGAAAAAAATGTAGATATTTTAAAAATATATGTATAGATTAGATGACAGACGTAGAGATAAGAAGATCTTATCCTCAAGCATCTGCTGATTAGAAGGGTAGATATTTATAACAGAAGAGACCTACATCTGATGCTCTTTCTGATTTAGGTATATCCTTCCTCAGCTGAGTGCTTTACCATAGGGCTAAAGGGTCAGTGTCTCTCAGTATTTCCTTCTGCAGTTGTTGCCATTTTTATACATAGTTAAGTACACTGTGGACAGAGAGAGAGGGAGACTGATTCCAGTGTGACAGGGCAATCACTTAGTAGGCCAAGAGTCAGTCAAGTTCTGATTTTAAATTACCATGACTGAAACTCAGGTCTCTTATACTCCAGGTTACTCATAATGGAAAAGAGTTGTTGGGGGGAAGGTAGGGGGGAGAGTTAATTCCTCTTTCATTTTAACTCTGAATTACATGTTAGAGCTCTAAATGCCAAAGCAAGAAATGTCTTATTTTGATCAATCACATTAGAAAAGCAATCATTTCATCAAAGAAGCCCTCACCAGGTCTATTGGCAATTGATGTTCTTTGTTAATCCACTAACACAATTGTTGTTAATGCAAGCTTCTGCATTTACAACATAGCTAATTTTTACCCTGGAAAAGTCATTCCAGATTGCAGAAGGAAAGTTCTGATGGTTTCATTCATTCTGGAGTTGGTCTTTCTTCACAAACTAGCAAGGACACTAGCTGTGATGGTAATTCTGCACTTTGGATATTGTTCTTGGGTACCATTACAGCTCCCATTGCTATACTACATGAGCATCCCATTTATCTAGTTTATTTCTCTAGCTGATCTTTCCAAAAACTCTGTGAAATAGAGTAACCTTAACTCATTCCATTATCAGGCCCTCATCTCTTAGTCTTTCAAAACTACAAGTGGGCAAATCCTGAGCAAATAAACTAGTTCCTTCCAGGAAATACCCAGGCAGGACAGTCCCAAAAGGAAAAGCCGTGCCAAGTTTCTCTTCTCAGGATAGTCCTTAAGCCCTACCCAAAAGTCAGCTCTCACTCACACAAATGCCAATTGACACACCCATTTCACTCCTCTGGGGATGCAATTTGCCCCCTCAGCATCATGCCATGAAAACATTACTCTGGCACACTAAAACACACTTAGGTTATTATCTACAGTTCTTTGAACTGAAAAAACCACAAAAACTTAATAATGATATTTTAGTGCCACAAGAGAAGCAGGGCAATTGAATGTTTAGCACTCAATTGGACATGACTGCTTTGCTCCACAAGGTACCAGCCCAGAGCAGCACGGATATGAGGTAGTCCAGGTCTCTTCTTGCACAGTCCACAAACACAGCATACACAGAACTGAATTCCAGACACGGGTGTAAGGCCCAGACCCACAAAGTTTTAGGCACCTAACTCCCAGTGATCTGCTGAAACTAAATGCATGTTCTAAGATGACAAAAGGGTAACAAAGCAAAGACCTAAACCGAGGTCTCCTAAACTTCAAATGACCTTCCTAAGTGCTGGATCCTCTTTCATTTCTTTACTAGTCAAGGGGCTGTCTGTAAGGAATTTTACATAAATGACAAGTGCCTATCCCACATAGACCACTGAACTGTCATAACACCAATCCCACTTCCAGATGGAATTTCCAGCTCTTGTGCTGAAGTTGTTTTCTCATAATTAGTCAGTAAGAGGATTTAATATTTTTTTTACATTAAAAATATAACGAAAAATACACTAACGTTATTTTTCTCTGCCATCAGAGCTAAGTATAGAGACAAAAATAGGCCAACCAAGAAGTCAGCTACAACTGAAGAGAAACCCAGATCTGCAAATCAGTTATGTGAGTCCACACAAGTAACTTCAACTATTTCCTCAAATTTCACCACTGCTGTGTGGTGAGAAGTAAAATTAACTTGCCTACCTCAATGTGATGTTTTGAGGATTAATGGGATGAAACTTGTCAAGCATTATAATACACAGTATCTTGTTGCAGCATGTTTTCTTATCCTAATAAAAGCAAATCAAAAACCTTAGTCTTTCCTGGAACCTATGATAGACTGTTTTAAAAATTTTAAGATAATTCCTTTCACAGTGTAATTTTTTCTATCCCAAACTATATCTAAAATGACATTTTTTCACATTATTATTTCTCAGCATATGCATAGCTTAAAATACATATATCAACAGGGCATATGGCATCTATTAGAACATTAAATTTAAAACCTTCTCCTTTCAAAATATTTGCTTATTGATAACGACTATAAATCCATACTAGCAAAATGATCCATACTTTTTGCTTTCAAAGACTCAGAGACTTTTTTTTTTTAGTGGAGAAGACAAGAAAGATCCTTACAAGTGCAGTGTAGCTACTTTCCTAACTACTTGACAGTGACTGGCTTCCTGTGACAAAAAACTGTCTAAACTACTATTGAGTCTCTGTCCCCCATAAAAAAATATGATCTTTCCTATATTTGCCGAATTCACTCCTTAAACTGTTTGGAACAACCAGCAATATTGTCATTCACTCAGATCTTAGCACTTTCCACAAAACCACTACTGAAGCGTGCATCTGTTGTGTGTTTGCAGAACCCGCAGTTATCAAGGATTCCAAAGTGCATGTTATCAGCTGCTACAAAAGGGCTATGAAACCTGTCAGCCTTTGTGCACCAAACGTGACACTAAATAACCTTCAACAAATACAGCAGTGGCACCTAGGGTCACAGGAGTAGAGATCAAACCTTCCGATTAGTTCTGTGTACAGAGTATCAGAAATTTAAACTGATACAGGGAGAATAAAGACAGATCTTAGTTTCATTCTGTGAAGACAAAATTCTCATACTTTCTGCCAGAAGATAGATGCCTTTGATATGTGTATATGTATGTGTGTATAAATATATATATATATATTCTGGCATGAAATAAAAAGACTCAGTAATACAACTTCAAACAGAAGGTGGGATTTTAAACTTACAGAAGATACAAAATGCAAAGTTACAATTCCTGCAGTAATCATGGTTTAGTTCCTATGGGCTCACTCCTGCAAGGCTCTGTACTGTGGTCATGCTCCAATAAGGAAGTGAAACATGCCAGCAATCTCACTCATTTCAAAGGATCTACTCCTAAAATTTAATTTAAGCAACTTGCTTAAGCATTTCACTTAATCAAAAGGAGATCACTAAGCACTTTGCAGATCCAGGACCATTAGGTCTAAGGAAAGCATCAGTCATGTAAAGTTAAAGGCACAAAAAATTTTCCTTACCACACATGCAATCATTTAGAACCTTCTGGTATTACCAAATTTAGTGAATATCCCTCCAAGTACTCAGTTATTTGGAAAAGATAATGTAGCTACTTGGGGGTACAAGAAATGGTTAAAAAAAGGAAAAATTAATCAACACTCTTTTCTATTGCTTACAGTCTAAGAAGGTTTGAGTAGAAAAATGAAAATGTTTTCCATTAAAAATAAGTGGGAATTTATGAAACTAAGATAGTTCTGAAAACAGACTTCAGAAAAATCACTTGCTGTTCACATAAAACCTGTCTGACAGTGTTTTGACACATATCAGAGGTGAAGATTTTTCATCACTGCACAAACTCCAGCTAAAGTAGCTGCATAATAAAGGCTCACAGATTTAGAGAAAATGCCTGAAAACTGTCTGAAAGATGAGCAGAACAGAAACTGCTCTGAGGCATGATCTCATCCTTACTGCCACAGAGATGAACTTGCCCAATTTCGTTTCTGCACCTTGGGCTGCTGCTGAAGTTCGAAGCTAAGAAGGTCTCCTTCCCACAGAACTGCCAAGAGAAGACAAGCTGAACATGGTACAGCACTGTTCTCCTCTTCTCCTCCCCGAGTATTAGAGCTACCTATGGCAGTGCCTGTCACCTGTCAGGGCACAGGGAACAATCATGCAGCTTCCTTTCATCACTGTGGCAGCAAATATCAAAAGAGAAAATATATTAGCTTAATTTTCTGTTAAAATAAGGTTGCATTTAACTGCTTCACACTTTGCACCATACCTAAAAACTGTGTTAAGAAAGTTTTCCTCCTTCAGATCCTAGTTAATTTCTAAGTAGCAAGACAATGTGAGAATGTAAGATTTCCTTGTTCGGCTATTCTAGAATACAAATGTCAAACTCTGTGTAAAAGATACATGATCATTAATGGTAACTCATCCTGGAAAGAAATCATTTTAGTATCTACCCTGTCTGCTCCTTTGAGATAGAAAAGATTGGAACAAAAAAAAAACAAAACCAAAATCAGGAAAGCCCCTCTGAGAAAGCTTGGCAGGAGTTTTTATGTTTTATCTAATTGAGCAATAAAACCAAATTCCAGAAAAGAGCTAAAAACTGAACCACAACTGTATACATGTTCTTAAAACAGGCCAGGAATTGTGAACTAAGTTGCGCCTGGCAAGATGAATAGTTGAAAACAAAGTATTAACCGGTAGCTGTTGATGAAGTTATTGATACATCTAACTCATATCTAGCAGTTTTAAAGTGTGTCCCAAAATCTGCAGGCACATTAAAATATGCTGTTAAGATGAGGCCAGAATTGTAGGACTCATGCTTTTGAAATCACAACTCATACAGGAGAAGGTAAAGAATACACAGATAACTTGGCTTAACCACGAATGCTGAATATTTAACGGTGTGGCCTTAATTTCTTCTTACAAAACAACCCCACCAAAACCACACAGTATGTTTTAAGGTAAATCACCAGCTTATGGAAACTAGTAATGTCTTTTACAGATTTTATGAATCTTCAGCTCAGCTGGTATTCCAACTCTGGAATTTCTGCCTCTGAGTCCAATCTTCCTTCACAGTAACACCATTTTCTACATGGCATATCACAGAATCACAGAATCAGGTTGGAAAAGACCTCTGAGATAATCCAGTCCAACCTGTGATTGAACATCACCTTGTCAACTAAACCATGGCACTGAGCCATGTCCAGTCTTTCCTTAAACACCTCCAGGGACAGGGACTCTGCCACCTCCTTAGGCCCTCCAGTCCAGTGTCTAATTACCCCTTCTGTGAAGAAATTCCTCTTAATGTCCAATATAAACCTTCCCTGGCACAGCTTAAGATGATATGTGGTACTTTAGATAATATTGACAGTGCTCAATTATATATCCAGGCACAATAATTTACTGTATAGAGCCCATCAGTGAGAAGAGGCTTTTTGCACCAGATGGAGTACAGTTGTCACTTCAGTCTCTCACAAAGCTGTTAAGACCAGAGGCCCTCTAAGCATTCCTATAAGAATGTGGGTATCTGCAATTTTTAAGCTTGTGAATATATCTGTGATATTCATTTCCACAGGTATTTTTAAGGGCTAGGTATGAGTGACAAAAACACACAAAAGGAGAGAGGGAGGATTAGGGCGATGGCAAGAAGACATAACTACAACAAATAGAGAAACTGCACAGTCTTACAGGTTCCAGGTCACTGGAACAGAGAAGCAAATTTAAGTATGTGAATATAAACAGACTCCACTGATCTTTAGTTACCCATTATTACTCAATAATTTCTAGAAGCTTTCCTAGTAAAAGAGCCTTTTGAAGAGGAAGGAAAGTAGGAAAATAACTTTATATTGGATCAATAGATTATTTAGGCAGGAAACACAACACTAATGCAAGTTTAAGGCAGCAAAATTGTGCTAACTTTCAAAAATTTAACTTTGAATCTACATGCAGACCTGAGGTGGCACTTAGTTATCCGTTTCCAAAGAAGGTGGCTGCACCAGCCTGTTCACTTGTATGCATGTTCATCATATTGCATCCAGGACTGTTTGCGAAAGTGAAGTAACAATTTTCCATTCAACCTTTAAATTGCAATAAATATGGCAAAGGGAGTAAATGTGACGGATTTACTTCATCAAAACCAACATGAATTCTTCAAATGTCAAGCTGACCCATCTGATCAAAAGTTCTTGCAGTGAACATAGCAGTCCATGCAACATCATCATGCATTTCATTTTGGACACAGTTTGACCTCTATGCACGACCAAAACAAAAGTCAAGAGGTTAGTAAAACAAATCTGGATTTCGGGCAGCAGTAGCACAATGATGCCCTCATATTTTTTTAAGAATAATTTTTATTGTGTTTATTTAATTTGGGGTTTTTTTCAACAGGTCTGCCAGTTAAAACTTAGTCCCAGAGCTTGAACTGAATGTGTCGCTAGAGCAACACCCCTTCCTCAGGCAATTACAGGGTGGAAAGTAAATCCAAAGTCAGTTATCAAGATTTTTATCTTCTTAGTTACAAACACCTGGAAATTAGAAATTACAACATAATGGTGGGGCAGTAATAATTTTATGGTTATGTAGGGAGTAAAAATTACACTGTTTTGTGGTCTGCTACTCAGTATGTTCATTCTTACAGTAGTGCCAAGAGCTCTATTAAACTCAGAGATCAGTGCTAAAACACATAAAGATGTGAAACAAATATATCAAGCCTTCAAGCTCTAATCCTAGGGAGTCTTGAGATACCAGATCTGAAATTCACCTTGTCAAGCATGTCCTCACACTCCATAAATCTCTACAGGGAAGCAATCCAAAGTCCAGTGGGAAAATCCTTTCCGCTAGTTTCACCGGGTTTTGGATAGGACTCCAAAAAAACTCAAAACTCAAGGAGAGCTACAGGAGAGCACCCAGAATATCATTTTCCAATGGTATAAATCATTAATCTATGACTCCTGAAGTTCCTGAGATACCAGTTTATGTTGAAATCAAAATGCAGGATGGGAGGGAATAGGTACAGGGGTCAAGGGACAGCAAGCAGAACAATATAATTTCAGAACATAATCATGATAGGGGAAGAGCAACAGAAATAGTGTCAGAGCCCATGAACTTTCCCAGCACCAGTAATCAGAGCAATATTTTAATGGCTGCTATATGTGTGTGAAGCAATAAAAGCAGACAATTTTGTTGTGTTGCATAAATAACCAAACTGTTTACTCTCCAGCTTCCTGGTAATTTAAGCACAAGTAACATAAAATTTTAACACTTAGAAAATACATGAATTAAAAACCCCAGATTTTAGTAATCTGCAATGTTACACAGTGCGGGCGCAGAAGCTGTAAACCTGAGAACACGTACAGTAAGCATTTTCCAACAATATAGTTCTACGATTAAAGCAAAGGTCTTCTTAGAGTTGCAACACATCCTGAGTTGTGAAACAGGAGCAATTTGTTTAAGTGACAAATGAAAACAATTTACCTAATCCTTTTAGAAGATCCTATCAATTAAGAAAATAAATGCTAAAGGTCTTCAAATGAAAAAGCCCACCTTACAAAAAAAAGATGTGATTTTCACAATATTTGTATTCCAACACAGCAGGAGCTGTGGGAGTCTAAATAAAACTACCAAGGTAAGTACACTGGCTTTTTTCTACACAGATATCAGTTTAAATAAGTTTTTAAGAACACTCACATCAGTTTGAGCCATAAGTGGCAGTTCTATATTTCGGGGATATATATATTTCTATATATATATATAGCTTACTGTTTAGCATTCAAAGAATCTTTTTTTAAAAATCAGACTTACATTGTTTTTTCATCTCCTTAAGTTGATCCTTAAAATACATATATTTTTCATTCCTTTGTAAATCTGAGTCACTGTTCCTGCTCTCCATTTCAAGGAATTTTTCTTGGGCCAAGTTTTCTAAATCTGGTAAATTTTCTGGTTTTTCTCGTTTTACCTGTAAGGAAGAAGAAATAGAATGTATTCATTATGACACATTTTAATACAAAGCAAAAGACATCAAGCAAAAATTCATTAGCATAATCTCAGTTTCTTTTGACTACAGTTAGGCTTCCTCCTCTGAAGCCATAACCTCCAAGTAATTATTCATTTCAGTAAAAGTAACTACGAAATGTAGGTATTAACTTCTCAGTGTCATTTAACTCATTTTCTGGGTATTTCTCACACTAACAAAAGGGAAAACTGAACCTTGCAGTCAAATTTCCTTCCAGAAGTGGCGAAGGTAAACATGTTAACAAGAACCAGCATAACACTGAACGTGAATGAAACCAAAGAATACAACTCTGTCCAGAAAGCGAGAAGATAACAGAAAATCTGTAATAACTTTTGCTAAGAGTTTTGTAAAAACCTCCACTCTTTCATCACTTTGGAATCAGGTTTACAGAAGCCTATAATCTACATGCAAGATTAGTGTGATAACACCAGCAAAAACAGTACAGCTAATGTGAAAGGAAACCACCTCAATTTATTTGTGCTGTGTGAACAAGAAGCATTATGCCACACAAGCAGGCAAAAACACAGTTTCTTGAAAAGCACGCACTTACAGCAATTACATCTGGGATGATCTGAAGAATAAATACCCAGAAAAGGGAAGTCATCATATAGACAATATTAAGATATTCTAAGAATGCAAAAAGCACTTTGGGAACCCCCTAAAAACAATAATTGGAGTTTTCTGTTTCTCAAGGCAACGTAAAATTCTAGGGAACTGTATCTTTGACAGGTCTTCATAAGAACTAGCTTACAGGTGGTGGAGACTGTGCTGTGCAATGAGGATCAGCAACAGCACAAAGTCAGAAAGAAGGTGGACATCTGTCAAATCCTTAATGCTAAGCATTTTCTGAACCAGAAAAAGGCCATTTCTATCCCAAAATTATGTCAAAACATGACAATCTGAAAAAAAGGAGGTAAGCACCATTTCCACCGAGCCACTCTACCACACACACTAAATTCTGCCCCTCACCAGATAATGCTACTATTCATTGTGAAAGACAAGAAAAAAAGGAGCCTACTGACAAAAAAAACCAGTTCACTTCATCAAATCATTTACAGGTTTAAAAGTTTACAGAGACCTTGGCAATCCTACAGAATATATTTTATTTCAGGAGCCAAAGAAATAATAAATGTTCATGTAAAAATGGACTGTGCAGATACATAAAATGCAAAAAAAACTTTACTATCCCTTAAGCAAAGCAAAGTAATCCATAGAACTGTTACTTCTTCCAAGAGCAAACCCAGTTTGGCACATTTACTTTAGGCAGATGCAAGTTGTGGAAAGAAGAGAAATAAGAAAAAAAAATGCTCTGCCAGGTGATAGCATGAAGTTTTCAAAGGCACCTGGAGATAAAAGATCACCTACCACAACATCCAGCTGTAAATGGGAAAGACTCAGGAATACCTCGGTACCAAAGGAGCACAGTGACTATGAAAGACCAACAGCATTTCATCAGAGATGCTTAGACTGCTGCATAAAGCCAGGCAGGAGTGTAGAGTCCTTATCCTATGAAACCTGACCAAAGGAGCAAAGGAAAACAGAGCATCCTGTGCCCAGTGCAGTGAGGACAATTGTACACACTCAAATGGTTTGCCTGTGCCAGCATCACAGCACACTGCTGCAACAGAAGGCCTATCACAACCCCAACCAGCATTGTTCAGTATTCAGCTGGAGAAGAAACTTGGCCATCAAGTGTATGCAAGCACACGAAGGCAGTTACTAAATCAAAACTCATTTAAAATCCAAGACATTATAAAAGAATGCTTTGATCTGGACTCACGTACTGCAAACATGTTCCTTTCTGCAACATCAGGCTGTTTTTACAGACATTCTCTCTTTAACATAAAAAATAACGTGTAGACACACACAAGAATAGTCCAAATAACAACCCACCACTAAGATCTGCCCTCATCACAAATGAGAGTACTACAGCCAGATTCCATATAGAAGATCCAGCTGTGTATACTAAAAATAACCCTGAAGTGCTTCTAAGTTGCTGACACTGACACAAAGAGTAAAATAAATTATGTGGACATTCATCACAGACATCCATCAGTGGCAAAGACAACGTCAATAATCTTTTCCTCTCCACAGGGACCACATTACACACTGATGTAGTTACATCAGGATCTCTTTATCTTTTTCCTGACTCATGGAAGATTTGAGTACAGATATGCATCAACATAGCATTTTCAGTCATACCCTCAGACCGAAAGGTGAAAAGAAGGGCATAGCCTGTGTTAGTTCAAACAGTGGTGTTCTCAACTCCAACTTCCAGAATTAAAAGACCTTATACATATGAGCAGAAAAAACAGGCAGGAACTGTAACTTACAGCGTTATGCTCCCCAAAAGGACATATGTTTGAGAAGCTGCATTACATCACTCTGTACTGGTGCCACCTCACCTCGAGCCCTGTGTGCAGTTTTGGGCACCAGAATATAAGACATAAATTCATTAGCAAGCACCCAAAGGGGGGCCACAAAGATGGTAAACAGTTTAGAGGAGGTACTCTCTGAGAAATGGCTGAGGTCAGCCCAGAGAAGAGGAGACTGAGGGGAGACCTCACTGCAGTCTGCAGCTTCCTCACGAGGGGAAGTGGAGGGGCAAGTACCGACCTCTGCTCTTTGGTGACCAGCAGTAGGACCCAAAGGAACAACGTGAAGCTGTGTCGGGGGGATTTAGGTTAGATATTAGGAAAAGGTTCTTCACCCAGAGGCTGACTGGGCACTGGAACAGGCTCCCCAGGGAAGCAGTCACAGCACCAAGCCTGACAGAGTTCAAGAAGTGTTTGAACAATGCTCTCAGACACATGGTTGGCTTCTTGCGGGTGTCCTGTCCAGGGCCAGGAGCTGGACTCCATCATCCTCGTGGCTCTCTTCTAGCTCAGGATACTCTTGTGATTCTATGATATGCACACGTCTAAACTTTGTCTGTGCCACTTTGTCTGTGGAGCTACAAAAATTTGCATGGAGACATCTTACTAACGTCAAGAGAATGCTTATATAAAACCCTCCCTCAGCTACCTACCTATAATCACACAGCTTGCTGCCATAGGTCTATCAAAGTAAGAGCTAGCCTGCTATTTGCTAAGGGCAACATGAACAATTCCACCAGCTATCAAGCACTTTGTAAGTCATTCACACCAGCTATATTCCCAATAGCCATACATTATTACATTGTGAGGACAGCCCAGCAATGCAGCACATACAACAAAGGCTCCAACAACCATCTAATACAGAAACCTAAAGAGTCAGATGTGAGAGATGCTCAAAGAATGCACTTTCTTGTAGTTTAACTTCTTTCATGTTTACAATTTAAATTCAGTTTCTGTTCACCTCCACATGATTGCTTTCATTAAAATGATTAGTAGAGACACCATTCCTGACCACACTCAATACTGTACCACACATATGCTATTACTGAAATGCCAGGTAGACCTTCTGGAAGGTCAAGACATCACAGGCAAATAATAAGGCATGTCCACCCACTATAATGACAAGCAAATACATTTTGCTGTGCACAAGCAATTTCTCTTTGGTGCTGCATATCATATGCCTTGAAGAGGGTTGAGAATGGTCTAACACAACAACATAAATGAAAACAAATGAAAGAAAATGCCCCATCAGTCCTAGATCCTCACAGTGGGAGAGAATTACAACATCTTATACACTGCAGCAGCACAACACCTTTACAGGTACATTACAGTTTTCTTTAGTTCTCGCCACCTACCCACTCCTACTCTACAGATTCCTGATGGATGTAGGAATGATGAGATCAGCATAACAAAATGTATGAGGACAATACAAACATAGGGTATGGCTAAGGGACAAGGCAAAATTATCAGTATTCAGGGCACCAAGTTGGGGTCATGCTCCTTTTTGGTCTCAGCAGCATGTCAGATAAATGCTTACCAGCAGACCTGAAGTCATTGCCATGTTCAGTTCCTCAGAAAAAGTTACTTCACATGAGAACCATGAAAGACATGTTAAGCAAACAACTGTTCGTTTAGCAGCACTGTCAGCCAAAAGCAGCATGCTAAGTAACACCTTGCAGTCATTAGTCAATCCATTGAGAGCTACATTGATTTTGAAATGGGGTGGAGGCATACACACCCTACAAAGCATCCTGGAAATTACATGTAACGATGAACTGGGAGTGTTCAGGACATATGGTGAAAAGAAGTATCAGTCACAACAGCTTGTTTACAGCAATAGAAAAAGCAAAAGCATCTGCTGTGCCATACCAGCAAAGAACCACGTGGGTATTTACATGGGAGCTCAGCAATAAGAACAGACATGTTATATATAACATACATATACATACATGATCTACCAGCAGTCCTGATAGGAAAACACATTTGCAAACACTAAACACACAGTTGTTTAGAAAAACACAGCTGCGGTTTAACTACTGAAAGATACATTTACTCATGGCCTCACACCACACCACCTGGTCAGAGTGATATGGGCAAAGGGGTTTCCATGTTTGTCACTTGATGACAGGTCTTCTGCCAATATCTGTCTGTAAGGATACATCTTCCTCTTGTGGATTCTTCCACTGGGAGTGTGTCTATTCTACGCCTAAACTGTTAAAACTATGCCTCCAAAAATCAGGCTTTTTGAAAGGCCAGTTTGCAGAGCCTAAGGGAACAGTAAACGCAGGGTATTCTAAGGGACAGTCTGGGGAATTTTCATTTCATCAATTACCATAACCACCAAATCAAAAATAAATTATTCTGTTCCAGACCAATCTCAAAACGAATAAGGTCAAAAGTACCATAGACTAAAATTGGACCAGTTTGCGGTATTAGTCTCCATACAGTAAGGGATCGGTGTCTAAAAAGGCACTAATTAGCATAACCCTGCATACTGCACTGCAGCATTTAATAATTGTTCTGCCCAGTCCCAAAACAATTCACAAACATTAAAGAATTTAGCCTCAAACACCCATTGTGACATGTACCATGTATTTTACAAATGGAGAGACTGTGGCATTAAGACATTAATAACTTGGCCTAAGGTTGCACAAGGAGACTGTGGCAGAACCAAGAATAAATAAATCCCAGTTCTGTGCTTTCAGCACAAAGCCATCCTTTTACCTTCTTCTTTAGCTGAGGGAAAGTTCAAATTAACGTGCATTTTGTTCATTCTCTATAAAGAGGCCTGAAACAGCTTGTGGCTGCTTGGCAAACCTTGTGATAAAAGAGCAGTATTTTGCCTGTCACAGGAATGCTCCACTGGTCTTTGCATTGCAGTGGTCCAGCATGTGACACTCCATGGTTATTTTTTAGCCTTTTTGTTCTTCTCTCTCTAGCTCAAAAGTCCTTTAGCTGCATATTTTTATCTTGTCACTGTTCCGAGGTACTCTCTCAGGGCTATCATTTATGTCCCCGGTATTTGGGAGATTGCCAGTACCATCCATTTTATTTCTCAGAAATTTCTTGCCGTACCTGAACCATGTTGCAGTTTCCTCACATATGTGATACAATCTACAAAAGAACTATCTTTTCAAAGAATTCAGAATTCTCACCATAATCTTTCAAACCATGCATTTTTGTTCCCTGTAATTTAATTCCTGTAATTTAATTCCTGCAAAATATGGACTTCTGAAGGTTAATTTATGGGTATTACTGACATTTGAGTTTTGTGAGGTATAAAAACATTCCTGCTTGCTAATGAACTTTTAAAATACCAAGTCAGCTGACAGGGCAGAATTTCTTCATTTTCCAGATTCTTTGTTGTTTCATTTATGAAAGGGAGGGTGATTAGTCACTCAGTGCTACAAAGCTCAGAGGTATGTAGTTATTTAGATATTTATATTCTTTTGGGACAGCACAAAAAAGGATATAGTGATGTTTCCACCTAACTCCAAACTCATAATAATTTAGACTGTATTTACAGTACAGCCATGTCCCTCTGCTTTTGGTTATGAAACACTGACAGCAGCTGCATCTTTTGAAGAAAAACTTCTTCTAGCTCCTGCTGGGACAGAATTTCTTACCTCTATGAATTTGATATTGGAAAGGAACTCAGTCAAGATTTTTCAGACAACGAATTTCAGGTCCTTCAAGACTAGGTGTGCCAGCCAACCGCATCCTACAAAGACCCGGTTCAGAACCTAGGAACCTCACATTTTCTGAACTGACATCACTTTAAAATGTCTGAACCAGACATGGGCATATCTAAATCTGCTTATTTCAGAGAACAAATCCCAAGAATTAGCTGGCTACAACAGTAAATATGGACATGGTCAAAACAGCCTCTCAGAGCATCTCGTATCATAGGGAAAATAACTATTCTTCCTTTATTTATCTCTGCTATGCAACAAAAGCAAACAGAAATGCATGTCACCTTTCCTTCTTGTTTAACAATTCCTACATCCTATTATTTCATCCTTACCTCACTAAATAATTTATTATTACAAATATGCAGCCTTTCAACACACATATTTATTTTACCTCAGGGTAAGTCAACGTTTGCTGTGATTATTTATTATAACCATTTTTTTTTCACTGAGAGGGAAAATAACATGGGAGCTAAGTAAATTTGTGGGTTGAGTCACCCATACACTTTGTGAATCATGTGAGAACCAACTCAAAGTGAGTCACCACTGTAACTGAATCAGGCTGCAAAATTTCAGCTCAACCTAAACAGTCATTTATTATTCTTCAATGGCTGGATTCAAACCCTTAGCAAATATCAGATCATTTGTTGATGCACAAATAAAACGCTGCACTTGGAAACATCTGCAAGGACAGTCAAGAAAAAGTATCATCATTCAGCAGCAGGAGCTGCAGTAGTCTGAACACAGCTCAGCTGCAGCCAGGATTGCCTAAGGGCCCACATCTGATTCAGGAGATTCAACACCTCTGTACATCGTGGCTGCAGGGCTGGGACTCCGGTTGAGCAACACCTTCACAGACTATTGTGAAATACCAAGAGAGGCAGATTTGTAAGGGCTGACCCACACTTATGACACATACTGCCTATTAAGCCAGGCCAGCACAACAGAAAATCACTGTCAGCACGTTTCAAATATCCCCAAACTCTGCTAGAGTAACAGTATGAAGGTGAGGCAGGGTTGCCGTGGTTCCAAAACAGCATGTCAACGTAGTGGTTGTAGCTAGGATGTCCCCATAATAAAATTGCTTGTACCTTCCACAGTTCCCTTTCCCTACTTTAAACACAGCTGCACATGTTCAACCCTTAAAAAGAAAGCAAGCACTGAGGGACACACACTGCTTCCAGGTATAGTGGGGTGTGTCCAAGTGAGCTCTCACAACTCCTGGCACTCAGCAGCCATTTCAGTAAGGCTATTAATGGGCTTCGGCCACCCTGGTTGCTTTCTGTCTCCTATTTAGAAAGGAACCATATATATATAGGGTAGGATTAATGTAAACAAGCACGAGGGGAAGAAACAAAACTGCCTCTGTGCAGGCAAAGTTTAGAGCCTGAGCAGCATCTTTTGGGGTTCCCATATGATAGGAGTTTCACCTCAAGCAAAATGCTCTACTCTACACACATTTTAACAGAAAAAACCCCACCCTTGTTTGTATTTTCCCCAGTTACCGACTATGGTAGAGCGAAGATGGTGAACATCCTTTTGTTTCTCTCCAACATCCCTTGTGCAATGCTTTTCAAAGTGCAAAAAGGTAAAAATAAGCAACTAAAGGGGATCTTATTGAAATACCAGTATTAGAACTACCTGTTACCAATAATGTAAAAATGGCTCACAAAAAAAGTAGTAAGTGTGAGGATTAAAGGTGAGGTTTTCCCAAGGTACCAAAGTGAAGAAAGCTCATGGATTTTTAGCACGTTAATCCTTTCAGCATTTCTGAAAGCCTGTTGTTTGCTGTAAGGGTTGGACTGAATATTCTGAATGACTTCAATAAAACAGAAGTCTGTCTTCATTTTGTCTTCTGTATGGTTTTTTTCAGCATATGAAGTATGAATTTGACAAAGCAAAAACTTCTATAGTATTATGGCTCAAGATATGGTGAAGGAGCAAGCCTATCTTCTTCTCCTCGTACCTAAAAGTTCTGCCATAAACAGAGTTTATATGAAAGTTAATTTTGGTGCACTAGATACATAGCATCTTGCTCTAAGTAGTTTTGCCTGAGCACAGAAGCAATGAAGGCATGTAACAGCAAAACCAACTTATAACTTTATTCTTATAAAAATGTAGCTTTGTTTTAACAGCGTGTTAGAAACTGTGAGGCAAATGGTGCATCTGTTTTGGCAAGGTTGATTCAGCAAATGCATCAGGCAGTTGAACCAGTTTACCAAGCTGCTGATTAATTCACATATTTAGCAAATACATTAACATGGATATTAGAGCTATTTTTCTTTCTTTAATATCCCACTCAAACTGATGGGAATTTAGACATTGATTTCAGTGGGAGCAGAAGAAGGCCCTAAGGTGATTTCGGATTAACAACCTGTTTACTCTTGTATGCCTCTGCTTGTTTGACTAAGATCACTAAAACCCATGTTTTCTACAGTATGGAAATAAAGGGCTAAATCGTAAAGCAAATACAGTTCAGTGTTATGTTCAAAAGCTCCTACAAAACACTGATTTATGCCAGCTGTGAAGCTTATTCCTGTAAAAATACAGAGTGTGACTTATCCTTTGAAGACCTTCATACAGTAATCATTGTTAAAATCTGTCGTTTTTCCAGAGGGATGTTTTCCATATTCTTTGGGTATACCTCCAGTGAAAGTCAGGCAGGCTTCTTCAATTTTTACCCCTCTTGGGTTTTTTTCATTCATCTGATGAAATTCTTGTCCTCAAAAAGTTCTTCCACAGTGACAGCATTTCTTCTTCATACTCTCCAAAACAGCAATGTGAGTCATGTCATCATTTTTCATCAGGAGTAAATGTAACCTTTACACTTTTGGGAAACAGCAACAAGATATCTTAAGTACAGACTCATGCTTCACTCGAATTGACATTAGCCGAAAAACACAAATCCTGGAAGAAACTTGCAGCCTAGACTCACCAAATTAATATATCTTTATTAATATACAGATCAGGATGGCAATAATTCCATCAGGGTGAGCTCCACCTTTAACACAGAACAGCAAATTCAGTGATAGCACAGGGCTGTGCTAAGCAAAGCAATCAAAAAACCCAACCAGTGCAACCGTACTAAGCTCCCCAATTTCCTTATAAACTGGGAATACCTACCTTACCTATACTGCAGTGGGTACAAACACCTTACTTGTCCCAGTCTGTGCCTGATGGCAGAATTGCCTTTTATTTTGCACTTTACTGCAAATGCCACAGAGACAAGTCTCTCCTTTGAGCCTTTCTACATATCACATTCTTCCATCTGTATTAGTGATGTTTACTTATCCAGCTTCCTATTCGGACAGCCCTCAATGGATTTATCAGCCACTAAATCCCAGGTCTTACTTCCAGTCTTATCCTTCTTGATTTACCAGTTCTGGCTGACAGCTTGCGCCTCTTCCCTTGTCTTGCCAAACACTACGTACTCTCCTAGTACATGCTCAAGTGATTATTTTCCCTTGGACTGCACACTCTGAAACGGTAACATACCCTTTTTGCTACGTAGGTGTCACAGGATATCTCAGTTCCCTAACTTTTACAGGTCCCCTGCAGGCAGACAACTGCAATTCTTTTCCTCCTCTTTGCTTATAGGTCCCATCTTTGTTAGTAATGCAGTTTCAGCGAAGCTTCAGAAAAAAATTGGATCAGAAAATGAGCATTTCAACTTAGCCTTTGCTCCTAGTATTCTAGATGAAGTTGCTGTTCCTCTGTACTTACCAGTTTTTGCAAAGATAACATGTGCTGTGTGACAGCCTGGATTAATCTTGTTTACATTACCACCCTACGCATCCTTCCCATTGACCTTCCAAAATCCTTGGAGTCTATCCACACCTTTCCTGTTATCTATCACAGCATCAGGAGGCTGGTTCTTGCCATCAGATAACTGATGATGCCAGCCTCTGTCACTCTACCTGTTTGATTTTCAAAACAAACACATTTGCACTCTCTCTCTCCTGGTCCTCCTGCTGTGGGAAAGCTCCTAGCATACATTTGGGAATATATCTTTAAATCCTTCTTCAAAATCCTTGTTTTATGCCATTTTCCTTTATTATGATGCCAACAAATGCTTTCACAACTGTCTGATTGTTTCTGTGCCAACTGTGTGTCCTGCACAACTGAGCCCAACTTCCTGATTCCAGCGCACCCCTTTTGTAGAGAGCCTCACAAAACTGGGTCCCCAGAACTTTGACAAAACCTGAACAGCTTTTTTGTTACAGGTCATTACATTAGCATCTGCATCTTAGTTCAAAACCACCTTGTTTCACACTCTCCACAATAAAGGAAACCTGAAAAACTGTGTACAGTGTAAGAAGCTGCAGTTAAGCACAATCCGAGCAGTAGCAATACCTAACTGTAAAGTGAACTGGATGAAATCTGGTAGCTGACTCTATAATAGGAAGCACACAAGAAGAGATTTTAAAAATTCAGGGATATTTGTTTTGCAGCTCTCTTGCAATTCATACACAATGCCTTTTTAAAAAGTTAAATGCAAATTATCAATCCAGGTTTAAAATTATGACTAGAAATTCAATCATATTCCAACTCTCCAGCATGTACAGACTCCCCCATTACACACAAGCCCTTGATTTTGTTGTTGGAAGTAATTAAAATCCAACTTTAATTTTTAAATAGTTCATATTTAAAATAAGAATTTCTGTAAATGAGACTGTGTGACTGCAGTAGCAATTTACTCGTGTCTTCAAAATATGAAAGCAGGGTGAGAAGAAACAGGGAAAAAAGAGAGTCCTCATCTGCAGTTCTAAGGCTGAAGGAAACAGCTCTGCCTGAGAGTCTGCAATGGCAATAGGAAAAACAGGAGCACAAACCAGAACAATTCCTAAGTGGAGTATTCTTCAGATACATTGTTAAAGTGCTTTTTGTAAAAGCAAAATAAATTAAAAAGCTTAGCCTCAAATTTATATACCTTTTTCTTAATATTGATTTGGCTGACAAGAAAAGGTGTTAAGAGTAGAAATCTTATTTGTCTCTCCAAGAACATACACAGGAAGCCGCACCACTATGAATTTGGACATAATACTGAAAAAAAATCAGTACTTTTTTGACTACCAAAAACATTCTCATCATGCTGTCTCGTAATCACAGAAATTTTATGCCGTCCATGATTAGAAACTGTCATTTACCATAGGATTTAAAAGCATTAAAAAGTAATTTTCTTCTAAACATATCGCTCTGTGCCTGCAGGTATTTCCTTTCTGTTATTTTTAAACTTAATAGATAGAATTTTTCCTTATTCCTCAGTTTCTGCAACACTATCACATTTGTCCCCCAAGTTCTTTCAGGCTGCTAGCATAAGCCCTATGCCAGCCAACCTCTCCTGCCATTTGAACTTTTCCCTACATCTTCCTGAATTTACAGCCCTCTCACATTCAGGTTTTGAACTCGTTCTTCTGCTTTCTCATATAACTTTGCTCTCCCTTTTTTAGCTTCTTTTGAAGCTCATCTCATCACCATTCATCACAATTTTTAGTACTGCACTTTCCTTCTTATAACCCTATCAAACTTGCTTCTCCTTCATTTCTCTGACTCACTGTATATCACATGCTAAACTGATTCCTGTCCTATTACTAGCCCTTATTATGGGATGCCTCCATTCTTCCTTTTATGTATTACATTCTCACCAAACACCTGCTGAGTCACTGGCAAAGGATTTAGGGAGCAGATGCAGATGCAGGTTGCCTCCCCTGCACACAGGGGTCAGCAGTCTTGCAGGAACAGCAAGTTACACTGACCTCTTCATGGGGTCTTGTAGAGCTTTCTTTCCCAAGCGCACCCACTGGTACCGAGGATTATTTTGCCCTGAGTGCTTCTGATGCACAGTTTCCTCACTGTCGGTGACCTCCTTAAGTTCACCTCATTATAAAGTGAAAATACACCATCCAAAGTGGAACAGTATAACTCACTGTAAGTAATTAACCTTGTAATTGCATCTCACACTTCAACAGGGATCTTCCTTGTGAGTACATGTCACAGCAAAATACTTAATTTGATTATACCCAGTAGTTATTTGCAATCAGATGAAATTTCAGCTACATCTCAGCCGATCACCTTCTATTTTGGTCAGTTCCTGTAGTTTAACTATTATCAATTCCTATCATAGAATGATTTAAGTTGGAAAAGACCACCAAGATCATGAAGTCCAACTCCTGACAATCACCACCATGTCAACTAGACCATGGCAGTAAGTGCCACATCTAGTCATTTCTTGAACACTTCCACCAACTCCCTGGGCAGCCTGTTCCAAGGCTTAACCACCCTTTCAGTGAAGAGATTCTTCCTGAAATCCAACCTGAACCTCCCCTGGCACAGTCTGAGGCCATTTTCTCTCGTACAATCACTGGTTTCCTGGGACAAGAGGCTGACCCCCACCTGGCTACAACCTCCTTTCAAGGAGTTGTAGAGAGTGATAAGGTTCCCCCGGAGCCTCCTTTTCTCCAGGCTGAACACCTCCAGCTCCCTCAGCCACTCCTCATATGACTGACTCTCTAGACCTTTCACCAGCTCCACTGTCTTTCTCTGGACTCACTCCAGCACCTCAATGTCCTTCCTGAATTGAGGGACCTAGAACTGGACACAGTACTTGAGGTGTGGCCTCACCAGCGCAGGGGACAATCCCATTCCCCTTAGTTTTTGTCTTCTGCTGTGCCATATAGAGTCATTATAATACTTCTTGCTTTGTGAATTTCTCTTCTTCCCCAACCTCAGCAGCCCATTCTGTTGTTCAAGGGATTTTAGTTTTGACTGAAGACACAGCTCATCTCTGAAAAATATAGGGCAGTTGATATATGACCTTGTTTGTCAAGTTCATGACAGAATTCCTGTGATGAGCAACGAGGAATCTCATCTTGTTATATAAAATACTACATGCAAAAGAACCCAAGAAGAACAGGACAAACAACTCCCTGAGGAAGTTATGGATTGCAATCAGTAAACAAATGGATCATTAACTGGTCAACCATTTCATTGTTTGCATGACAGAATAAGACATGCCTACTGCAAAGCTGGGTAACAAATCTGAAGGGAAAAAAAAGAACACCTAACTCATTGCCAGAAGAAAAAAAAAAAAACGTCTTTTGCAGAGTCACTAACTCAAAATGGAATAATTAAAACTCCCACTTCAGAAGCTGCCACTTTGAAGTGGAACTGCAGATCTCTATTTGCATATTAGGAACGCTTGTGTCGATTTCCATGCTCCATCTGGGCAAGAGATTGCAGATGAGGATGACAAGGCTCTGAATTAGGACAAATCAAATGGATGCGGATTCATGAAATCCTGCAGAGATAATTATCAGTTTCAAGATAATGTAATTAGTATATTAGCATGATTTCCTCCTTTAACAGTAAATACATTTTAACAATATGTAATGTCTTTATGTCTGCTATTTAATATGTCAGCCTTGCTTAAAATCCTTTGCATCTTTCTGTTCGGTCTGTTGGAGCTACTGTACCTCCCTACTCTGTCGCAGACAACTAGATGCACAAAAAGACTAAGTTGTAGCAAAGATGCAAATTGTAGCACTGAAGCTTTAGAGATCTGGCTATCCAAAGTAATCCCCTCCCTAAATGAGACACTCAGACCTTGTATAAAATGGATGGAGAAAGCCAGTGTCAAAAACCAGGAGTCACAAGAGCCAGCTATTGAAGCAGACTGTCTAAGAGACAGTGAATTTCATTCCTCTAATGGCAATGGGTGCCTCCTCCACAAACCCTTTCCTTTAGTCAGTTGCTTAAACCAGGCAAATCCTTCCTCATAAACAATGATGAGAGAAATCCACATACTATCAGATTTAATATCTCAGTGGTTAAAACAGTCATCAGTAAGGTGAGTGACCCGTTTTCAAATCTCTGCTCATCCCATATTAGTTGTCCTAGCCCATAGGCTATTGGGTATTCAGGGGTAAGACATCTCGATCTCTCCTGTTTGAAGTTGTTCCACTTTGTATAACTAATTAAAAGATAATTGCAGCAAGTATTTGAACCTGACTCTCCCACATCCCAGGTTATTGCCTAACCATTCAGCTGTGGATTCAGTTTCTCATTTTGTTTCTTACATCATGTAAGCACTTCTGAAAATCCTGCTCTCTGTATTTTACATACAAATATTTACAGAGCAGAAAGTTATTTTCATTTCAGAATTACCACAACAAATATCTCCCACTCTTCTCCTATACAGTCCCAACTCTCTTGCTCAGTGGTGAAAACTAGGTGGGTTTTTTTTGTTTGGGGGTGGTGGGTGTTCTTTTTCAAACCCTTTCTCACCATACAACCCCGTTGTGCAAGTACAAAACCAACTTTTTCTGTGGTTCTTAGCTTTGATTCCTTGCTTGAAGAAGGCAATGAGAAGCCTCAAGCAGTATTCATAGATAGCAGAATAAAAGGATATTGGTATTTCACAATGATTGATGATCGCTCCCTGGAGTCTAAAAATATGGTATGGGCTGCAGCAAGCACATGACGTGACGAGCAGCTCTCTGCCCTGAAGAGCTCACAGGGTAAATGATGGACCTGGCACACAAGCAAAGACACAGTATCAACCACACATCGGGAGAAACAGAGATTACAAATCCAGCATAATGATGCACAAGTGAAAGCTTGCAAGGTGTTTCAAAATAAGGAGAGCCTGGCAAAACAGGCATTTGTTCAAGGAATATAAGGGCATTGTGAGCTGATAAGAGAAAGACATCAGACTAGGGAAAAAGTACTTCAAGAAGTAGTGCACAAGACAAAGTAAGTCAAGGAAGGCTGTTCAACTGGTCTACACAAGCAAGATGTGTACATTTATTTTACAGTTATCTCAGTATGAAACTTGCAGATCGTTTTATTTCAGCTTACATGTCCTCTATAAGAATTTTAAAAAACAAAATAAAGGGAAACCCTATTATTAAAAAAAACCAAAAAAACAACAACACCACACAAACACTTACAAGAAAAGCAAGACAGCAGAGAACACTGATATAACTATTTTAATTCTGTTATTGGCAAAACCTCCCCTATAAACAAAGCCTGAGTTTCAAAATGTGAAGTAACTATACTCTGACATGAGGGAAAATTTTAGAAATGTTGGGTGAACACTGAGTTAGGAAAAACTAAGAGTGCAACATCAGTATTGTGAAATGCTAAATGCAACAACATTACACAGCAAGTAGATGAAGAACTGATATGAAAAATATTCTGGCTGTGCAAAGACATACTGGCTCATTTATGGCTTCCCAAAATATTTCTGCGATACAGCATCCTGTTAGTTTTCAGCTCACAGGAGTTCCTCCCCTTAGCAGAGGCTTGTGGTGATACAGCACAAACCCTTAGAACAACATGTTAGTCTTTTACAATATTTCATTTTTTTTAGAGATTTAAACATTTAAATCTGTCATTACAAAATTAAATGACTCAGTATAGATGTAATTCAGATGTACCAAAATGTATTAGTCATTCAATAAAAGAGGCACTGAGGTTTTACTAAAAATACTTCGCAGAACAAAATAACAACATATATTTACTTTACTGAATGGTTGTTGTGAAAAGCAAATAAAACTAAATCCCATATAAATCACCCTAATTTGCCTATCCTGAAACTAGGACTGCTAGTTCTTGACCTGCAGCAGCATGGCTAACTCACATCCATCTCCCACCTCATTTTGAACAGCGGAGTAAGAGGAAGCAATGTGTGGTGTGATCCCAAGGCAAACAAACTGGGCAGGAACTCACTAACCAGCAGCAGGAGGAGCTCCCTACCAGGTGGGAGTCTCACTAGGGGCAGAGTTAACCTCCATCAGCTTCCTATTCATCTAGAGGAGATGGTGTTCTTTAGGGGGCACTACCAACAAGGAGCCATGCCATCAGGGCACAAAACCAGAAGCAAAGCACTTAATATGCCAGATGGATTGCAGGGAGTGTGAAATAAATCCCAGAGATTTCACCAAGAGAAGCTGCTCCCGAACAGTGGTGAACACAGCACATGTCACCAGTGGTCACCACTGCAGCCTTCCTGGTACTCTGACAACCTCATCCTCCTTGGAAGTGGTGAGGGTACATTCTGCCATCCAAAGCTTGGACTGTTCAGCTGCTCAGTGCTCCTCCCAGGGTAGGCAGCCGAGGAGCCATGCTCAGGCCAAATCACTGCTCTGCTCAGTGAGGAGCAGCCAAGAGAAGCCTGTGGGCTTCACTTCAGGGGTGCTGCTCAGACCTGTAGGGTCCTTGAAAAAATTTCTCCAAGATATAAACTTAAGCTCCATTGGAGTAAGAATTACCAGGTGTCTGCTAGAAATATAACACAGAAGAGAAGGAACAGCCCAGGAGGTTCTCAGAGTGTGTGGAAGAGAACTTCCTGACAAAACTGGTGCGGGAGCCAACAAGGAAAGGCACCTGCTGGACCTGCTGTTGTGAATAGAGAAGGACTTGTGGGTGATGTCACTGTTGGAGGCTATCCTGGGCACAGGGATCATGAAATGACATAGTGACAAAGGATAAAGAAAAGGCAGAGAATATTTCATAACTTCTTTGCTTCAATGTCTTCAAAATCTTCAACGGTCAGACTGTTTTTTGTCAGGGTACCCAGCCCCCTGAGCTGGAAGACAGGGACAGTGAGCACAACAAAGCCCCCATAATCCAAGAGCAATTGGTCAGTGACCTGCTACAACACTTAGACACACGCAAGTCCATGGGGCGAGATGGGGTCCATCAGAGAGTAATGGGGAAGCTGGTGGAAGAGTTGACCAAGCCACTCTCGATCATTTATCAGCAGTCCTGGCTCAACAGGAAGGTATCAGTTGACTGGAAGGGAATCAATGTAACACCCATCTACAAGAAGGGCAGGAAGGAGGATCTGGGGATCTACAGGCTTGTCAGCCTAACTTCAGTGCCAGAGAAGCTTACAGAGCAGATCACCTTGAGTGCCATCACATGGCATATACAGGACAACCACGGGATCAGGCCCAGCCAACATGGGTTTGTGGTGAATGGAGCTAAATCCAGCTGGCAGCTGCTCTCAAGTGGTGTTCTCCAGGGCTGGCCAGTCCCATTTAGTATCTTTATCTATGATTTGGGTGAGGGAATCAAGGGCACCCTCAGTCAGTCTGCAAATGAATGTTGACACTGAGGTGCTGGTGCATGTCCAAAGAAGGGCAACAAAGCTGCTGGTGGAGCTGGGGGTGTTTAGCCTGGAGAAAAGGAGGCTCAGGGGGGACCTTATTGCTCTCTCCAATTCCCTGAAAGGAGGTTGTAGCCAGATGGGGGTTGGTCTCTTCTCTCAAGCATCAAGGGACAGAACAAGACGAAACAGCCTAAAGTTGCTCCAGGGAAGGTTTAGGTTGGATATTAGGAAAAATTTCTTCACCAAAAATGTTATCAAGCATTGGAACAGGCTGGCCAGGGAAGTGGTTGACTCAGTATTCCTGGAGGTGTTTAAAAGACATGTAGATGTGGTACACATGAGTTAGTAGTGTAGTTAGCCATGTGACGTTTATGATTGGACTCCAAGCTCTTAAAGGTGTTGTCCAACCTTAATGATTCTATGATTCTATTCTATGGTTCCAAGAAGAAAGGTACGACTGAAGGACCAAGAAGCAGATAAAAACTTGCATTGTTTGGAAGCTGGAATCCCATCACTTCAGGTAACAGGAATACAGCTCTCTTTCATCTTCCAGCTGTGCCTAGCTAACAGTTTCAGAAACAGTTAGGGTGTTTGCGGATAAAATTCTGAGTGGGTATCTCAGGTCTTTGGATTAATATCAGTACTAAAGAAAGCATTGGTGTTAGTGGCTTATGATGCTTCCCATGTGAAGCAGAAGAATCCATCCCTATTATCCATGTGAGTCTGCTGCTTGCCCAGAACCTAGATCACTGATGCTGCAGACAAATTGCCAACACTTACCCAGCCCTCCAAATTCTACCTCTTGCTGCCATCCCATGGGATAGAAGTAACACAGCCAAGGGAAACCTTGAGCTCAAACGGAAGAGAGAGCTCAGAGCAAACATGAGATGGCAGAAATTGCAGTGGTGGTCTCCTCAACTCCTGTAGTCAATGGAGAGGCCTGGCTAGCAGACATAACCAGCACACTGATGCCTGTCTGCATAGCTGCTGCCACCAGCAAAACTTTGGTTTCTTTGCTTACAATGCCCCATTCAATGCAGATGGACTGTTAAGAAGATACTAAAGCCACCTGACAAAAATAGCTCGGGGAAGAGATTAAGATTCTAGTGAGGATGACTTTAAACTAAATTTACTGAACAGTGGGCTCTTCGCCCAGAGGTAAAGAAAGGAAGGATAAAGTTTGTATAAGAGAAGGCCACATGGGAAAGTTATACATTTCTGCTTGGAGGGCGGGCACGCACAGGCTAACCTTGGGTGTCTGGGTACGAACACACAGAGCTTGGCCTACAAACAAGAGAATTGGAAATTTATGCACAGAGTGCTCTGATGTCATCAGGATCACAAAGATTAAACTGGATAGCATCCATGACTGGAACAGTGTCATGGAGGCTGTTCAAGGAGAACATGCAATGGAGAAGAATGGCAGTTGTACTTTCTTACAAAGCATCTCCTTGTCTATGCTGAGGTCCACTGTGAAACCAGAGGCTTATCTAATAGGAAACTTCTGGTCGGAAGCAAAGGCAAAAGAAACATGAGCCATGCAGCAGCCTGGGCTTGTCACACACCATCTGTTCAAGGGGACAATGAAGTGGATAATGCACACAAACGACCAAAACCAACCCAATTACCAGATTTGGTCCTCATTAGGGCCACAAGGCATTGTGTAAGCAATCCAGGGTATTTCTAGACTGCATCAGTGATAACTTTTTAATGCAAATGTTAGAGAGAACAAACAAAGGTAATACCCTATGTGACCTGTGTACACAAACATGGAAGAAAAGTGGCAAATGTGGTCACAGATAGTAGCTTGGGAGCAGTGACCACAAGCTGATTGTACTCAGGATCCACAAGACTGGGAAGGTAAGAAATAGGACTAAGGATTTTACGTAAATGGCCTATGGATTATACGGGAGATGGCTCAGCAGAATCTCCTGGGACGTTGAAGCAAAAGGTGCCAGCTTAGCTGGTAAATTTTTGTAGGAAACTTATTGCCAACTGACAACTAATAATCATCCTATTTTACAAGAAGATTGGCATTTAAGTAGAAGACTCACTGACTAAGCAAGGAGGTTCTTAATGAACTGTAATGCAAAAGGACAGCATACAGCAAACAAAAAAAAGAGTACAAAAGCACTATTGGCACTTGGGAACAACACTGAGAAAACCAAAGCACATTTAGAATGAAAACAAGTGATGAATGTAAATAGCAAGATAGAGTTGTGTAAATTCAGAGGAAATGTGAGGATGTTACTGAATGGAGGAGACAACCTAGTGGTTGTGCAGATGGAAAAGGCTGAAGTACCGAATACATTTTTGCCTCCATCTTCACAGGCAAAGATTACTCCTAGATTTGCAGATGTACCAGGACGGTTTGAGAAGACACAGTTCAGGGACAAGTTAGGAATGAGTTAGAACAGCTGATGTATTCAAATCTATGAGGACAGATGTGATTAATCTGTAAGAGTCAGCTGATGTGTCACTAGACTGACTGTTATCTCCAAAAAAACAGGATCATTGAGGCAGACGCCTGAAAACTGGAGAAAGGCTAGCACTGAGTCTGGCTTTAGAGGAGGCATGAGAAAGGCAACTGCAGGCCACATAGCCTAACCCCAGCCCCTGGAAAGATTACATACCACATCCTTTTGGAATCCACCTCCAAACATGCAGAAAACAAAAAGGCAATCAGCCACAATCAGCATGGACTCACAAAGGGCAGTTAATGCTTGATGAAACTGATAACTGCTTTCTGTGACCAACTGACCTGAAATGCAGATGTGGGGAGAGTGGTGGATGTAATCAAATGGTCTTTTGGGTAGAGTGAAAATTACTGGGCCAGCCAGCTCAGAGGGTAATGCTCACAGCAAACACCAGTTTGCCATCCAACTGGTAGCCTGTACCAAGAGGCGTATTGTAGTGAACAGTAGAGCTGAATATATTCAATATCCTCACCAAAGGCCTGGATGATGAAACCAAATGCACTCTCAGCAATCTTCTAGACATAACCAACCCAGTGGTGTTTGACACATCAAGCAGTAGAGTTTTAATCGAGAAGGACCTTGAGGAAAACCAGAACTGGTAATGTCAAGTTCAAGAAGAAGAGTTCTACAGCTTTTCTAGGGGCAGGACAACCCCAGGCACCAGTAGATGCTAGGAACTGACTGTCCTTGTAGCAGCTCTGCTATGGTAGATGCCAAGTGAAACTTCAGGAAATGTTTTCACTGCTAATTAGCAAATTGGATACAGCTACATTTGGAGCAGTGTGGCCAGCAGGACAACAGAAGTTACTCTTCCCCTCTATGAAGCATTGATTAGGCAATAGCTGAAATACTGCATCCCGTAGCAGACTCCCCAGTTCAAGAGGCATGTGCACAAACCCAAGCCTGGGAAGGGGCCATGGGCTCATGACTGACAGAAGCTGAAGCAGCCGGGTTTCTTCAGACCCATAAACATGAGCCTAAGAGAGGCAAAAAACTATTTGAGGAAGAATTACAAAAATGGCGGAGCCAAGCTTTCCTTAAGTAATGAAAACACACATAAAATTGTGGGGTTTTTTTCTGACAGTGCTATCAACTTAATGCTTTCTTTTTAGGAAATAAGACATGCTTTGTTGTCTCTCATCCAGTATCTCCAGCAATAAGCAGCCCACAATCACAAGTTAGTTGACCATTTATATATCCCAGTTGGACCACATATCTGTTTTATAACACTGTTGATGTGGATATAAAAGGCATTTTTATATTCACCAATCCAGGAATCTCAAGGACTGATCTTAAAACTTTCAGATTCTGATCTATCAAAATAGTTAAAAAACCTACATTGTATTTTACCTAACCATCCAGGAAAACATTTTATCCCATTTGGTGTGCCTGAGTTCAGAGCTTTTCCAGCTGAAATTTCATCAAATTTATAGGAAGGGGTCCCAGCAGGTACTCACCCAGAGCTGTAGTTCACCTCCTCCCATCAGTACGACAAGAAGATTTGTTATTTAGAACAAGTTATTAAGGTTTTTTGGAGCATTAAGGGAGAAAACTGGCTGTAAGACAAGGATCTAGCTGAAGATTCCTCCCTTTTTTGGTCCAAGTGGGTGTAGCTCTGCAAACTTCAAGTTGGATTTTATCTGCTAGTACCTAATTATTAAATGGTTTATGTGGTTTTATATTATATGGATTTGAAGCAAGCTTTCAGATTAAGGATTTTTCAATTATGTAACAATGCCCAGAGCAGGAGCTGTTCATTTACTTGTTTTTTAAATCATCAAATATATGAGTAAGAACAGAGAGATAAATTATTAGATATCCTGAAAACTTTACAAATATTAAAATTATGGAGGTGAAAGGTAGTTTTTAGATAGAAGGATATTCCAAAATAGGTTTGAAACTGAGGATAAATGTAATTTATCTAAAGCTCCATAGCCATTCAACACAAATTTCAGGGTGCAGTAGTGCTTATGGAGACTGGGGTTTCTATGCAGTTTATTTTCTGCTCCTTTCAGATATGGTACCTCAGATGAAAGACCCATCCAGCATATTCTCTTCTCTTTAACAGTGGCAGAAGCAAAAAGCTGCAGTGGGAATCTAATGAGCACCAAATAGAAAGATCCCTCTCTGTTTCTCACCATATACTTTCCCTACAACTAACAATTTGCAGTTTAGGGATCTACCGAGACAGTGACTTTGTATTTGAATCTTTGCATCTAACAGCTGTCAAGGATTTTTTCTTCTATTAATTTGTCTAGTACCTTTTTGAACTCATTAGTGATTCTGGTCTCCATAACATCCTGTGGCAACTAATTCCACAATGTAATTATTGACTGTGTAAAAAGTTACTTCCTTTTGTTGATTTAAAACCTGCTGCTGGATAATTTCATTAAACGGCTCTTTATGTGACACATGGTGAACAAACACTTCTGTTCCATCCATGACTACACACTGCTATTATAGTCACCTCTCACCTGAATTAACTGACAGTTTCTCCTTGAGCAGAAGCCACACCTGTGATCCTGTATAGGTGCTTTTTCCTGTAGCTGGATTTTCCCCTTACCACAAAACAATCTCTTCCTATTAAAAAATTTCTGCTGAAAAGAACTAGTATAAGAAGGGACTAATATAAGGAGTTGGGTCTGAGTTTTGTGGGGCTTGGAAATGGGTAAGTGTAAACTCATGCTGAGCTGTAATAACCATTACAACTACAGTGACCTATGCTGTGCACATAACCTGGTTGATAGGATTTGTCTGATATTTGTTTATAAGCCTGACTGATGAAGGTGGCCAGGCACCTGCAAACCTAACTAATAGATTAAGGAGGATGACTTGCTAAACTCAGGTCTAATTAGTTCATAGAGGGTTGATAGAGACACACATAATGGCCAGATTCTCCTAAGACACTGTTCAATGGTATTTCCATGTGCTCTGTCAGATTATATCTGCCAAGAGATACAATGCACTGCCGTCAGTGGGAGAAAAGGCAACACTGCTGAGTCTTCTCCAAGGGCAAGCGACCAACCAACAACAGCCAACTCTGGGTTAGGCCAAAAGAAGGCAAGAAAGGGATTCCAAAGCCTAAGCAGGATGTAAGAGGGGAAGCAAGAGAAAAGGCAGAGAAGTTGCCCACCAATCTGAACACCAGCACTCCATGGAGCGGAGATGGTGGTGAGGGCTATGGCTCATTGTCAGTGGAATTTAGCAGAGCACAGTGGGGAAAGGTGGGGTTGTCTTGTGAGGACTAAGGGCGTACAGTGGGGTTGTTAATAGCTGCTCCAGACACTCCCTCTTTCAACAGACAGTTTTACTGAACTGGACCAAACCGCCTCTAGCGCAGCCCAGCCTTTACCTGTATCCCTTGATCACCTCCAACTAAGCATAAAAATATCCATGGAGAAACATTTCATTTACAGCCCACACTTTGTATTACAACAATTATCACACCCCACAAAACCACACCCTGTAAGCTTTCCCTACCAGAGTTGCCATCTTCCCAGGAACTCTTGTAAACTCACCACTGCATCCAAGCCCTTGCTATCCAATCTTCTCCCCACACAACAGACTGCAGGGGAAAAAACAGCACCATAACAGCTTTGAGCAGTGGATGAGTACCCAGTTGAACAAACACTGTGAATTGTTCACACAGAAGCAGTGGCAGTGCAGTGAGGCAGTAACGTTTGAAGAGTGCTGTAGGAGTTAAGACTAGCAACATCACTGAGCTTTTAATTTCTCTGGTTTTGTAGAATTTATCAGGTGTGGTATGTGTGAATACATGTTAACATGGGAAGCTTACACTTTGTAAGGAAGCTTGAGGTGCATCTGATGTACACACTTATTTTCTTAAATCTTTTATAGTATTTTTCATTCACTGTCAGTGTAAACATAAAAGTCTAAGGACAAAATAAGTACTTCAGCTAGTTAAATCAGCTTGCTCAGGGTATGCACTTAGCTCAGATAAATAAGATGAGAGCCCAGAAATTAGCTCAACTTGCCAACCCCTGTTATCAAGCATGCTGTTTGTAACTCACAGTAGGTTATCAACAATGGGGCCACTTTTGGGAGATACTGTGACATCTGGTATTGATTTCTGGCAAGATTTAGGTATTTTTTGAAACCTCTTCTTCAAATTGTAAAGATAATAAAATACATACATACTATACTAGGCAGATTTTTTTTTTAAATTTCAGTAGCACTAAAATGGGCATAGTTACATACTGCAGCACATCACAAACACAAAGAAGTCATGCTGCTGCTTTTAAATCAAAGTACTACCTTCCCTCAACAGGAGCAATGTGAAATGTGAGAGAGAAAAACAATTTGACATTTGCAGCACAAGTTGAGCACATGTGTTAAAAATCATGAGAAACCTATTATTCGATTTAATGAAATAAATGTCAAGAAGTTGCTCTTAACTCCCAGCATCAAAAAATAAAGCAAAGAAATGCTCTCCATTTTAACAAAGGCTCCAAATACACAGTTCTGTAAAAGTGAAAACATTCACAACAAACCATACTACAAGGCCATATGACTTTGGTCCACTCTAAATGACATGCAACACGTTGTATGCACACTCCTGCTACCACCCAATATTGAACAGTTCAACAAGAAAAAATCCCAAATAATACACCTTATGAGGAAACTAGGAATGAGAGTATCAACTTCCACTAACTCCTTCTCAGCTGAAATTCTTTAATGAAAACAAATTCACAGCAGTAGCAGCCACAGAAAAAAAGTGTGATCTAGTTAACGCTGTAAGCAAAATTGTATCTGTGATTCATTATAAATCTGCTAAGAATTTTGCTGAGGGAAAATCTGGGTAACTGAGTATTTTTATTGATAAGATCAGTTTAAAAATATACTAGGAGAAAAAATAAGTGTTTTTAAATGAGTGACCTAATATTTAAAATTTTGGAGAAGGAATAATAAAGTATCCAACACATACATATAATTTCTGGAAACAATTACAGTAATTAAAACAACACTCAATGTTTGGAGGGAGACATTTTATGGAAGGCATTCCAGAAACTGCCTCCCCACTGACACTGATCAACTTGGGTGTGTTCAATTAACAGGAGAAACTAATTTAAAGTAAAAACCCCTGCTGCTGAGAATCATCCAGCATTTAGCACTCAACCTCCACCCCCTGGCTCCAAGGATTTAAATCCTTGGACTGTCAGCAGGAGCTTTCTAGATGAGACAATTAATTTGAAAGACTATTTTCAGTACAGAGCAACTGAAACTACAACACCAGTGTTTCCAGTAATAAATTTCATCTACAAAAAAAAAAGATAAATCCATTATTTAAGATAGCTTTTTAATCTGGCTATCTTACCTCAACACCTACCAGTTTCATTACATTTCAAAATTTTATCTTCTTTCTCTAGGCTAGGCTAAACCAGACAGAGCTAACTCACATTGACTCTGAAATGCAGACCCTGCCTAGAAAAGTAGGGATCCAAATCACAGAGACTTTTAGTTGCTTTATGTGTGACCTTCTGGAATTTCAGAAAAAGTTCAGACTGCCAATTGCAATCTTCAGTTTCAAAATAAAACCATTAAAAATTGAATTCAAATAGCTTTGAATTCCTCAGGTAGAAAAAAAAAATCTCTTTACAGACAGTGATATGGGATGCTGTCCACATGACTGAGATCGTGGTTGAGCGAGACAGTAAATTCAGTTTCAGTATGTCTCATATGAGAGCAAAACCACCACAGCTGCACAACACACCAGTTGAGTGTAACCCACTCTGCCAATTCTAATTTTGCACAGAGTTATGCTCCATCAGGTAGTGTCTGTCCTTCTGCAGCCAGAATACAGACAGCATAAACAGTATCATGTGATCTGGCGTATTCGATGAGCATGTGCTGCCAGGTGATTTGGTACTGCACAAATGCAGTGTTAATGAACATGGGACCACAGCCCAAAGTAGAGAGTAAAACAATTTGTCAAGGTCAACCACACAAGCTGTGAGTAGACCTGAAAATAGCATCCAGTCCTCCTTAATCCCAGGCTAGTTTGCTACCTACTGGGCAACACTGCTGCCCAACATAGCAAACACACTTTTCAAATTACAATGTGGTTCTCAGGACTTCTTTGGCACATTTGTTCTTAATACTATCCCTGCTGCCACCGTGCCTGCGGAGCTCCCAGTTCCATGTGATGGCCCTAGGTCCAGAACATTTCTTCTCACCCAAATCTTCACTGCTAACCAGCTGTGGCCCCTGCTGCCCCACTCCTACCCACAAAAGCCAAGGGCCATTTCAGCAGTGTTGACACTGAAAATATTTAGCAAAATGTTTAGCTTGACCAATGGAAGCAACTGCAGTGCAGTCAAACAAATCTATGTCCATATGCAAGAGTTTCCAGGGTTATTCTCCAAAAAGCAGGACACATTTTTATGCTTGCTAGAAGACACTAAGACACATTACCGAGGATGTGCTATATAACCCACATAAAATAAAACACTACTCCTACTTCTTTATGTGCTGCTCACTAAAAAAATATTTTAATTGCAGCTCATCAAATGTTGGCTCTTAACATATTACTGTAGAGAACTACACACATTGATCACTAATTCTCGGAAAATAAAAAAGCGGCTTCCATCAACTGTTTAGCCCAACACATAGAGAGACACACAAAAAAGTAAAGCAAATATTATAAAGTAAATATTAGAAATGTGTTGAAATGCATCTTTGTCCCAGTTTCTGCAGGAAGCAGAGTACATGCCTACAACGGTGCTGTATTGTTTGAGTTACTGTTTGGAGATGGCAGTAGGACAGAGCAAGAAATACACTATTGATTAGAAATTCTATCAAAGAAATTGCACCGAAGAAAGTTTAAAATGTTAAAGAACTCCATAGCTAGCTAATGCTAGAAATAAGTTTGCCTGTAAAAGTTTTAGTAAGTCCTGTGGTATCATATAAATATAGACGCAGAGGCATAACTATAGAGTCACATACTATTTTCTTCTACTATCCTGCCCAAGTCATTATAAGGATTTGATCCAACATCCACGTTTTGCTTATTCTGTAAGATGAAGGATCAGTCTGAAGTGGCTTCAATAGTTGATAGCAAGTAAACAGGCTCTAAAGAGGAATTCCAATTAGAATTCAAGGTACCAAAATAATGGCCAAGAAGACATCCATTGTTTAAAAAAACAACTCCAAAGATGAAGCAAGTTCTCCAAAAATCTACTTACTATTCAGTGGGAGAGAAGACATTGGTACAGGTACAACATCTTTCACCAGGGTTTTGACTTGTTGCTGCTGATGGTGCACTTCAGTACACTCTGAGTGAATTTCAAGATAGAATCACTTGCTTTTGCAATTCTAGAGTCAGGATAAATGCAGCAAAAGACTACAAGAGTTCTTTTATTCTCCTGGCCACCCAAGAAAAGATATATCTATTCCATTAAACCCATTTTTCTGGTACTTCACAAAGATCTTCCTGAGCAATTTCTGTGCAGCAGAGGACCTTTTTGATAAAAAGAAAGTCTCAAAATTTTCATGGCTAGCAGACAATATTTCAGAATCAAGAAACACTGATGCACTGCACATGTCAGAGGAAATGCTCTGAGCTCAGCTGAACAGTGAAGGTCACAGTTGCAGATATGGGTACCCTCAGTATCATCAGTTTGCCCTAAGACATGCTGTCATGACAGTGTAGCAAGAGAGAGAAAGAAGAGCAAAGTGCTTATTAAGAAAGTGTCAGCACCTAACAAGACTGTTTGTTCCATGAAACTAGGAAGTTCCATGTCAAAAATTGTTTCACTGACAACACTGTAATGGATATCACAGTGTCAGTCACTGTCAGAGAGTCCCAAATCAGCTAAAACACATGAATCCCTTGGGACTCAGTCTTCCTGGTACTTATCCCTACAGAAAACTAAGTGACAATCTGATTTTTAAGCACAGCCTTGTCTCTAACAGGCAGCAGCAGTCACTGATGACCCTGCTGGCACTTGCCACACACACTGAACTTTGTCATCACATTAGCTCTGCTGCCATAGCTGTGTCAACAACAATGGGAGCTGCCTGGAATCACATCCTCTGCTTGACCTTGCTGTTCCTTCAAAGACCACACTGCAAGTGGAACTACCACTGCAGAAGTGTTTTGTTGCTTTAGTTTGCTTTGTCAAAAGAGACAACTTGGACATATCGGCAGAACCTTCTCCAACAGGACTCCTGCCTACAAAGCTATGCTAGCAGAGGCTGGTTAACAAAGATGTTAAGTCCCTTTCATTTTTATGAGACCAAGGAAGACCATCCAAATCATCACAGCATTATACTACGAGTTTAAAGTGAAAAAACTAGAATTCTGCTACATAGGTTGCAAATCAAACAGAGATCATGGATTTAACTGTACAGCAGTTTTAAACAGGATTCTTTCCTTTTCTGCAGAGGCTTTTAGATCACTCACAACATGACCTACATCACTGAAGGGAATTATCCCTCTGCAGGATTACAACCTACAGTTTGCCACTAAGATAACAGATCCCAGTACTAAGTAATGTGCTCTAAATTACTGACCCAGTGAACAAACATCCCCTCCTATTCATACTCCAATGAATTTACTGCTTTAAAGGGAAGAACTATTATCAAAAATACTAAACATTTCTAAGAACAGTTCCTGTATATCCTGTAGAGACAAAAACACTTGTACAAGGAACATGGTGTACCCCTCATCTTTGCAAAGGAAGAATGAGCACTTGACAAGGTGTGAAGTCACCCAGGCATGAATGACCAACACATCCAGACTTCAATCCTCTCAAGACATACACTTACATCAGTTGTAGGTAGTAGTTTTACATATAAAACCCAACAAAGAACATTTTAATTTCACTTCCTGGGTTCAAACTATAATTAACTTTGAATTAAATTACAATTATAATTGCTCAAATCAGTTTCCATGCAAGATAATCAGAAAACAAAGATGTCAGCAGCCACTGACATGGTGATAGACATGATTCACCAAGAACAATGTGGGAAAGCTCTAGCAGAAGTAGGGAAAAAATCCAAGCACCAATGGAACATCTAATATTTCCAACTTTTCTTCAGCTCAACACCACCTCCTTTCTAGCACTCTTTCAACCAGTCTCTTCCCCATCTGTCTACATGATCTCAAGACTTTCCAAGCCCATGTCCTTTAACTTTTTGTCTGCCTCTTCTTTTTCTGAGTGCTTCCTTCTCTTAGGTTTTTTTTTCTTATATACGTCTCCTCTGTGTTTCTTCGACCTCACTAAGGTTTGGATTTCATCCTGTCACAGTGTTCAGGTTTAACAAAAGGCAGACATGATTCAAGCAAGACAAACCAATGTCTGGCAAAGCAGTAACTTACAAAAGGAAGCACTAAGCAATCTTTGCCAGAGATGTCACTACTGCATTCAACAATTTCCTGTCACCTGCAAAAGAAACAAAATAGCCCAGGTTCCCTTTCCCTAAAGGAGAAGAAAAGAGAGGTGGCAATAATGTAACATTAGAAGTTAGTTTTGTCTTCCTTGTTCTGTACTTTGATCTACAATACATTGTAATTCATTTTATCTAGAGAAGTCTGGGGACTTCAGAAAATTTACCCCAGCTTTTACAGTCCCAAAGAAACCAAATGCTTGAAAAGCTGAGAGACAGATCAGTCCACCACCACCATCCCTGCTAATCCAGAAAGCAGAGAGGGAGGAGGCACAAATGTTGAAATGAAGTACCGTGAGACAGTACAGGAAAACTAAAAGAACTTATGAAAAATGAGGGCACAGCCAAATCTGCAGGAACAAAGAGCCATGACCCAAGAAGCAAAAACAGGAGGACGCAATAAATCAAACTGCAATGCCAAGAATGACTTTGCTTGAACGTTGTGCTCATTAAGTAAATTCAGTAAAATACCTGTCCATAGGCTATGATCACCCACTGCTCACATTAGCCACCTCCTCACAGAGCATGCTGATTAAAACAAGTGTGCACTGGGTCTTTACACGGAGATGAGAGAATGCAAAGCCAATGACTACACCGTTAGGTGTTACATATATGGAAAATGCCAAATTTTTATTGTTCACAGTGTATTAAAATGAGCACCTGGCATATTGAAGACATGTTAGCTTTATGGATTCACCACCTAGAACCCAGTCTCCACACAAATATGAAATAAAATCAAGTATCTTGACTCTGTGTGTGGATTGTCTTCCTGCACACTGGGTGAAAGAATCCATATTTGGGACAACACAATATGCTGGCATTCTGGCTATTTGAGAACTCTCTCAGAGTAGGGAACACTTGATCCTGGGTCCTAATCATTTGGGTCCATTTCAAGAGTGTAAAAAAATTCTGCAGGAGATACTGGAGCTCCATCAGTCTTTCATTTTTACACTAAAAATAAAGAGTGCTGCCTGGACTTTGCATGGAAAGGACCTGAATATTGGCTAATTCCTTTTAAAAATACCCATTAAAAATGAAAGAAGAAGCAGCAGCAGAAATCCAGTCATTACACAGGTACAAGAAAATCCAGTGGCACAGGGAGTTTCCACAGACAAAGGATTTCCCACAGCCTATTGTTGGAAACACTGTGATTCGATTGCTCACTTCTTGCTCAACAGGCTGCTGATTCAACCAGAAGAGGATGCTGGTATGTCTCACCTTCTGCATTCCACCTACTGCAGCCTAAATCAACAAAAAAACTGGCTTTGAGTAAACATGTGACTATAACTCAACCTAGTTTCTAGTTATTTACATTACAATCCTTTGGTTGTACAATATGATCTTTTTGTCAACGCCATTTAAAGGTACACATAATAAAATATCAGGAATTTTAACTGCTGCTGTGTCCTTATCTTACTAAGTTCCAGTTGGACATTTCACTAGCAGCAGATGGTTAGAAGGTGAAACACAGACTCTGACATACTTTCTGATTCACTGCTGTATGAGGAAACTACAGAACACAAAAAGCATCAACATACAAACTTACAAAATAATCAGATAAAATGTGTTTTGCAGCTGGAGACAAATCCTGTTAACACTGTCTATGAAGAACAGTCTGCTTGTGAAAATTAATGACCTGCTGCAACTCCCCAGAGAAAGCCCTCAGGTAAGGAATTCAGATGGAACCAGGGAGCAAGTCAGTGGAGGCTATTTTAAACCCAAGCCGTTCTGCAGCTACTTCCAGGTGCAGCCCTAAATTCAGCAACAGTATCTGTTTCCCAGAAGCAGATTTTAAGCTGTCTCTGACAGCTAACTGGAGATGGGCCGTGCAGTTCCAGAGGCATGGCATGCAGCTGGCCTCCAAAATAAAGCATGAGCTGTTATTTTTCAGAGAATAGACTGTAACTATGTTCTACAGCAGAAGTTATGTACATTTCTTTCTCATAATCATAAAGGTTTGTTCAGGATGCTGGCACGGGAAAGTACAGACAATTCCCTGAAGTGAAGTAGGAAGCAGAGACAGGAGAAGTGTGGCTAGAGGCTAATGGATTAGCCATTACCAAACTTATCATCATGGAGACTCTAAAATATGTTAAGTGTCTTGGAGCTGCATTTTTAAAACCTTAGGACTGAAATAACAGGAAACGAGCTTGTTTTAAAAACACAAATAAGCTACCTTAGAGAAAAAAAGGGGGGAAAAGGAAAACCAACCCTTCCAGGTGTATTTTTTTGCACACCAGCGCAGATATGTACACAACAAATACTGCTGAATTCAATCCTAAAAATCACAAATGTATCACTGCCCCACCGAAACTGACAAAAATACCTTCACTTCAGCGAAGCAGTTACGCCTGTGCTCAACTTAAAATACCACGAGTGATGCATCTGAAGTAAACAGGATTTGAGTGCTTTGTTGGTGAAGGCACAGACTTGCTCTTTATAGTCCTAAACTTGAAAAAAATGTGTTTTGCTGATAGATGGAAATAATGAAACAAGTTAAAAAGTCATTGTTGAAAATTACTTGAAATTCCTATTATACCAAAAAGACATCAATTATTTAATAGCTTATAATCAAAATATAAACCAACTACATTTCACTCAAGTCTGGATATACATCATTAATCTCTAACAATGAGGACTATGTTATGATGTACTAGGAAAGCTTTGAAAATCATGAATAGTCTAAATAAAAGGAAAAAGTTCTGAACCATCCAATATAAACTAGGAGGTCTGCAATTATGGTGACATCTGAAGTGAAATGCATATTTAAAGACTACATGGGGAACAGTGTCTGTATTTATTTCTGTCCAACACTTGCTGATGTAGACAGTTTTGAACTCCTTTTAAACATGTATATTTAATTATTTGAATGAATATTTTTCACTTAAGCATCTGATCAGATGATTTAAAGAAATATTGAAGGAAAACCTTTCTACAATAGAAAAACCATGTAGGCATCTCAACAGAACTAGTGGGAAATGCACTGCTTTGCTCTCCTTTTACTGCTTTTAAAAGAACAAAAAGCAATAGGAAGACAATAGCAAGGCAGGTTTAATTGAAAAGCTCTACTACCCTAACATTTTGCAAAACAGATTTCCCCCCTTGAAGGGAAATCAGGGACGTGCTTTTGCCTTTTCTAGAGAAATCCATACAAAACCGACACCGAGAAGTCTCTGTGCAGACACACAGAGCAGGTCCCTTAGGAAGTTGAGTTCTCCCGGGACGATGTGACCTGAAACTGGGGTTCGGCCGCCCTGGACCTGCCCCCTCCCTGCCCGGCTCTGCCACGGAGCCGCCGCTCGCTCCCGCCGGGCCGGGAACGCGCCGAGCCCGGGACTGGAACGCGCCGAACCGAGGGCGGGAACGCGCCGAGCCCGGGGGTGGGAAACGCGCCGAACCGAGGTGGGGAACGCGCCCAGCCGAGAGCGGGAACGCGCCGAACCAAGCGCGGGAACGCGCCGAACCGAGGTCGGGAACGCGCCGAACCAAGCGCGGGAACGCGCCGAACCGAGGGCGGGAACGCGCCGACCCCGGGGGTGGGAAACGCGCCGAACCGAGGTGGGGAACGCGCCCAGCCGAGAGCGGGAACGCGCCGAACCAAGCGCGGGAACNCGCCGCGCCCGGAGTTCGTCCGTCCTTTGTCCGTCCTTTGTCCGTCCTTTGTCCGTCCTTTGTCCGTCCTTTGTCCAGGGGCACAGCGAGACCCTCGTACACTGAGTGAGCAATCCGCCAGCTCACCCTTTTACAAGCACCAGCCAAGTCAGGTGGCAAGAAGGCAGTGGGAAGCAGGCTTTAAAATATCGATTCTCTACAGCCACAGCCATCATTTGTTCCTGAAATCAACTGCCTCACCCACGTGCATTTCCATCTTCCACAACACATGAGGTAGTATCACCTGAGAGTAGGGTGTCTTAACTACAGTGTCCCCAATCATTCCCAAAGCACTACTCATCCCATATTCCCAATGGTGCGAGTTTGGTGGGAAGAAATTAGAAATTCTGCCATCCTGTAGCAAGCTGGGAAAAAAAATTAATAGTTGTACTGGCAACTTCAGTATTTTACACCTGCCAAAGAGCTGTCTTTCAAATTATGTGTTGCTTAAATGTAACATTTGTGTCTTTTAAAAGCTACTATTTAAATAAGGATGTGTTTTCATAACTTTATGAGAAGACATAATTTACCTGATTTATGGTTTCTTCAAATGCTTTTATATAATGATTAAGTTCTCTGTCCATTGTAGCATATTCTAACATGACTTTTTCCATATTGTTAATATCTTCTTCATCATCTGCAAAATAAAATATGTGGGACATGGGTGATCAATTGTATTATTTTCAGGCAGCGTTTTTTCTTTACAAATATTTTATTTACAAGTATTCATGTTTTGAATATCTAAAGCATTTGTAAGTCTCAGCAGATGTTTTCAAGCTACTCAAACATATACTTTTTTTTTTCCATTTTGCAACTGTAATCTTTAACATTTCTTGGGTAATTTGAACAAACAGCTTACTCAGAAAGACACTTCCCTGGTTTCATGTGAACGAGAGAGAGTATGTGTAATTTCATCTACCAACACCTAGTCATTAGGCAATCAGGATATTTTCTGCAAAAGTTATATTTCATGATTCATCACATTGCCTCAGAAATAGTCAGAAGAAACTTAAATGCCCTCTCAGTACAGTATAACTCACAGCTATAATTAGACCCCTTATCCCCAATAAACACAGCTACAGGAAAATCAAAACAGAGCCAGCATTTTATAACCCAGGAACTAATGGAAGAATGGATAGCACTGGTGATTCAAGCAGTAAAATTCTAATTGCCAGGGAAAATCAATTAACACAGGTCATGTGATTAGTAATTCATATCCACTTTTATTCTCTTCTGCATTCCTCCTAACTCCACTCTTTTCATCTCTAACTACACCTCTGCTTTCCCATTCTAGCGTTGCTGTGCATCTGCTTAGATAAGGACCCTCTGTGGATGCTACAGGGCTGAAGAGCCACAGCTGTATATTCCTGACACAGCTACATGTACCACACCAAATACTGCCAACTGTGGGACGACAGCCAGCCACAAACCCTGAATCCGTGCAGGAAATTAGGAAGTTAGGAAACCTAAGTTTCCACTTCTGCTACTCCCATTTATTCCTACCCTGCAGTTTCCAGGTACAGAGAAAGCAGCTGGAAGCAGCTAGACTCTGTGAAAGAGCCCCGAAGTCTGCCATGCAGCATTAGGGGTTGTAATTTTATGGAGCGTTCTTTAAAAGCACTTAAGTAGCCAATCTGTGCTGCTACTTTTAGGAAGAAAATTGTAGTACAGCTTTTTAAATTACTTTTTTTGTGAAGAAAGGAAAATGTCTTCTGATCTGGCAAGCTGGTACATTGCTTAAGTTGCTAACTATATTATTATGTTAGAACACAAAAATCTGTCTCTGCAGAAAGCTGACACAAAGTATTGTACATGGCCATCAGTTTGGGAGCAAAATCTGAAACACATTGCTCAGGGACAGAAACATCACACCACATGAAATCGTGATGGATCACGGAGACAAAGGAAAAGTGCTGAAGATATATTTACACAAAAGAAGTTACATAATAAGCTATACTATTTTGTGAACATGGCAATTACAGTTATGACGTTTCCCTTAATTGCATATAGGCTTGGTATGTATCCATTTTTCATTAAGTAGATGAATGGATACTGCAGACAGAATCCTGGCAACTTTCTTCTGAATAATCAGCATTTCCCTCTCCCCTTTCCCTTCCCTCCCACCCAGTTTCCATGTCCTATCTGGTAACTATGATCATACTATTTTCCCTTCCTGCTAGGAAGCATATGAAGTGCCTCCTTCAAGGCTGACACAAAGGACACTCCATGAATCACAGGAAAGGTTTGTGTAGCAAGTAACTGTTATTCTCCTCCCATGGCCAAAATGAATCATATCCACAACATAAAGAAACTGCAGTGGCCTAAATAGTTTTAAATTTTTTTAGGGGAAGAGAAGTGCATTGTGAAATACCAAGAGAGCTGTATAAATGCTGTCTTTCCTAACAGTTAAAAAAAACTTTAGGTAAAGAGTAATAATGTCGCATGCAACTTGAGAAATGCATTACAATAAAGCTCAAAGAAGTGGAACACAGCTCAGGCAAGAGGGACATTATCTCCAACTACATCCTGCTCCACATTCTTCCTGTACTGATCGTTCTACCCATCCACCATGTCAGTACTGTTCACTGCTGTTTCCTTGTTGCTGTTCTTTCACACACGTTACACATCCTGGGAAATTGCTGAACGCATCACTAACACACAATCATAGCCTGCCCTTGGAGACACTATGGACATACAGACAGATCTGAAAGACTGTGTACAGGTCAGTTGTTGTCCATACTCTTTTTCTGCTCATTAATGGATACTAAAGTCCATTTTCTGTCTGAAGTTCAATCCATAGGGTGCTGAGAGCTAAGAGGAAATCTCCTGTGTTGTTCCTAGACACTTAAGTCCCCATCTCTTAAACAAGATTTAAAAGAAAACTTCCATTACAAGTTATTCTATTTGCCTTTTAAAAACTCTCATTGTTCTACATTACACACAGAATAACCTGCTGTGCAAGGCTCCTCTGCTTTCCCTTCCCCTGAAGAGCCAAGAGCATTTCTGCCCCTCTCTAGTAGGGAGCAGACGCAGGGCAGAGCTTGGGTGCACATGATAACTGTGGGTAACTGTATGGGAGTGTAAAGTTTTACAGCTCAGCAAGGCAGGGATCCCAGCACCTTCAAGGTTTCTTTACAATAGATTCCACCATAAACTAATCAGAACACACCAGTTGATCTTACTAAGGAACAAGAAATTAGAAAAGACTTTTCTCTCCTCAACACCATCCCACAACTCATTCTCACAAATTCCACCAACCCATTGGTTTAACAGCACTACAGTATCAAAAATAATTAAAATGTAATAATTACATCAGGCTTTTTAAAGATTCAAAAGGCATTGTCTGTTATTCACTCTGCAAGCCCTGCTGATGCTTTTGTTTCATATGTGATGATGACAGTGGAGATTCATGGTAAAGAGAATCAAGGCACTGACTGACTCTCTTCCAGCAGACCGTGAGCACACTGACTGCTGAATACCCTCCAGCCAGACTCCAGCTACAAAGCCAGACAACTCTCCAAAGTACTCAAACCTTGCACTCTGCAGGCCAACCACCTAGCTTAACACCAAAATCAAACACTTTGCAAGTGCTGGATGAGTGCCTTTCTGTTATCTAATCAAAAGTTATCCTAATCTTATTTCTAATTCATATCTAAGGAATGCATTCCAAACTCTCTGCATAGGCTTTTAGCTACCGCCACAAAATACCATCGAAGTGCATATTGTAGTCTCCTTGTTATCTAGGCTAAATATGTTGAGTTTAGTAAGCGTTTCTTCACAAGTCATTTCCTTCACCACTCAGAGATTATACATTTTGCAATATTACATTTTTTACTCACAGAAAGCCCAGTTCAAGGCCATAATTTCACTTTCAAAGGCCCATGTGCATCATGCTACAATTAGCTGGCTGAATATGCACAGTTTGCAATTATGAATTCCAGCTTGCACGACTTTATGATCTCTTATTATCATGGAAACAGAGACATTATTCTGAAAAGTTTCCCTAAATATTAAAGAACAAAATTACATAAAGTGACTACCAAGGGTTCAATTTCTCACTTCTAAAGAGACCAATCACGCTTAGGTGCCTTAATGCTGATTTAAACCATCATCAGTCAGGACTAAGTTATATATCATGAACCCACAGTGTTAAAACAGAAGTTGCAACAACACAATGGAGTCAAGTCAGCACTGATTTAATACATCCCATAGTAATGCTCATCTAAAATTTATCCAAAACTTGCATTTCCTAACATCTGAGTTCATATTTCCTTTAGTTTCCTGTATACATCCACAAGTTAGCAAAATTTCTAAAGATTTTTCACAACTACCTCTTTCTGTGCAAAAGTTACACTTCAGTATTTGCTTATTTAGGGTATTACAGCTGCCCTGCAGCCAGTACACAGCAATCTAAATAAGCATTCACTTCCACCATAGACTATCTTAAACACAAAACAGTCTGGAATACCATGAAATTACAGGAAGGCTCCAAACTTACAAATACAAATGTATTTAAAATGAATGCTTAAGCACAGACAATGTGGATTAAGATGAATACATACATACTCTCATATCTTTATAGTATTGGCTAACAAAAGTCAAAATTTCAATTTAAAGAAAGCGGGACATGTCAGTTCTACCTCTGGCACTACATATTTGTTTTGAAATTCAAGGCTACACACTGGTTTTCCCATTAATCAAGGAGAAGAGGAATGGTACACCATTGCCCAGAAATTTTGACCGCAGATTACAGACTTTTAAAACACTCGTAACACAAACACCCATCACTTGAGCCATTAGCAACAGTGGTAGTAGGCAGCTGTCTTCATATGCCCCAGGAGCAGATAAAATACACACTTTGCCAGCAAGATTCAAGTTACTGCTGACAGCAGAGGAACACAAGCTCTCCAACTCCTTGATTTAGTTCCATCTTCTGGAGGAGAAAATACGTCCTCAATTCAGGATAAAGCTAAGTATTTTTGCTGTCGTTTTTAGTAAGTTCTTCATTTACAAATCCAAGTGTTAAGACTACCCTCTGCACCGCCAGTTCTGGTCTACTCAAAACTGTTGATAATTCAAGTTGGACAGTGGATCCTGAAAAAAACTCTCAACCAACCCACACTCTTTAAGAACAGATTCACGACACACTTGGAGAAGACAGCAGTGATGCTCAGCAGTGAGAGGATACAGACCCACGTAGGAGAGCACTGTCTCATTTCCCCCCTCTGTCTAGACAGGAGTGAAGCCTACCGAAGCACTCCAGACTATACAGACCAAGAGGAACTTAAACAGGAGACTGATTGCTTCTGCAGCACTGAGGGTACATCGTCACTTTTTCTCCTGCAGATACATGTACAGCTCCTCAGAAAATTCTCATCAAAGAGTTCTTTTAAAATCTCATTTCCCTGACCTGCAACATATTTTACCTATTAGGCTGAAGAAAGAGAAGAATGCTAATCCAGAAAATTCTAAACTAAAAGAAATGAGAAACCATACAAAGGAATAGCAAAAAACTGGAGAAAATCAAATTCATCTCCTGAATGCAGGCGTCTTCACATAGAGAAATGGTTGAAAGTAAAATGCCCAAAAAATCTTCATGGAGCTGTCTGGATAGGGAATTAACCACTTCAATTCATAAGAAAAGAAAAATTACTGCTGATAAGAGGTGCAACAAACATACAGGGAATGGCAATTGGTGGAGTAAAGGGGAATTTGTGGCATTAATTGCAAAAATTTCCCTCCATGTAACAGTCAGAAGCTACTTAGTGCTGAAGCTAGTCATAATGAAACCTCCATCTTCTCAGGAAATGCCTTAACGGGGCCATAGAGTATTTGAAGCCATATTTCTCTTGCTGTCCCCTAACGAAGCCACTCTTTTTGCATAGAAAGTTTTCATGCACACAGAGACTGAGCATGCATCAATGATTTTAGAGACCAGCACTTTCACCTAGATACCAGACTCCAGTGAACAGGAGGTGTTTCTCACAAAATTAAATTACACGAATGACAGAAAGAGAAGCCTAGGCTAGGTGGGTGGCCCAGCTTGAACAAGGGGTCGGGAAGATGACCTCCAGAGGTCCCTTATAGCCTCAGCCATTCTGGATTTCCATGACATTCTTCAATATTCAACAGCCTCATCTCTAAGCCATTTTTCTGGAAGACGGTGAAAAGTGAATTCAAGTTCAAGTCCTCTCAAGCGAAGAAGAAGTGGAATGTGAGTTTCCAGTATTCTACCAAGTAAAAGATCTGAGTAGAAGGAGCAAAACTGAGAGGAGCGTGTGAGGCACGACTAGGAGTACTTGTAAAAGAAAGACCAGCACAGAAGAACATAGGCTGCACCTATGAACACCTATTCACAAGAACTATCACTTGTGAATGATTTTTAAAGTTTAATCTTATTTTCTATTGGGCTTCTGTTAAGAAACTGCAAAATAAACTGCAATACTTGAATTTCGGTCAAGCATTTTCCTGTGCCCCAGTAAAGTCTTCTGAGGTTGCATTTTGGAAAAGAATGGGCTGTGCTTTTCAGTCTGGATTTAAACATTCGATTTACCCAGCAAGTAGTGGGAAAAAAATTTTCAGTTACCCATTTCTCTCTGCTTAGTTTTTTTTACAGTTAGTTGAGCCAAGAGTGTCTGTTAGATTACAAACTATGCCTGATGAAAAAACTCGTATTACAAACCATTTCCCTGTAGGCTATGACTGTCTGAAATAGGAACAGATGAGAGTCAGTGGCCCAGGAGGCTCCTGCCAATCCCATGGAAAAGAAACCCAAGTACATAACATTGTAGAGAGTCGGAATTTCAATAGAAACCGTGCATGGCCTGAACACCCAGCTTGAAACATCTCAAGTGCTGAGTGCCCAGTTTGAAACCTCTCAAGGGGCCAGCATTTCCAGCGAGTGGGTGTTGCATACATTCTGAAAACAGTCATCTCAGAGTGGGCACAGGGAAACTGAGGCACCCAGCATTACTAACCACTTTTGAAAATAACTGTATTATTCTATAATAACCACGACACTTTTGCTCAACATGAAACTGCCCTAAACTCCATCGCCAGCGGAACAAGGCCAACAGTGCTTTTGAAAGCAACTTCCTTACAGTACTTGTTTTTCTCCAGACTACCAGGGGAAGGCTCAAAAGCTATAATGATCCCAGTTTAGACGTGAGAGCAGTAGCAAAGATCTGTGTGACCAGGTATATCGGCCACAGCAGCCAAACAGACTGCAATGTAAAGGACAGCATTATCTCTGAACAGCAACTGACACTATATTAAGCTAATTAAATAAGCAGGGTTCTCACACAGAATTTGATTTAGCAAAACACCCCAACATGTGCTGACTTCCTTTGCTGTATAAAATCCTAAGTAAAATATTATTCAATACAAATAGAGATGGTTTAATTTAGGCTGAGGCACACAAATAATACAAAGACATAAACTAATCTCTCACAAAAGTAAACATACTTTGCTATGAAACAGAAAAATAGTTTATATATATATATCTCTACATATTTTTTGCTATTGTAAGCTCTATACTTCATGACAGATGCAGCACCAAGACATGAAGACGGGCAGCATGGACACAATTTCCCCAAACAAAAACGGACTTTTGCTTGACCAAACACTAAGGCAAAAATGGGCTATTGCTTGACTAAACACGAAGGCCTGTACAATTCCCAGACTACTTCCCTCCCTTCAGACAAAAGAGACCAGCACTTGACCAGCACCTCTTTTCTCCTTACTAAATTCCAAGGTCATGGTGAGGTTAATCTTTATTTTACCAATAAACGCCTACTTAACTTCACAGAGAGACGAATTTAAAGTTAACAAAGACAATTTAACCACTAAGCAGAAGCACTGAAAGGAGGATAAAGCATTTACAAGATGCAACAGTTTTGAGCAGCAATTTAAGCTCTGCACTATCATAATTCTTCACCAGTTTCCTGGCATTACTGTGATATCCATCCAGAATTAGAGCTCTCTCTTCAGCAAATGAGTAAATCTGCATTCCTCCAAACTACATCCACAAGGCCAAGAAGAGAAACACAAGTTATGCTGACAGACAAGCAGCAAGAAAACACCAAGGCTGAGGTTCGTGTACATTTTCTTTGACAACGAAGTGAGTTTCACAGGTCATTTCCCCAGGCACTCATCCTTGCTGTTCCTCTTATGTTCTTCCTCTGCTGCCCACCAGCCAGGATAATATAGCCTTTCATAGGGGCATACTATAAATTGGATTAATGAAACAATTCAAGACAAAAAATAGCAATCTATCCTCCAAACCCAAACCCAAAACTATGCTATTCCAGTAATGGAATCTGAAGCACAGGTTGCACCAGTACAATTAAGGGGGTAGCAAACTGTAGCAGAATGGAAATGGGGGCAGAAAACTTCCTAAATCAACTTGTTTGCCAAGAAAAAGGTAAAAGAACCACACCTGTGTATTTTCAAAGCTAAGCACAAGGCATACGTTATCTTCTTAGAGAAATCTGACCAATCTCTCATAAAATAAATAACAAACTTCCCCTGTGTTTTCCTAAAAATAGATATATACATATATCATATATATAATACCTACACGCATATATATACATGTGTGTATATATATATATGTATACACATATACATACGTACATATCACTCCCTAGTGGATTTCAACATATGATGAAATTAAGGCTGAAAACAACATTTACTATTTACTACTAATTTTAATGGGAAAGGATTTTCCTATGACTAACAAAATGTTTCTGGCCTCTGGAGGCATGGACATGTCTGCAAACACAATAGACCCTGGTTCAGTGCTCCGAGCTGCCGCTGACCTTGCCTTCCTCAGAACAAGAGATGAGACAGCTGGGAATATTTTAAAATAAGGGTTTTAGTGCTGTCCTTCTTCTACCCAATTTGTTCTCTCAGAACTTGATAAGGTAACATTGGAATTAGGGAAAAATTTTCCTGAAATACTTTCCCTTACAAGGAACAGTGAAATACTTGTTAAGGTCTTGTAATTGCTACTCTTTAATCTCACAGAATACTTTGTAAAACTGATATTTAAAATGAAGAATTTTATTTCAAGACTTTTAATGGGTCTTTACCATTCTATAAAAGACTCACAGGCTGCTTTATCTATGATTCACCTGGAAATTAGTATCAGCAAAATAATTTTTTTATTATTCCAACAAGTTCATTTCTAACTTGTTAGATCTTTTTAAATCACCATTTCTTCTGTATTACTCAAGATGTCTACTGGCACATTATGAGTTCTACAGAGATAATCCATCCAATTTTTATTTACAAGTCAACTGTATTAATGCTTTCTCTTGCCAAAAATCAATTCTTCTCATATTTTAAATTGCACTGACAGGTGAAAAATAAGTATTTTAGTGTGAATTGCAAGTCTGTCTCTAATAAAAGGCATGATTGTTACGAGCCAGCAGTAAATAATACCATTAGGTTTTTCACAAGAAAAACTTTGCTTTTGTTAACGAACAAATTATATTTCTCATCTCAGAGAAGCTCATTCAAAGAGTACCTTCATTAAACTAAATGCAGTAATTACTTAGAATTTCCTCCATTTAGGGGAAACAGGAAATGGGTTGGAAAGACTTTTCAGAAAAAAAAAATCAGTAAGATAGGAAAACAAGCCTTTTTCACTCAAGACCTTCAAAATTCTCAGAAATATTACTTCCCTGTCCCGATGTGGAGGCAGCCTAGCTCAGAGCTAGCGAGCCCTCATCAGAGCTTATTTAATCACTGTAATGTTTCAGTAAATGTAGCTCTCTTGGTATCTGAGTCTGGTGCAGCTACATCCGAGCTGAAATCTAATTGCACAGACTAGACTTGTGGCACCACAGGAAACAGGAGCCAATGGTGCATCAGCAGTGTCCTGGCCGGACACGGGGCCGTGATGTGGGGCACAGCATGAGACAGTCGCCTCCCAAAGTGGCCGAGGGCTGGATCGTGACCAGGTCTCACCCTCAGTCCCTCACTGCACACAGGTCAGTCCTGCTGCTGTGCACAAACCTCTCAGCAAAGCTCAGTGACCTCCAAAGTGCCCACCAAAGCTGAGTGACTCTGCAGTGCACGCAAAGCCCCGAGAGCAGGCTGCAGTGTGCATGAGCTCTAGTACAAGGGAAAGCAGCAGAACACATATCAAACAGGAAGGTAAGACCAAGATAATCCCCTCACTCCAAGACAATCCATCACTGTCTTATTTCAGCACAGTTCAGTGGTCATAGTTACATTTACACACACAAAAAACCCACAGAACCCAAGCTAAGTTTCCACAACCAACTGCAACAGCTTCAAGCAGTCACAAACGAACACTCATCAAACACTCAAATGTTAACATTACCAACCCAAAATGAAACAGATGGGGGAGGAAAAATGCCAAAATATGTCTGGTTTTTAAATGCCCAGTATTTTGATTAGATGCTTAAAAACATTTTTTTTTTCACTGAACCCACACAGCCTCCCAATCTAAGTTTTGATATTTCTGCTTCTACAACCCCTGGCATTCCCGACTTCAGAATTCAGAGAAGGTTATCAGTAGCCCCAGACTGAGCATGGCTGCTCTTTTGCTAACCAGCTGGGGCATTGGCTGTATTGCAGCTGAGCAGCAAGCTCAGGGTGGGAAAACAATCCAGTTTTATAGGCAGCTTTTGAGACAAATCTGGCTGGCAGGCAACTCCACATTTTACACCACTGTGAACAAAGCAGTAAAGTCTCTTAAAACAGAGCTGACGCTGGTCTACATACATAAAGGAATAAACAAAAGACAAATCAGATTCCTAATATACAGCTGACAATAAAAAGTTTGGAGTTTTAAAATCAGAAACACTGGTCTGTAAGATTCTCAGAAATGTGAAGGTTACTAGAAATTGATATGAGTATCATCTCCAAAGTTAATTTTTGAGAAAGCAGATACTTCCATGTGCTTTGGACATTCTCCAGTTTCTGCTGAAGAGAACTGACAGACAGAACACAACCAAGGTTAAACTAAAGGGATCTAGAAAACCAGTGTCTCATGCAAGCAAAGGTCAGGTGACGTTCCCCAAGCAAAACATCCAGTTCAGCATGAATCACATATTGATATGGCTCTTGCAAGTGCCAACCATGCCACAGTACTAAAGCTAGGGCTTTCAGAGCCCATAATTCCTCAAAAAGACCAAAAAAAAACCCCAACACCCCAACACAAAAAAAACCCAACCCACATAATCCTCTTACACAGACTAGGCAAAGGCACAGACTGCACACAAACTTTATGTGTAATGAAAACCAGCATTTCTTTCTGCCTCTAGCAGGCTTCCTTTGCATAAAATCTCTTCTGTGAATTGGCAGATCTCCCCTTTTTGGCATGAATTGCTGCTATGTGGCATTCATTCTGCTGCTTGAATGCTGGTAAGTGACAGAGCTAAATCTTTCCATTGCTGAAATTTCATCTCCCACAAAATTCATACAAAAAACTTATCCTATTACAAGTATCATGTGAAAATGCACATCTCTGTCCAAAAAAAAGCCATGCAAGTCTGTATTGCCTGGGTCTCTCACACACACAAATATTTATGATTTTGAGAGGAAACAGGAATTTGTTTGATGGCTTACAGTACACCACAGATGATGGTCTCCCAGCATGTTTTTTCGATAATGCTGTTATCTTTGTCCATAGTAGGAAAGGACCTTTGAGGGGCCTCGTGGCTTCTCAAGGGGTAGTTTTGAAAAAAACAGGAATATAAATTGAAACTGAATGTGGAAATGTTCTGTAACTAGATAAGAAGTAAAAGGCTGCCTCTGTTCTGTACTTAAACAGAACTGGTAAAATACAACAGCTATCAGTCATTATGTTATTAAAATAAATTAAATTCAGAACCATAGGACTATGCTTGAGATTTGTATGGCTAACATACACTAGTTGAGGGAATTTTCTCTCCTTTATACTGATATGCTCTTGAATTTTGTTCAATTTAAAATCTGTTTTTCTATAAAAGTGATTGGGCCAAGTCTGTACACAAAAGTATATTCAGTGGAGAAGTCTTGATTACCTTGAGACATCAGGCCAGACTACACACCTTTAACAAAGCATGGATAAAATCTAAAAATACCAAGGAAATACATAATTTGAATGAGTTACGGCGTACACAATTCTCTCAAAAACACCTGTGAATTAGATCCACACCTACAAGTAATAAACTTCAAAAAAAGTCTTGTGAAAATGTCACATTAATCTACCCATGCAGTAAAGAGTCTACTCACCCACTGCTTACTAAGATGATTAGTAAGGAAATCACAAGTTAAACTTTATTCATCTGAAGAAAAATAGGAAAGAGGTTGCAAGGTTGATTTAACTCAGAAGATATTATTGTCACTTGACATTTACATGCAATGTATAATTCCATTCCCACTTACAGTCTGGGGAAAGCCTGTTAAAATTATTTCCTTAATGCGTGAACACTTCTTTGAATTGTGCGCTTTTCATCTGCCACCTTCTCCTTAAGCCAGCTGGCTCCTTTTGTTAAGTCTTTTTTAATAGGAAAGTTCATTACATGTAATTTAGGGAGCAGTTTGAGATTGTCACCTTCTATTGAGTGCTACTGCACATGCACATTTCAGAGCACTCTACAGTATATGTTGATAATGTCAAAAAGGCAAAAGGTTCACACTCGTATGCTGAACAACACTAGCATGGGACTAATCGCAATGACCACATCTATCTTCTCGTTTTCATCCACATGGACCACTCCTCCTTCCATTTATATGCCAGACTATTCTTCCCCTTTGTAAAAGCTAACACCTTTGTGGCAACAACAGAAGTTGTTGACATGGAAACACCACTACGAAGGCATTCAAGTATCTTTTGTCATCTACAGAATGATCAGCATACTGTCCTGCTTAATCCTGTTGCTGTAGCTTTCTTATTTCTTACTTTTCCTTGTCCTTCTTTACACATTTCTTTACCACTTGCTCCTCTCCCCTTCTCTTCCTTCTCATCCAGTTCCCCCATTCCCACTTTTTTTTCCTGAGCGCTTGCTAGCCTACTTCTTGATTCTTTTTCTATGTGCAAGTGCTATCTTCCCAATGATCACAATCTTTGGGGGTCACCTCTTACTTTCTCACATCCTTTTATGTAATAGCAGCTCTAACAGACTCATAGCTGTTGGTTTTCTTTTATTGGCATAAAGGTCCATTAGCAAGAAAAAAACCCCCAAACTGAAACAACAATAACAAAAAGGGCCCAAGTTCCCCAGTCATTACTAGTAACTGCTGTGCACCGCACAGTTTGGGAACTAACCTAACATAAACACTGCCTGAGGGTGGCTGGGCAGTGTGAGTGACAGCAGTTCCTTGATTACTACGTGCCCTACACAAAATGTTGTGCTCTATGATGCTCATCAGCAATGTCAGACCCTTGTTCAATGCCTAACAGGGGTACAGGGATTGTTCTGGTTTTTAGTTTGTTTTAAGAAGGGGCTGACTGTATGCTGACAATTTTGCAGATGCATCCCTATCTTTAACAGCACAGAGTGTGTAATTCAGGCAAAGACTCTAAACAAACAAGCATGAGACTAAATCCTGCTAATTGCATTTTCCTTCAATAAGCTCTCTCAGTAATTCAAAGAGTGAGCAACACAAATTACTCATGCCTGGAAAGTGGGACTTACACCAAGACTGACTAAAGCAGCTCAACTTGTGAAGTTAAAGATGCTAAAGGTGACTTGTTCATGATCTACCACTACCATCTTGAAGATTTCTGAAGATATTGGGCTCTTTGATTATCAGATAGAAATGTAAGATCCAGTGCCTGAAAACTGAAACAAGAAAGAAAACACAAGGTTGAACTGTTTATTGAGAGATAAGATGGATTCTCAATTGACCTCTTGCTGAACTGTGGATTTCACTGTAAATTTTCTGTCCATAAACAGTTCTAGTAGCACTTTTTTTGAATGGTGTAAAATTTTCTCTCTTCACATAGTATTATCCCACTAATAAACACCAGATTACGCTCCCGTAGACATGGTTGTGGATCCACTCACAAACTTCATCTAAGTGCAAATCTTCATTTAGTGCCCTGTGTGTATTTTAGTGGTTCAGACCGTTTCATATCACCTGTAATTGTGGGATCACACCTACAGTTGTGATACTTCCTATTTGTCAATTCACAAAAGGCAAGGATGATATCTTTGCTAGTCTGTTGTCTTCTGCTGCCTTTTATTTCCCCTGTACACATATTTTTCCTGGCTACCTATCTCCTACTTTTTCCAATCACCTACCACCATCACAGACAATTATTTTTAGACTCTTTTAACATAATTTCCCCAGGCACAGATAACATAAGCAAAACCAGAAGTGAGTATCTACACGAGAGTTTGAGATATTCATACATCATCCCAAAACACTTCTGACACCTTTTTTTATAGAAGGGAAACTTGTGTTTTGTGAACTCCAGTGACTTCCTCAAGGCCATAGGGTGATGCCAGTTTGAAAGCACAGTTAGTCCCAGCCTTGAGGACTCAGAAAAATTAGACTCAAGAGTACCTCAGTTGTTTTATCTCATTCATATAATGCTATTATGTGTTCCTTGTTCTTCTTCTGAGAAAATGGGACAGAAAATGAGAAGGGAAACAAAATAAACTATTAAAATTATAATTAAAAATATTTGAAAGCTCAAATTTAGACCACCAACCCCTGCCTATCCTCCAAAGGACAGTATTTTTAATAGCTCTCGGTGTCAGTAAGGAACACAAAAGTCTTACATGCAATTCAGACTGATAAAGCAAACATTCCCCTTTAAATTCCTGGAATTTAATCAGTACATATTACAATCTTCATTCTTCACTGGAGCATCAGTGTGCTATATAACACTGGTGTACGTTTCATAAAACATGTCATGAAACCTGGATTTGAGTCAGAGGTTTGTTTTTTTTATCTGCAAGTATTAAAACACGTCTTGTAATTAATTTTATGTTCACTTACAAAAAAAAGTTATTTGAGTATCAAAAAGAAAAAAAAGGTAAAAACTAGTAACAAGTTCTTGAATTCTTGAAGAGATGAGCAAAGAGACAGGAAAAGAAAGGAAAAAAAAAGAATTTAAAAAGTGTCCTGTATCTATGGGTAAGGATCCGGAAGAAGTTTCAGAATGATCACATCTACACAAGGGCTTCTTTCATGTTTTGACCAGACACTGAGAACATGTCAGCACAATGCTTACTTTTTACGCAGATAAATCTTTTCCTAGCAGAAAGAATCAAGAAAAGAAATACAACTGCTTTATATTCTCAATCTTTCTGAATGCTGCCAACCCCAGAGTTTTTTCTACTTTTGTGGTTTCCTCCTCCCTCCCCAGTTATTTAGGCCCACAATTAGATCACTGAAAGCTAAATACCGATCTACTTAAATTGATAAAAATTAAAGCCTTCAGAGTGGGTTCTTCAAAGCCCACACTACTTTCTATATTTACCTTATGCCTCTACATTTAAGCAGGAGTTAGTGGTATTTTCTTATTGCCACATTTCTGTAGCAGAAATACGATGATAAGAAAATGACAGATTTATATACTACAGAGAATATTTTCATACAGTAAATTACTCAGATAAAATATTCCTCTTTGGCGTTTGTTCAAAGAGGTTGATTTATCTTTGTGCTAAAGAGCCCACACAAGACCTCTGCAGTACTTCATAGTATTTCTAAGCTGGAATAGACCATCAGGATCATTCTATTCTGATCTCATGCATAGCAGAGGCCAAAGAACCTCACCCAGCAATTTCAAGCCTGTAACTTACAGCTGTAAGCTCACTCATTCTCTCAAGGTTAACATCACTAGTGCACAGAGGGTCTCCAGAAAGGTCTATACAGCATTTAAATCCCACTTATGATCTATTTTGAAGACTTCTGAGATTTTATGAGGTCTAGGACAGAGAAATTTATAGTAACTATGGGTACATGAGGTAACCCACCAGGTGACCGCAAATCTCTCTGACTCACAATGACCTCTGGGGGAGAAAATTACCCACTGCCTTAGAAAAATACGTAAGAAAATGGAATAGATATTCACACATACATATGCATGTATTTGACATCAGACACTATGTAAATACCACCTGCCCAAATCCGTGAAATAAAACTATGCAGTTTTCATCTGAGCACTCATAAGAGTTCAGACAAAGCCTGGGACTGTCCAGCTCTGACCTTCTGCTCAGGTGCACACTGTCAGTACATTTCCATGAGAACACACTAAGGACAGCTGTTCAGCAAGCTAAGCTTTAAATCAAGCTTGGATTTCACTCTGAATGATACTCTCTAGTTCAACCACAACATACCAGCTTCATGTATTCAAGAACAAATGCATAAAATGCAATGATCTGTATTGATCTGATAATACAAATTCTCTTTCTTTTAATCTCTATCCTCCATTTATATTTTATTCTCACTACATGCAAGAGTACAATGATATGACACCAACTCCTCTAGATCCATTCTAGGAGAGAGTTCCGGAGTGCCACAGCAGGTGAAGGAAAAAGGAAAGCCTCTGCTGCCACCTAAAGGGTTTCTCTTTCCTTCGAACTGCTAAAGTTGAGAACAAACATACTTGGATGCACTCAGCTTAATGAGCACCCAAACTGAAAAACAGCCATCAGAACAAAAGCATGCTGCTTAATATAGTAATATAGCTGCTTAATATAGCTTATTACAGCTAATGTAGCTGCTTTCCCCTCACTGCACTGTGTTCTTGTAATCAAAATTACAGCTAGGGAATGGTAACAACACTACATATTTGTTTCTTCCCACTTTGTAAGATTACAGACTACAGTCAGAGTGGTTTTGGATAAATATAAAAGAACACAAATCTTTCATTACAAGTCATATTTTTCCAGATTTTGAAACAAGGCGCATTTCCAAATTCTCCTTTTTTGGACAGCCTCTTTGAAGAACCGCTTCCAGAACCAATCAGTGTATTCCAGCAATGGGCTCATCAGTGCTGGATATAAACATTGTAAGTAAAGAGAGGTAGAACAAAAAATTAATCACACCCTCTCTTCTCAAAATTTTTATACTGACTGCAGAGCATAGTGCAAAAAAATGTAACTTTTTTGTTTCCAGAAAAGCATTTCACGAGAATTCAACCAGTCTTTCTTGTTTCAAGAATAAAATTACTTGAAGAAATACTCCAAGTGTTACACCATGTATCTACCTACTTCAAGAAAACATATCTTTCTCATTGTTAGTTGAAAGGTTAAATACCTGTAAAACAATACAAGAAGCACAGCACAATAGAAGAGAAGGATAAGTTAAGATTAAAAGCACATCTTTCCTAAAATGATTAATCTTAAGCGAGGGATTTGAAGGAAACCAAAATCAGTATTTTTGAGAAAGGGAATCTGGAACATTTTATTTCCCATACCACAAAATACAAGCTTACTTTAGACAACAGGAAAAGAACTTTCCCAAGAAGAAAGATGTAATTTTGGTGCCTACACTGAGTTTGTGCATGTCACCAATTAGCATCACGGACAGCGGTGTAGCAACAAAGCAGACCAGTGAACAAACTGCTTCTGGCAGAGAAAAACCTGGGTTAGAATAAAACTTCTGTGAACAGCACGGTATCACGAGGGAATTCTTGCAGCTTCACAGGAACCATCTTGCAGAGGCCAACACAGAAGGATGAACTTCACGCATCATTGGCCTCTCTTCATTTTCTACAGTACCTTCTCATAACTAGATAACATTTCTGTATAGCAAGTGCCAGTGAAAAGCCATTTATCTCCAGGATGGACTTTGACATTCTACACTTCATTCTCCAACAAGAAAACAGAAAATCTACACTTAGGTTCTCCAGTAAGAAAAAAACCTGTGTTCCTACAGTGCATATAAAACTGTTTGCTACTTTCTTCTCACGAGCACCTTCACAGATAATATGGTCTTAAAAGTGAAAACCAAGGTCTGCTTTCTCATGAAGAGTCCCTGCAACACAGGCCACAGCTTTGACCATTAAGAGGCCACTGTGAGGTGGAGACTTGACCAAACTACTGTTCATATACAATGGAAGGCAGGATGTGCAAGAAAACATCTTGACATGGCTTATCTTGCCTGGACAAGGACGGGGCAGCAAGGCAAAGTTTATCCTGCTCAGTTCTCAGTCAGAGGACCTTCATGCTCTCACCTCTTACTCATGCAAGTTGCAAAGAGTCATTCCAGCCTAGATGTTACAGGCTGCTCTCAGGACAAGTACCTTATGTTTGGATTATTTTTATGAAGCACAATGATCTCTAACAGCATGGAAACTAAGAGACCATCAACATTTTAGAAGCACAGGTGTCAGCAGGTTGATTTCTGGATCGCAAAATAATCACATTGTAGTCATTTCATGCACAAGAACTTTGTCAATGTCAAGATTCGTGTTATGGTACGATACTGCAGGAATCCTGCATTTGAATTTCCAAGGAAAAATAAGCTAGAAAAAAAAAGAACAAAGAAAACAAATTAACCAAATCATTTGATATTCAAACACAGCCACAGAGTCCATTTTTATACTGGAGTTTATACCAATCCAAGTAGAAGTTTTAGGTCAATGACAGAGAAACTTACATGGAAAGGGCCCCTCTCTCAGGGATGAACAACTTAGAATCCTCAAGTGGGACTGTTTTAGGCTGCTGCAATGGGTTTAGAAACTCACTGCAAAGAACAGTGGACATTCCATAAAAACTCATCCAACTGTCTATCAAAATGATGGCAATAATTTCACAAAACAAGGCTAACCACCATGTCTGTATGCTCCACACTTCTTCCTATGTCAACAACCCTCAGCAACATTTAGAGCTGTTCTTGTTAAAACCATTCTAAGTGAGCAGTGAGATAAATCAAAGTAATGTGGGTAATCTCACAGGGTTAAATCCACACGGAAAGAAGATCCTACATTATCAACTACTGTTTAGCTAGTATTGAACAGGCATGATGACACAAGTGGATCTCAATCAATCTGGAGATGAGAAAGCTGTCAGAAAAGGACATTGCACATCTAAGATGCAGTGCAGTACACATAAAGAAAAGCGCAGAGGCAGCCCTGGGACAAGGGGAACACACAAATAGGATAAGCAGACACAATTGAGGTAAACTCTGCTGGCAGAAGGAGCAGGTTATGCAATGAGCAGACAAGAAGGAAAAGCCAGAGCTGTAACTCTAACTCAATCTAGGGAACATGCCAAGGGATCATTTGACTAACACTTTTAAGACCCCTGAGCCTGTTCTGTACATACTGGTGAGCAGAAAAACCCTTCAAAGGACAGTAAGAAAAGAGGAGGAATTCTCAAGCAGACCCTGATAGTGCTACAGGAAGATCACTGCTATGTAATACACATAGCAAACAGCCATGGGCAGCAGCTGACCATGACATTTTCAGCATGGTTTTGAACAAAAAGTAGCTCTTTTTTTTTTCTCGAGCAAGATTACAATTCACCTGCAGTAACTGCTTCCCAAACAGCTATTCCACACTTCAGGGCCTCCACACTTCACAGTGGGAATGTGATGTGTGGTTGGAAGAAAGTCCCAGACATCAAGGAAGCATCTTGCTTTCTACTAGAAAACCCATTCAGCTAAGTAGACAAAATTCTAGCTGTTCACCCTTTAAAATGCTTTTCAAAAGTTTTATGCTAAGAAATTCTTATCTTGTCTGTGGTTAGCATACTCTCCGGACCTCCCAGTTATTGCCCATTTGTACTGGACAATCTCCCCAGCTTGGGCTCCAGCGCAGACAAAAGCAACACCCCATCTAAAGAACAGCTGCTGGACTGGAAGCCTGGAGATAACCATGAGTTAGATTTCTTCCCTTCAATATCCACAGCTCTCCATACTTTACAATCCCGTATTCTTGAGAAAGTTCTGCTGCTTTCTCAGGAAGAGTCACCTGAAACTGCCATCCTCAGCAAACTGACCAAATTTACATCCAAAAACTTTGAGCAAAGCTGGGAATGGATGTTTGTCATGGATACGCCAGATCTATCCTGGGCCAGCGTATTTGTACCAGAATCAGCACATCAGTCAACACGGCATTGCAGGTTTCACTAATTCCAAAAACAGAGAATAAAACTTATTGTTCAAGCATTTGACATGGATGTCCATCAGTGCTTTCTAACTCTATAGAACTACTTCAAGTAGTTAAGTAAAAACAGTTCAGCAACCAATAGAAGTCAAATGAGCAGTGCAAACAGCTGTTCCTCTGTGTGCAGAGGCGTCAACACAGGGCTTAAAGTTCAATACTCAGAGCATTACAATTCAGAGAGGTTGCTGAACAAGCACTTGTGCAAGTGACTTAATGAATTCTCTTTCTGCAACCACACTACTAAAGCTCAAAACAAGAATGAGGCAAGATTTAGGAAGATGCAAATTATAGTCAAACTGAGATGATTTTACTTGCATTTTAACTGATTCTGAACAGTGTCATCTTCATATTCTTAAATCTATTAGGACTCCAATCCAGCAAAGGATATAAGCACATACTTTAGCTTTAAAATATACAGACCCTCGGAAGGTTGTGGGCCACTCATGAATATCATTGTGTCCTTTCCTTCAGTATTTTACTAGGCTATGCCACACAATATCCAGGAGTATTTTGAGCATAGGCAGGACATACTGAAACCAACTGTGCATAGTCTGGTTTTTTGCTTACATCATTCATTTATAGAGTAACATTTCAAAATGCTTCTATACAGCAACAGTGTTCTTTAAAGAAGAGAAAAATACAACCGTTAGACAATGTCAGTATCTAAAAGATAATCAGCAGAAAGACTGAGAAGGACAAAAGATTTATCTTTCTTTTTCACTCATTAAATAAAATGAGTTTTTAAATTGGTTGTTTCCCTTTCACATTCAGGTTGTTGAAACTAATTTTCACCCCTAGATACAGATCCTTAACCGCTTACAGGATCTTTTAAAATTTTGTCTCTTTGCCGGCGCACGCTTGCAACACCAATACTCAATGCTAAAAGTCAGCAGGTTCTCAGTTGATAGGGAGACCTTAATCAATAATTTAACTTCATGGACATCAACAAAATCCCATAAAAAATAAAAGGTTTTCAGGATCAGATACATTAAAATTATTCTGCACACAGTTAGCTATTAATAACAATAGCCTTATTAATAATAAATAGCCTTGTTTTTCTAGAGATTGTACAAGTTCATATATGAGCAATGCCTGACCCAAATATTTACCACAAGTAATTTCTTTTCATAAATCTATACAGGAGTAGAACAAAATAAACATTAGTAAATACACCTAACAGTAAATGTTTTCAGAATTTAGTTTGTGGAGAATAGGAATTAAGAGAGAAAAAATCACTCACTGAACTAACTTTGCTGTCTTTTCAGTTATTTATCTTAAGAAGCAAATGTAATTTTCCTCATGTACTTGCTATGAAAAATTTTGTTACTATTCACAAAAAACAGCATTGTCCAATATGAAAGACCAAAGGAACAAAATACACCCACAGAAAAAGTGCTTGTAAAATAAAATAAACAGTTGCAACAGAATTCCTTGCTTCCACAAAGCCTGGCAATGAAACCTGTCAGAAGCTGGACAGTTAGATTTTGCAAAGGAAACTAAAGCAAATTGCAAATGAGACAGGAAGAAGAACACAGAAATATACTATCTAACTCTGTCTCAAAATTAAACTAGTATTTTGCCTCAGAACATGAAGGCAAAGCAGGATAGATGAGCAACAGCTCTAGGAACAGAAATTGCCACATATGAGCTGGAGGTAAGAGCTGAACAGGCAAGTCCAGCAGATCAGATGATGCTAATTCTAAAACACTGAGAGTTTAGCAAAGCACGTCATGCCACAGAAACTCGGTATCTCTCCTGATGGCATTCTGTAAGGAGCACAAGAACTTGAAGTCCAAGCAGAGTAGTCAGGGGAATGAAGACCAAACCTTATAAAAGTGACAACCTTCACTATTTGTTCATTCCATGTAAATACATCTGCAAGGAAAGGTGTAAGAGTGAAGAAGACAACTGTTGTAGGTAAAAACACAATTCTGGAACACCAGACCAAAGAAGCATGACCTACAAATCCTACAGATCTGGGATACCTTCTCTGTAGAGCAATGGGATGGACTATGATAATAGATCATGCTTGATAATTCTATAACCATGATTCAACAGGAAGGTTGCCTCTGCTAAAATAAAATGTATTATGGTCTAGGTAAGAGCTGTTTTCCAGTCACATGATGTAAGTTAACTGTAACCAGGTATTTCATCAGAAGTAATCTCCTCCTCTCAGGATAGAATGCTAAAAATGGCCCTTTTGGTTACTGAGTTAAATGAACAAAATAATTTCAAGCTTGTAATTAAAGACTAATTTGTCAGAAGCAGGTAAATGAGGAAGAGACATTTCCTAGGAGTACAAGGCACAGACTTACACCTGCAGACCTGCATGGCTGAGCTTAAGTTGCATTCCCAATAATGCAACAGGAGCTTCTAGTAAACGTGAAATAAATAAAAGCTTTTAATTTTTGTATAAACAATTAATTTATGTGGTCTTGGGGATGAAAGAATTCAATACATTCAATGTATTTCCATGCATTGCTTATGACAAAGTAGGAGAGATGGTGACTGCTAAAGCAGAGGGGAAATGGAACCGGTTACACGAGTTTTATGTCAAAGGGAATCCCCAGCTGACTCTTCAGACGAGCTTTCCATTTCCTCCACCCACTAGAAATGACATGTCAATTGTCTCTGACAGCAGTACGGATAAAAAGGTCAAAAGAGAGAGAGCTATCACACTAGACAATGAGAAAAACATTCATCTTGATTGAACATAACCCTTGGCTTAGGTGAATGCAGGATTTATAATGAACAGCAGAGCTATTCTTTCAGAAAATCCTTGTTCTCCACTCTCCGCTCTTTATTAAAACTATCAGGGGTTTGGAGCTTTAAAGTTTCTATTTTTTCCTAGTGAAAACATTATCACAGATCTAAGATGTGATGGGAAATGCGCCAGCTAATGTCTGTCTTTGAAAAGTGCAGTGTCTTTTGCAGTGCCCCTTTTATTGTGAAATAGCAATGACAAAACTGTTAGCAGTAATTATAGATCTAAAGTACCCCACTTTGTAAATGCCCAAACTGAAGCACCCTAAAAAAGGCCCGATTTTCAGGAGAGATGACATTTAAAAAACTGCATCCCCTAACAGGTGTCTCAAGCTTTGTATTCAACATCTTTAGCATTATTTTAATATATTTTGCCCTAAATGTCAAATAAAACACACACAAAGAAGCAGTATAATAATGAAAACTCATTTTATTCACCCACTTAAGGGGTCTTCTCCATCTCAGTCAGCAATATTAAAGTTTCTACAAAGCTGTAGGGTAACAACCACTGGAATACAATTAGTCTTGGGTGTTATAAAAGCAGGGACAATGTTTGCCTGGTATTTACATTTTCACTGAATTTATCATTTAAATGAAATCTTTAATTTAAGTGAAATGATTGTAATGAAAACACCCTGGCCAAGCCAGAAGAGCTACACCTCCTATAATAAATAATACATTATTAGATATTAACAGTAGCTATTAACAGTACATGTATAGATATTAACAGTAACTAAATCCAAATACATAGGTCTAGGACTCATCTGTCAGATTCAGGACACAATACAAGAGAGAACATACTTACTGAAACTTTCCACAAGGTCAAGGGCAACCTGAGTAGCCACATCCATTCCAGAGCTGATGTAGGACTGGCAGTTTTTCAAAGAAGAAAGAGCAGAATCGATTGCATTGAACGAGATTCTTGGACCACGTGACATCTCGGAACTGTTACTCTAGAAATAACAGAGAGAACATATTAAAAACAGTTTACACAGAGAGAACTTGAGAGAGAAAACATAAATTCTAATAGGTAGCTAACCATAAAGCAGTGTCAACAGAACTACTGAAACATTAGGGAGCAGGGATGAAAGCTCTCTAGATGTCAGTAATTTCAGCGAAAGTGCAATTCATCAGATTTTCAATTCACCTCCTATTCAGTATTAAGCAAAACTAAACTACTATAAGCAACTGGCAGTTTTCACCTGCTCATTCCTACTGCTAAACCACAGTGAAGATCAAACTCCACGACTATGTCTGCTTGAAAACTACTGCTCTATTTAAGATCCAGAGGAAGATCCAAAGAAGCCCACACGCCCAAAAAACTTGTCTGGGTTTTACAGGCATATTACTGATTAGGCTAGAAAGAAATATGATTTCTCACACTCAATTTAGCTTCACCAACAGTTGGCCCTCGGAAAAAATAATCTAACAAAGGGCCACTCTACTAAGAACGTACGTGGCGGTAAAACATCTAGCACCATTTTCTAATAAAAGCCCATCTTAAAAACGCTCCCTACTTCTGCCAAAGATGCTATGAACTTTTGGTACCGACATTGCATTAGCACAAAATAAAGTCACACAGGCACCATTGTTTATATTCCTTACCACCCTCTGGCTTTGCAATACACACCCACAACCTACACCCTCGTGGGGATTAGCTGCTCTGTCATTAATAGAACCTTTGAGTGGTTTTGCTTATGCTGTGCCTATCACCCTGCTCACATCCGTTGGTTTCTTCTCAAAAATCCCCAATTTCTGCTCTTCCTTCTTCATGCTTTGCCATAACCCACTCAGACAATATGTAGCTACTGTGAGAAACATGAACCTGGTGTGCAGAATTCTATACTTTAAGTTTCAGATTAGAAAAATTCTTCTTCAGCTTTAGATACACTAAAAAAAAAGAAAAATAAACACAACAAAGCAGAACTCTCAGATACTGACAGAAATACTGCATTAGTCCATGTAAAGAGTAACTAGTATGTTCAAGGACTATATTCAGATGCCATTGGGAGAGCTAGAGAGCAGAATCCACAAACAAATTTGGGGTTTACCAGAAGGGGAAGAGTTGTTCTGTCAACAAAAACCTGTAACAGGCTATAATCCAACAGCAATCTGGAAAACATCTAAACAGAAAGTACAACGTTTTTCCCAAGCTTTATATACCTAAGGCAGTATCTCCCCCTACTGCTTTCCCTTAGACTCCAGAACTACATCTTGTGCTCATAAAGTCATGTTAGCAGCTTTATCTTTCCGAGCCTATTTTGTGTATCAAAGTTAACAGAGAGAGCCTAATTCCCCTCCTGAACTTGGTAAATCTCACTGAGAAAGCCTGCTGAAATTTCTTTTGGAAATTTCACAGACACACACTGTGAAAGCAGGAATCTGAAAAAAAAAACAACAGTGAAAAGTTAAAAAGGCTCCTTCACTCTCATAAGCAAACTACACAAGAGCAAAAGTTACTGGTTATGATATTAAATCGTATCATTGCACTGGTAGTTTCATCTCAATCTGTCTTTTGGAAAGTAATTTCTATGGATGAATTTTCTTTTTTTTTCTTTTTTTGTTTTCTAAAAAAATATTATTTTTCTTAGAAACTGGTTACAATCCTGTAATGCCCCAGCCTGCTTGATGGGTTCAGGGGAAGGTAGTGGGATACACCCTGGGCAGTGCATGGGAAAAACAACCAAATTCTCAGGAGACTAAGTAACTTTTACTTGCAAACTTTAGAATGTTCAAGTAGAATAAGGTACTTGGCAAATTTTAAAACATCCAGACAAAATAAGGCACTTCCCAAACTTTAGCTCAGCAAACTTTAACTTCTCCAGACACAAGAAGAGACTGGAATTTTTTGGTCCGGTTTACAACATATTTTGAAAAGAAGGTATGAGAAGAACACCAGAGAGAGAAAGAGAATCACCATCCCAGGATCCAGCATTGTCTCAGCAGCTTCTAAACCCCTGGCAATGGAGTGTGCTTGGCACACATGCCGCTGTCCTTTTATCTTCTATGCTCTGCCACTTCAGGGCTTACAGGCCCTGCTCCCCCACCATTTCCCCACCTGGCTGCTTTGAGCCAGGCAACTGTTCCTCAGGTTTCCTATAGATCCCAAAGCAAAGATTTCACTCTTGAACTTTCTAAGTGAATTCTTCAACTTGAGCTTGGAGCTGTCCATTCTACCTTCCAAGGGAGGGCCACATTCCTCACTGGAATTGGTTTCACCACAGTGTTTTTAACGCATTTTTTTCTGCCAGGAAGGTCTTCAGTGGGTGCATCAAAGCACTTATCATTTGCAACCCCCAGCCCCCTCACTTCTGGAAAACATAACTAGCAAACTCAGTGCTGAATGGGAGACTATCGAGGGCATTTTTTCCTTCCAACAAGTGATCAAACGGTCCGGACAGGATGAAGAACCAAAAAACCTTACAGTTTCAATTCTGTTCCTTATTTTAAATATTTGACGAAATGACCTAAACTTTATATGCTTCGATATCCAAACTATGAAACAGAGATAAGAAAAAAAAAAATTATTTGCTTCTGTAAACACCAGCTCTACAGGTGACAAGTGTTCTCCGAGCACCAGGATCAGTGTCCAACCCCAGGCACTCTCGGTGATCAGCTGTCACAGGGAGACGACCCTTCCCTGCACTGGAGCCGGGAGCAGCGCCCGCCGAGCAGGAAGCTCCGCTCTCCCCGGCCCTCTCGGCACCTCACCCGGTCCGGGGCAGCCGGGCAGGCCGGGCAGTCCCGCACGGAGGGACACGGCCCCGCACTCGTCCCGCCGCCAGTCCCGCACCGCAGCCGGGAGCCCTGCCCTCGCAGCGGACGGGGCCGACGGGGACAGCCACTCTCGCCAGCGGCCGCTGCTCACCTCGTCCCCGCAGTCTGAGAGTGAGTCTGTCCCGGGGGCGGCCCCACACCACTCTCCCGGCGACAGAGGCAGCCAGGCGCTACCGCCGGGCACCGGGAAAGGCGGAACCGCCTCATCAGCCCGCGCCGTCATGTGATAGGAGGGCCCGGCGACGTCGTAGGCAGCGCCACCGCCTCCATCCCATTCTTCCCACCCTCCCTCCATCCCTCTCTGCCCGCTGTCGCCGCCGTGCTCGCCCGCAGGCGCTGCCGGGGCAGGGTGAGCGCGCCGGGCGGGCGGGTACCGGCAGGAGCCGCTGAGGGAGCGGGGCCGCCTGGGTACAAACCGTGAGTTCGGCGGTGGCGGAGCGGGATGGGACCGCACCGGACCGGGGGGGTTCGGAGCCCGTCCGGCCGCAGCCGGTCTGGGGCCCGCGGTGGAGCAGAGCCTGCGGCGGCACTGGGGACCGGGGAGGGCTCGGGGCGCTCCTTCTGGGTCAGAACTGTTTTGGGAGAGCTCACTGTCATCTTAAATATATCGCAGTGATTCGGAAGGTTTTTGGTGAAAAGTCAAGCCCGGTCATAACTTCCCATAAATGTTTTGAAGCACAGACGCGTATTTTTGGTGCTGCACGCCGTATCCCGCAGGAAACGTGTGAACGAGTGAAACTGACCAGGAAATGCAACCACAGCATGGAAGCTCGTCCTTCAGCAATAAAAAATGGAACGGAGCTGTGTCATTTCCACTTGCTATGAAAGTTTTCCTTATTGCTAAATGCGATAATAGTCACTTTGGTTGTATTTTTAAAGTGTCTGTTAAAACACATTTTGTGAAGTGGTTTTGTTTTCCTTGCGCCCGTCTCCTTGCGTGGTCACAATTGCTTCGGTATTTGTGACTGTCATTCTTCAACAGTGTTCTTCAACTTTCTTGGTACAAAAGATCACACTTCCCCTGCCTGCTCACACAGGTCACTTCTCAAACGCAGTGTATGTGCTGAAAATGAATTCAATGCATCTCTTTCATTTTACAAAGCTGTGGATAATTTGGATTTCATAAATTGAAAGATTGGAGAGTATGCTTAAATATCCACAAATTCAACTATCAAAAACGTGAATACAAACCACTCTAAACGTGTGTGGGTTTGTTTTTACAGGTTATTAATGGCGCAGCTGGTTTCTTCATCAAGCTTTCTGCTTCCAGTAACCTAAAGAGTAAGGATTATAATCAGACTGCAGGACTTCTGCTGCTCTGTCACATCCAGCTCCACAATGGTGGATTTTCTGGCTGAAAACAATCTCTGCGGTCAGGCAATTCTTCGGATTGTTTCCTGTGGAAATGCCATCATTGCAGAACTTCTGAGACTTTCCGAATTTATTCCTGGTGTTTTCAGGCTAAAGGACAAGGCTGATCAACAGAAGTACGGGGATATCATATTTGATTTCAGTTATTTTAAGGTAAATCCTTTTATTGTTAAGCTTCTCCTTGAAGCATTGCTGTCGCACATGAGGATGCTTCAGGTTGTGAAACAGCCATCCCTGACTACTGTGTTTATTACTACTACATCTTCCAAAATGTATAATGAGTCGTCTGGCCTGTGAACTTTGATAGATACCAGTTATATAAAATATGAGTATTGGATTCTGGGGAGGCAATAGTACTAGTAGTAATAGCAGTAGTAATTCTGCAGGACCACTAAATTATACTTACACCAGCAGGTTCTGAGCCTGGTTGGTTGTTTTCCTTCAGAGCAGTGCCATGGGCAGTTTGCCCATCTTTCTTCTGTTAATCTGTAGCTTATTCTTTGCAGCCATGAAAACTGCTTTCTGCTTTCCTGTCCGACAGTGCTGTGATTGTTCTTTCACTGGACTTGTCACATGCACTGAATAAATAAATACATAAGTCAAGGAGAAATGTCCATGGAAAGCCCTTATTTCTCTTTCAAAATTAAGCTTGCAGTACCAAGTTCCCTCTGTCATTTTCCAGCATGATTAAAAAGGAACTACAGAGACTATCAAATCTGACTTTATTTGGATTGTACAATACAAGAAATGGTACTAATAAAACAAGGGAGGCACTTCTAACATTTAATTCAATTTTATTGTAGCAAGAGTTGTAAATTTCAGGTGCTGTGAGCCTTGGATACTGAAAATCCTGAGCACAAATGATTTCACAGTTACCTTTAGATCTAAGTGCTTGGTAGAAGTCTTTTTTTTTTACACAAATTACTTAAAAATTCAAAACCAGATAGCTATAATTGGTGAGAAATAAAGTAGTCCTTAAAGTTGTAGTATTTTTGAATGCTAAGAAAGCGTAACACTGTGCTGTTTTACAAAGTTAAAACAAAAAAAATCCATCGAAGGCATACTTATAAAGCAGAGATTAGGGTGTTTACAGGTATTTTTACTGCGAATGCACTGTTTCAGTATTCACGATTCTTAGACTTACTTAATGAGGAGAGATTTGAGATTTTGAAAGACTGTTTGCTTTGTGCATTTGAGCTTCATAGGCAGTCTGGGGCCTGCTTTTATACTTTGTTTTATGTAGGTATTTTGCACAAAAAGAGAAGCAGAAGATGATTTATAAAAACTCAGAAATTGTCAGCTGGGTATTTTCAATTCAATGTTAATGATACTTTCAATTAAACTGTAACAATATTTTCATTTAGATGGTGATGGTAAGACTAAATGGTGGTTATGAGAAATATGAGTGGTAAAGTGTTAGAAAAGTTGTACTATTGCTTTAAGGAAGTCAAGTTCTTCATCCCAACTCTTTTTCCCCCATGATTGTTAATGACAAAGTTTCTGCGTTAATTCAGGGGACAAGTGCTGAGCTAGATGCAGTCTGTGGAAAAAACAAGTCTAATATTTTCAAGCAGTTTGAATGTATGAGAAGGTACTAAGCTTTGTGCACCCTCAATGTTATGGTTTCTATCTGACAAATCAATCAATGAAATGTGTACAGGAAAAAATTCCATCAGGGAGATAGTTAGCACTACAAAAAGCACCCAATGCCTTCAGATGTATTGGGGCTTTACTGGAAGCGTTGGCTATTCTTTTCCATTGGTTACATTGGATAAATCGTATTTTAAATTACTGCAGATTGTAACAGTGTGTAAAACTCATCTTTATGGAATCAATATTTAACTGTAAAGTAGGTTGGAAAACTGCAGATCCTTGTTTTGGTAAGAAATGTTAACTCTGGTTTGCACACAGGGGTTGTTGTACGTGATCTCTGTCCTACTGAAGAGAAGTCAGGTAGACATTGAAGCCAAGTACTGTCTCTAAAGATGAATTTCTTTTTTCAGGGGCCTGAGACATGTGAAGGCAAACTGGAAGCCAAGCCTGAGTTACTGGATTTAGATGAAGAATTTCGTGAAAACAACATTGAAATTTTGACGAGATTTTATTTAGCTTTTCAGAGTGTACATAAATACATTGTAGATTTAAACAGGTATAGTATTTTAAATACATATGGGGTTTCAAAGACTAGATTACTGGTTTGTATTATTGATGAGGCGCTTTTTCTGTAGAGACCCACTGTTGATGAATATTCGTGTGCACCAGGAAACCTGGATTGCTGGAGCGAACACTAACTTTTACTCCAACAGTTCCCTGCCAGCTTAATATATGACTTGAAAACATGTAACCTCTCTACCTGATTTCCTCAATTGTAAACTTGAGTTAGTTTATCTTGGAGATTGTCCTGAAGATATTTTTTTTTTTAATAAAAGGAGAATCCATATTATTAAGCTAATTTTTTTGTGGTCTTGCAAAACAGAATATCAGGTAGGGTTTTTTTTCTTTAACTTCTATTGGCATTATTTTCCTGAACTTGATTTTTCGGTAGAGTTACCACATTGTCAAGTTCACTGCTCTGACCTGTAAAGAACAAAATGAAAGGTTCATGAAATGCTCTAAGAAAAGGTTCCTGAGAATCTTAAACATGAGAATTGGTTTCATTATTGATGTTGTATGAAAAAATTAAATATTTGATATTACTTATTAATAAGTAGTGTTACTGGAAAATCCTTTAATAGGAGTAAATCTTCTGTTAACTAAGGTGAACATACTCTATTTCTAGCTTTACCTTCCAAATTGAAGTGGAGATCAATTTATGGTATTTCCAGGAGATATTTTGAGGTAACTTGAAAATATGACAGGTTTACTGAATTATTGCATGGCAGCCTTCCCAGGCTGTTATCCATCCATGACAAGATTAAGAGGATGAGCTGTAAGCTACCAGGTATCCTTCAGTGTCTTTCACGTACACCATCAGGATATGGAAGGAGACTTTTGCCAACTGGTTGACACTAGCTAGGGGTTTCAGTCTCTCCTTTTATAGTAGAGCCTCTCTTCTTTGTCTGAAAAACTCTATGCAGATTGTACTAGGGAAGTGTTCAGATGCATCTAAGGACTTTCAGAGAAAATTGACCAATTGAGCTCTGAGGATATACAGTTTGAGAGCAAAATAGTCAATGACCAAACTTTTTGTCATGATCCTAGATACTTAGATGACCTCAACGAAGGAATTTACATTCAGCAAACATTAGAAACTGTCCTCCTTAATGAAGATGGAAAACAGCTTCTAGTAAGTATTTGTAATAGTAGAAAATTAACCCACTCAGTAAGTGCCAAACTAGACAAAAATTTAAGTTTACCAAACACATGGAAGTGCTGTGACTCACTTCAGGGAGGAAAAAGAGCAAAAATCCTCAGCCTGCGATTTTTCATGTTGTGTTTACTACATAGTTGACATTGGGTTAGTTTACCAATACATGGTTTTTCTTTAAATGTTACTACAAAATCATGTTTATGTGATTTTCTTTCTTCGTTCTTTCTCTTTCCAAACAGTGTGAAGCTCTGTATTTATATGGAGTCATGCTCCTGGTCATTGACCAGAAGATTGAAGGAGAAGTCAGAGAAAGAATGTTGGTTTCCTACTACAGATACAGGTACTGCATATGGGTGTGCACTCAACACTGAGAAGATACAGCATGCAATATATTCAGTCACCTAGGTTATTGAATTAAGATAAATGGAAATATTGACACTTTTTTCATCAACTAACTTTATACAGATAATTAAGCAGAGGTCTCTGAATATCCTTAGAACTTGCTTTAGCTTTGTTTGCAGGTTCAGCTGCAAAATGAGCACTGGGTTTTTCATTCTGTTACAACAGACATTTTAAGTCCACATGTAAACTTTCAGCTAAAGCTTTTAGGCCGCAAGTGCCAGCTATGAAAGTGTTACAGGTTCCCAAATGTGCAAGGAAACTTTCTGAAAAGTCCTGACTGTCTAGGTGACAAATATATTTCAAGTCAGGCTTCTTGTAGTTACAGTGCTTGATTAGGTAAATCAGTTATGAGTTTTACAGGGTAGGTTGACAGCATTAGGGTATAACAGCTGGGGTATTAAAGGGTATCAGTGCAAATTCTTCCACACATATAAAATGCTGTTTTGACTATGTTTATGCCTCCCTGTATATAATGAGAGATTCTTTAATTCTGAAATGCAGAAGTGAATTGACAAGGGGAATTCAGAAATGGGGAGGGAAAACATGAAAATTTAAAAAAAAAAAAAGAAAAAAAAGGAACAAATTCCTCTCTGAATATAAGACTCCTTTCTGTTCCTGGGTTCAATTTTCTGTTTGTGCTTTGCCTGCTTATCTGGAATTTCAGTATGGACATCTATCAGTGTCCTATAACATGATGACCATTATATTAATGGAATAAACAATCAAAAATCTCCTAGACTTTAGTATTTGTTAATTTTCTTGTGAGAAGGGTGTGGTTACAAGGGGTGGGAAAAAAGGAAATTGTTAGGTCATATAGCTCATATTTTTGTTCCTCTTTTTGTGTAAAACAGTGCAGCCCGATCCTCTGCTGATTCCAATTTAGATGATATTTGTAAATTGCTTCGAAGCACTGGATACTCGAGCCAACCTGGAGCTAAAAGACCTCCAAACTACCCCGAGAGTTACTTCAGCAGGGTTCCCATTAGTGAAACATTCATTAGCATGGTTATCGGCCGCTTACGCTCAGATGACATTTACAACCAGGTAAGTCACCCTGAGATAAAAGAGGGCTCTAAAGGGGAATATCAAATTGATTCTCAGGTTAATTCCTTAATCATGAAGCACAGAGAAAAATAAATGACAGAGGTTGTAAGGACTCTTGAGATCAGCTAGTCCGACCCCCTGGCACAAGCAGGGTCAGTTAGAGCAGGTTGTGCTGGGCTACATCCAGTTAGATTTTGAGTATCTCCAGAGGTACAAACCACAGAACCTCTCTGGGCAATTTGCTGCAGTGCTTGGGCGGCCTTGCAGTAAAAAACAACATTTTTGCTTGATGTCTTGTGATTGGCTATGTCTTATTGACATGTCTTATTTCACTCATTTATGGCATAGTAAAATCTGATTGTAATCTGTTAAAAGTAGCAGATATCTACAAAGTCAACTTTTACGTTCTGGAAATACATCTGGTGAATATGCTGCATGTGTAAGCATGTCCAGCTAACCTAAATATCCTTCTTGCCTCATAGTATCTATACACTGCAATCTTTAATGTGGCCCATAATATTTTCAAGTGGTGTAGGATGCACTGTATTATGTTCAGTTTTGTTTTGTTACTCTTTCTAGGTTTCAGCGTATCCATTACCAGAACACCGCAGCACCGCCCTGGCTACTCAGGCTGCTATGCTCTATGTGATACTGTATTTTGACCCTTCTATTCTTCACACTCAACAAGCGAAAATGAGAGAGATAGTGGATAAATACTTTCCAGATAATTGGGTAAAAATTAATTCTGTTTTAAAACTGTTCCCTGGATTTAATGTTATAGGAACAATTTAAATTACTGTTACAGTATGTGTTACAGAAAAATAATAATAGCATAAAAGGTTGTGCTGGGCTACATCGTGGAAATTTTACTTTGTTCAGAGTGAAGCAGTCCGAGTCAAACACTCTGGATAAGCATGGAGGGCTGTCCTTTGAAAGTGTAATTTATCGTCTTAAATGCTTTGATCAACTACACTCTAATACCATCAAGATAAAGTGAGTGCCAGAAAAATGTGTGATAAAAGGCATTTTAGGCATCTTCTAGTCCAGCCTTCTCCTCAAAACAGGGCTGACTTCAAAGCTAAATCAGGCTGCTCAGGCCTTGCCCAGTTAGTTTTGGAAATATCTAAGGTAAAGACTCTACAGCCTCTATGGACACCTGTGGCTGTGCTTCATCACACCCATGGTGAAGAGTTTCTTCCTTCTGTACCACTGGAATTTCCTTTGTTATAATTTGTGGCTGTTGCTTGTCTTTTCAGTGTGCACCTCTGAGACGGGTCTGGCTCTGTCTTACTCATAACTTCCCTTTAGGTAGTGGAAGACCACAATGAGATCCCTTGGTCATCTTTCTTCCAGCTTAAGCAAACCCAGCTCTTACATACTGGGTCCCCACACGTGTGTTAGTGGCCTCTTGTTCACTTCATTCCAGTTTGTACTCGCTTGTCTCATACTGAGGAGCCCAAATCTGGACTCATTACTCTCAATGAGACCTCATGAGAGCTGACTACAAGGAAAGATTCACTTCCCTCAGTCTGCTGGCTGGAGTCTGGCATAGCCCAGTGTCTGATTACTCTTTGTTGCCATAAGGCTGTGTGTCTGATTCATGTTTGGTTTTTCCAGCAGGACACTTAGGTCCTTTTCTGCAAAATTGTGACATTCCCCAGATTGTGATCAGTCCCCAGATTGTGTTGTTGCAAGGGTTTGGGGTTGTCCCAAGTACAGGACTTTTTATTTGTCATTTCTGACCTTCATGTGGTTTCAGCTGATGAATTCTACACCAGCATGTCAAGAATGCTGCAGAGGACAGTCTTGCTCCCCGGAAAATCATCCCACACTGATTTTATTTGGAAACTTGTTTAAAGATTAACTGTGCTATTGTCCAAATAACTTAGAAGCTAAAGCTGTCACTATGTGTGATTCTATAGATCTCTTCAGAGGTAGTGATTAAAATGGAATACTACCTGTCTCAGTACTGAGGTTTAGGATTTCCATCCAGAATCCCTAGTCTGCAAAAAACTGCTACTGAAATAGTCTGGCATATAAGAATAGAGTCCCTAGGTTGTCTATATCAAAGGGAATCAGACTTAACAAAGAAACTGTACATTAATTTGTGTATCTGTTGGTTTCAAGTTGTATTCTTCTGTACCATAAGTGGAACAGTGAAGCAAGGAGGGAAGAAACTGCAAGAGCTGGCTGCTTCAGTAGACATTAGAATCCCTGTTTCTGGAGAACTACAAGCTTATTTTTAGAAATGAGAACTTGACATTGTAAATTTTTGACTATGCCAGCATTTTTATTCACTTGAGTTCATAGCACAATTAGATATTTTTAGACAACACTTATCTTCTTGTGGTCAGGTGTGGATGAGTTAGCTGCATCATACAAAACACTCAACTCCTAGGCTGATTTCAAATTGTTCTTAGCAGTTGAAGTGTAGCCTTTTGAGGAACTGTCATCTACAGGAAATAATGAGCTTCGCTTCAACAATATGAGAGAGATCTTCACATCAGCAGACCCGGGTCCCATTTGCCTTTACTTGACACTGCCAGAAGAGCTCAAAGGCTGACAGTGTCCCCCTCGATGTGATCATGCCTGGATCGAGGAATATTGGAGCATCAGTGTGCCAAAGCTCATGATCCCACAGCTCTATACATCCTTCATCTGTCTGTAAACCAAGTCTTCCATTTTTAATCAATTATCTTACACATACTTGTTACTTAATCACAATTCTGTATTTTTAATCATTCCTGAACTTGTTCTGGGGTCTGAAATCATTTTCTCTTTGCTCCTTAAAAAGCACACTATGTAGTCATCATTTCTTTTTGTTTGTGTCACTGGGAAAGATGCATTATGATTCAATTTGGTCCTTTGGGCATCCTCACAGTAAGATTAATTCATCTAATTTTTCCCTCCCAATCATAGGTTTTTTTCCCCAGTTGCTTTTATCAGTCTTCTTTAGAGCATCATGGAAATGAAAAATAAGTCATGAGTTCATGGGGAAAAAAATAGAGTACCGTATATAGTGACTGAAAGAGCCATCATCTTGTTTTCAGAACTATGCTTCTAATTAATTGTGTGCCTTTTATTTCAAAGTCTTCTTGATTTCCAAAGGTGGTACACCAAAAAGTACCATGACCAAAAAAGTTCAGTTATCTTTTATTTATACCCACAGCATATCCCTTTCTGTCATACTGCTAAATGAAAACTTCATATTTTTTTTGTTAATAACATAAATGCAACTTCTTGTTTTCTCCTTCCAATTTTAGGTCATTAGCATTTACATGGGAATCACTGTAAACCTGGCAGAAGCATGGGAACCCTACAAAGCTGCTAAAACTGCCCTCAACTACACGCTGGATCTTTCAAACGTCAAAGAGCAGGTACATAAGCCAGCATTAAGTATTTTTAGCAAGATGCAAGATGGGTGGGCATCTGAAGTATATTATATGACATGAGTAATGCATGGCTCTTTTCTTCTTGCATACAGTGTCTGTACCGTATTGTCTGGCAGACTCAGGGAATATGAGTAGAAATTTTTCCTTCATCTTTAGGGAAGAAGTTCACCAAGTCAAACTGACATTTAATTCGTAATAAGTATCTCCATTCTGTGATAGATTTTTGTTGTTGTTCTTTCCCATTAGGCAATAAAATATTAGTACCATTTTTTAGGAATAATTCCTAGAGAGTGCGTAAGTGAATATATAGAAAGGCTACAAGTCTGCATTTTTGAAACATGCTTCCTGTGTAGGCTGTTTGCTTTAAAGTTTATCTTGCATCCTTTGTCATGCAGTTGCAGTGTATAATATTGCCTACTAGTAATGATAATAATTTCTATAGCACTTCTTTTGATCTGTGTGCCCTCTAAGCTCTAGGGAATATGGCATATTCCATTTGAAGCAAGGATTTTATTGATGCAGGCTTGGTGTATTTTAAGGCCAGCAGATATGCTGCAGTCACCGAGCGAGTGCACACCCAGGTGCAGCAGTTCCTCAAGGAGGGCTGTCTGAGGGAAGAGCTGGTGCTGGACAACATTCCCAAGCTGCTGAATTGCCTGCGAGACTGCAACGTGGCAATCCGCTGGCTGATGCTGCACACTGCAGACACGAGTAAGAACTCATGCTACACTCACTGCTGAGCTGTCAGTCCTGCTCTACTGGGGCTTCATTTTGGGGCCTGAGGGAAGTTCAGTTCTAAGTCAGCAGTTTCCTCTACCGTTTGCAGGAAATTGTTGAGCTGTTGTTTTGCAAGTAGTCTCCTAAAGCCTGAAACAGCACGTGCATGTCCTCAGTTCTTGTGAGCCAAACACAGGTATAAGAATTAGTAAGTGTCATGATCTTGTTGAATAATACTCTAGAGAAAAACATAATTCTGAAAGTTTTACCTACCTCCAAAAAGAAAGCAGTAGCCAACTTCTTAAAATCTTAGTAATTAACAGGTTGAAACGAAGGTTTTTGTTCTGTTGAACTGAAATTCAACTGAAACTGCTGAGTGATGTCTCTGATGTGAGTTGGGGTGTGTGAACTGACCTATTTAGACATTCCCTTGTTTGAATGCTGTCTTTGAGGCTTCTTGATGTGCAAGAGGGTTTCTGTTACACCTCCATGCAATTTTTATAATGGTTTTAGAAATACTGATCTCTGGGCTTCTCAGTCAGATGGACTAAATTCCCATTCAGTTTCAGAAGCCTGCAGAAGTTTTAAGAAGGCTGAAGCACCACGGAAACCTTAATTATATCCTATTATAAGCAGGGGTTGTTCCATGTAAATGGAAAACAAGTGGGGATTTACATATCACAGCAATTTTTTTTTGCTTTCAAGCTATTAAAAAAGAATGTATTTACAAAGACTGAAAAGCTTGGCCAAATTCTGTGTAACAGTGGGGAAATGTTGTCTTTCCATTTTCAGCTTGTGATCCAAATAACAAACGTCTCCGCCAGATAAAGGATCAAATTTTAACAGACTCAAGGTACAATTCCAGGATCCTTTTCCAGCTTCTTCTGGATACAGCTCAATTTGAATTCATTTTAAAAGAGGTAATGTGCTGCTGACTAGAGTCTTCTAAAATCTCTTAAGCTGAAAAAGTCACTGGATATTTTTATAAGTGACTAAAAATCAAAAGGTCTGCATTGTACTGTTCTCTAAAATTCAGTAAGCTTCTGTCACTGTACATCCATCACACTATCTGTATTTCTTAATATTTTTATGTTTGTTTTTAATATTCTGGCAAGATCTTGAAGTAATGTAGTAATCACTAAGTCATTTCCATCTGTGTTCAGTATTTTATTTCATGTATTGTGATATGCCTCCTTGCCAGTTTTGTAAACCACATGCTTTGGGTTTCAATAGATGTTCAAGCAGATGCTGTCAGAAAAACAAGTGAAATGGGAGAACTATAAAAAAGAGGGATCTGAAAGGATGACTGAGCTTGCTGATGTCTTCTCAGGAGTTAAACCTCTTACTAGAGTGGAGAAAAATGGTAATTATTAAAAACTGTGCTGTGGGAGGAAAAAGTGATTTCAATATATATTTCTAAAGTGATACCAAAAGAAAATACATGAGTCTAATAGTGAAAATACAGAAACAATTTTCATGTCCCTCAGCTGCCAAAGAGGTCTCTTTAACTATTGTCTTGTTTAGGTTTTCATCATATATTCCATATGTAAGCAATATTTAGGTAGCTAATATTTAGATGGCCCTATTTTTAAAAGTATTTTTCATTCCTTTATTTGGATATGCCACCTAAAACTATAAAATGCCAGTTCACTTTTCCATGTATAATGGAGTTCATGTTACCATGTTGTATGTACAAAGGAGTGAGAAGATCATGCCCATTAAATTTAGGGATGGTTTAACCTCTTCCCTTATTCTTTCCCTGGTTGTAACCTGGATTTCAATTGTATCAGCATCTTTTCAAACCTTCTTTCACTTCTCCTTTAAGCTGAGTGGTATTCTCTGAGTTCTTCAAGGACTTAGAAGTCAAATCTGTACTTCTTTCCAAATTCCTTGTTCTTTTTTTATGAAACTTTTTTTTTTCTTGAATTGGCATAAAAATAAGATTGTTTTAATGCCCATTTATATTGGTAGGTGTTTTTAATGTTGCATGTGAAATTTACCTGAGCATTTGCCACTTTACAAGTGTGCAGTTTGAAAGACTAGAAATGTATCAGTGAAATAAAAACTTGTAAAAACAACCTCCTACATGTATAGCTTGTTTGTTTCTTTTGACTAGCAAGTTCCCTGTATTTTTGCTGCCTATCATACACGCAGAGATTTCATTAAATTTTTCTTATTCTTTCATAGAAAATCTCCAGGCTTGGTTCAGAGAAATCTCCAAGCAAATAATGTCTCTGAACTACGAGGATTCCACTGCAGCAGGCAGAAAAACTGTGCAGCTGATACAGGCTTTGGAAGAGGTAAGGGAAAGACATTTTGAGATATATGACCTTGCCCTTCTGGAACAACAGCTTTTTTTAGACATGCACTGACTTCTAATAGCAGATATACAAGACAGATCTGAATTTTAACAATTGTTTAAGTCTACTGGATATTTGCAGTTATATTTCTACAGTAAGCAGAAGTTTTGTATAGACCTTGGTATTGTAAAATAAGGGATATAGTATGAAAGGCCATGCCACCTGTAGCTGAGGGTTTGTAGGTTTTTTCAAAGAAATTAATTCAGTATTTAACTTTATCTGGCAACATTACTCATTTTTTAGAAATTCTGCAAATAAATTCATTTGAATCTAGAAAGGGTAATTTGAAAGGCAAAATAAAAATATCTGTGTTTTTTCTGTGTTTTCCTTCTATTTCCAGGATATAATAGAGTACTCACAATGATGTTTCACAGTACACCTCCTTGAGTAACTTTGTGAAATTTATTTTTAATACACTCTATGACAGGCCAGGATTTAAGTGTCTTACTGCTGCTAACATCCTGAAGTAATATGTCAATTTATTGATTCTGTTTGTATTGCTGTCCTTAAAGATAAATAGAAAACAAAAAAAAAAAATCCTTTCATAGATTTTGCTTGTTTGTTTTTTAAATATAGGTCCAAGAGTTTCACCAACTGGAAAGTAACCTGCAAGTTTGCCAGTTTCTGGCTGACACCCGCAAATTTCTCCATCAGATGATCCGAACTATCAACATTAAAGAAGAGGTCTTGATCACCATTCAGATAGTTGGTGATCTTTCTTATGCTTGGCAATTAATTGACAGGTATGTTAGCAGGACCTTTTTCTTCCAGCCAGTCACCACTTGCAAAGCTTGTGGGAAATAACATGCATAAATGTTATTCAGACTATAAACTTTACAATTTAAAAACAGTCTTGAAGCATTGTTCTGTGAATTGTTTAGTATACTGAACTCTCATCAGCTTGAATAGGAATTAACATCCATCCTTCCCAGGTTTTTAACTCCAGGTGAAGTGATAGCGTAACGTTTTACTGTCTGTCCTAACTATAACAGCTTTGTTAACCTCCTGTCTCCAGCCTTTAGTCTCATTAAGTGTTCTCCAAAATACTGGAGTTTATTTTTCAACCAAAAACGAACAAGGAAAGACTAATGCTCAAGAACTCTGTTTCTATGGTGGGATTTTGCTGAGCTGCTACTTCATTACCGTGGTGTTAACACTCCCTGATGCCTCTTCTTTTGCCCTGCCTACCCTGTGTCATATAGGATTTTTCTAACCAGTATCTCTTCAAACCAAAATCCTCCTTCAGTGAAGTTTGTCAGTGATGCCCTGTGCCATTTCCACATTACACTGGTGCTGTTGACATACAATTAACAGTTGAAAATAAGAGTTTCAGGGAAGAAGCTGATTTGTTTTGTTTGTTTCCTACCCCAGCTTTACGTCTATTATGCAGGACAGCATAAGAGTCAGTCCATCTATGGTAACTAAACTCAGAGCCACTTTCCTAAAGGTAAGTATGAACAACAGTGAATGTACTTGAACACTGCAGGTCAATCCAGGTAGTTTGTTAGAAAGGCCTTAAGGCTCCAAAATCACAGAAGAATCAAGACTTTCTTTTACCAGCATTTTTTATGTCCAGTTTTTTTTTAGACAGTATTGAATTGGCTCAAGGTTAGTTCTAAGGAAAATAAAACCAAGTTATGCATGGGGTTTTTTATTCAACAATTATATTGCTGCTGTTAGGTAAATAAGTCTTATCATCCAGGTTCCACTCATTACAGCTATTTTCTGGAGACATTGCTGCAGAGATGGGATCCTCTGCATATGGATCAGGACAGGCTGAAGGGATTAAAAAAGTTATGTTGGCTGTGCCCTTTGTCATCATGAAGCTCTGGCATCAAATGAAAATATTTTCTGTAGAAATAAGAATGGGAATTAGTGTGAGTGAGAATGTAAGATTACAACGGAAATATCCCATGCAGCTGTTAAGATCTGAACAATATTAGGGAAAGTAGCCTTATGTACTGATGGAGTTTTTTGACCTTTAACAATTGTTTTTCTCTTGGAAAGCCTGGTATAGCACTGCTCCATAGAAAGAATTCAGTACTTTGGGTTGTAGGATAAGAGCCTGAGCAAGAGAATTCAAGCATATAATTTACATCAGAAAAACAAACATGAAGTTCAAATGTTAACTTTATTTCTAGCTTGCTTCTGCTCTTGATTTGCCGCTTCTCCGTATCAATCAAGCGAACAGTCCCGACCTTCTCAGTGTGTCCCAGTATTACTCGGGCGAGTTGGTTTCCTATGTGAGAAAGGTGGGTGCTTAAAAGTTGTAATTGCCTTGTTCTCTAATTACTTTTTCTTAATTGAGGATTTTTTTTTAATGAGAATATACTGACTGTGTGTGTCTCTTCTCTCATTTACAAAGGTTTTACAGATAATTCCAGAAAGCATGTTTACATCTCTTCTCAAAATCATAAAGCTTCAGACTCACGATATTATTGAAGTGCCTACTCGCCTTGATAAGGACAAGCTACGAGATTATGCTCAGCTTGGACCACGATATGAGGTGCAGTTAAAACAGGAAATGCTGAAAAAGCAAACCTTATAGGTGGCCAGCTTTAACCTAAGTTTAAATCTATACAGCTCCACAGAGTTACACTTTAACAGTGAAGTTGGATTTGTTGACTAAAAGTTAAATTGACTGGTGGTGTTGTGAGCATACCTTAGGTTTCATGAGGACAGATGAGTAACCTTTGCGCTTCTGTTTGTAGAAGTTTAAACTTCTGATCTTGTAGAGAAGGGGAGGAATACCAAATAAATTTATAAAAGAGCATAAAGATATTTTTATTTACTGGAGGGGATGGAACCCTGAAAACCTGATTCTGAAATGGAGCTCTCCACATTTGGCATTCTTATTCCAAGAGGAGAAGGTCAAAGACTGAATAAGCCAGCAGGGTTAAGCTTTTTGCTGCCCTCAAATGAGGAGAGGATGGAGGCATGTTGATGTGATCAGATAAAGCTGCTGTTGCTCATTTTGTCTACAGTTGTTTTGCTGTACTGTTACCAGTCTGGAAGAGTGAGCAAACATTAAAATTACTCAGGTTTATTATCAGTAGAGGAAGATGAGACACAAAAACCTGAGTAGATCAGTAAGTCTTTCTCTCAAAGAATCTAATAATCAGTTAAGATGCCAGCTTTTCCCTGGAGATTTTGCCGAAGTGCTCACCTGTTAGGTGTTTTCTGCAAACAAGCTGTGATCGCTGATTAAGCTGATGTTCAGACCTGAACATTAGGTTTAGACTCCCCCATAGGACTTTGTAAAGTCAGTCTGGCTTGTGGGTAGGAGTGGAGGAGGAGGCAGTGTTCATAACGTTATATTTTGAGGAGGTAAAGGGAAAACGCCTTATACTAAAGCTTTTCACTTCTGATTTCTGTTGAACTATAGGTCTGAATTGTGTCTTCTCTGTTCTATATTGTAATCATCTGAAAGGCAAAAGACTGGCTTGTCTGAACTCTGAGCATAAGGATAATAATAATGGTACAACTTAAAGTGAATGTGCTACTGTATTCCATCAGTGGAAATACTGAGGTGGGCTCCTTGTAGCAGCAGGCTTTAGTATGGAATAACTACTGTGAGCTGTGTCCCCAGCCTGCTCGAAGGTACCAGCTGAGAGTTTTGTCCGTGATGTTTTGTGCACACAAGACATAGCTGGTCTTCCCTTCATAATCCCTCTGAAGCCTCTGAGAGGTACCTCTTCTTTCCTACTGCTAATACACCTATATTTATCTGAGTAAAAGAAAGGTAATTATTGTACTATAAGTAAGTCCAGAACAAGATGTAAAATTCAAAGTGTATCAGTGCAAATTATTTTAATCTAAAACAGGAAGCTACCACTGGGAAACATGGATACCTTTGTAGAGAACTTATTTACATCTATTGAATCGCTTCAATGAGTTGTGGTTTTCTCTTACAGGTAGCCAAGCTAACCCACGCGATTTCAATCTTCACTGAAGGTATTCTCATGATGAAAACTACTTTAGTTGGTATCATCAAGGTAATGATTCATTATTTCGATAGGAAAAAGTCGTGTGGTGGCAGTTAGCACTTTAGCACAATATGTGAGACCTCGAGGACAGATAAGAAAATATAAGTTTGCATACAAATTTTCAAACAGTGATGCCTAAACTGGCAGACAGATAAGAACTGTATTTTTTTGAGGTTCTTAAGAAACTGCAGTCCTAATTGTAAAATAGATTCATTCACCATAGCTGGTGATCTCTGGGGGTTTTTGCTGCTGGAAAGCTTTTCTGAAGAGCTGTTTCTTCCATTGGTATAAACTGCCCTGCCTACATTAAGGCTGCATTGATACATCTTGGAGAACCAGAAGCAAGTATTCTTGAAGATACACTTCTTAATGCATCCTGGCTTAGAATTGTACAACATTCTCAGTGGATCGTGAACAAAGGTTGAATATGGGAACTACAAACGTTTGCCATTCAACTTAAATAAATCATTTATTCCCTAGTAGAAGTATGTAAATTTTTATTCTTTGGACAAGTTCTAGTGGTTAAGTGTATCTGTTAACAGTGCTTTCCTATTTATCAGAAGTGTTTAATATCATTCTTGGTACAAAATAAAACCTTTATATTTTTTATACCTTTCTGACTTTAAGGGAAAAATGTTTCTTCTACTTAGGTGGACCCAAAACAGTTACTAGAGGATGGAATAAGGAAGGAGCTGGTAAAACGGGTGGCCCTGGCTCTTCACAGAGGCCTCATCTTTAACCCTAGAGCCAAGGTGTGTAAGAATTTGATTTGGTTTTTATTTTTTATGTATCTTGAGTGTGCAGGGGCGTCTTTTGTTATAGTGCCTTCTAGAAAATAATTCGTGCTTTTCTGTGCAGATTTCCTTTTTGTAAAAAAGCATACATTTTGAATTTTGGAAGGTTATTTGGAGTGCCTTATTTGATGTTCAAATGAGTTTTGTTTGTTTGTCTTAACATAAAATTAAGAAACATATTTTTATTCTGTTCCAAACAGTCCTGTCAATTCCAAATTCACAGTTCTGCCTTTGTCTGTGATGACTGACAGGTCACATAAGCCAAGTAAACGTAGATAGGCAATGATAAAATAAGGAGTGACTCCTTGTTTTGATCCTGTCCAGATTGGTGAATCTCTCAGATCAGTCAGTAGTACCACTGAAGGCAAAAATAAGTACTAGAGGTGGGAGGAAAAAATACTTATATCAAACTTTGATAAATTTCTCAGTGCTTTTCAGATCTGGCCGGACCATAGTAAAATGCTCTAGAGGTTGTTCTATAAGGGTATTTAGAATCTTGTTACATTTTCTTTGAATTCTACCGTTCACGGTTTTGGTTTTGGTTTTCTCTTTTTGTTGTTCTTTATCTCCAGCCAAGCGAACTCATGCCCAAACTGAAAGAAATGGCAGCTACAATGGATGGGTTCCATCGATCATTTGAATACATCCAGGATTATGTCAACATATATGGTTTAAAAATTTGGCAAGAGGAAGTGTCTCGTATTATTAACTACAACGTGGAACAGGAGTGCAATAACTTCTTAAGAACAAAGGTGCTACTCAAACCCAAAAACAACAAAGTTGATAAATGTCTTTATATTTGGTTATTAGAACCTGTGACTGATGGAGCATATGTACTCATTGTTCTACTGAATGTGCTAACTACTGTGTAAAACATCTGCCCCCAGCTTATTCTGAAATATTTCAGCATCCCCCCTGCATTAGTTGTACGTAAGAAGAGGAAAGTACCCCAACCAGAATATTTTAATATCTTTTTGTAATAAGATTAATTCTTCTCTTTCCTTTATTCTGTTTTTATAGTGTTCTGCTACATGTAATTTACAATATTGTGTTACAGTGTACTCCTTTTAAATCAGACAAAAGGAAAATTACTAAGTGAATTTAAAAGGTGCAATGGGAGCACTGCAAATTACTCTAAAACTTATTTTTCAGATTCAAGACTGGCAAAGTATATACCAGTCTACTCATATTCCTATACCAAAATTCACACCTGTGGATGAATCCGTAACATTTATTGGTCGGCTTTGCAGAGAAATCCTGAGGATCACAGACCCAAAGTAAGTACTGTGTGTCACAAGCACCATACACTGGATAGCTCCAATTCCACCATACACAAACCAAAATACAAGAGATAGTTTTTCCTTAGGTTTCATATCTTTATATAAAACCAGATTTACCCAGTCCATCCTGTACATTTTAAATATTAGTCTAGAAAAGTTGTGATTTTAGTCTAAGAAGGAAAACAGTGTGTTAAACAAATGGAGGAGAGACAAATCAGGGAAGGGTGACAGAACCATGGTGGAGAGAGGAATAACTAAACATCACCTGACATACTTGGAGAGTCTTTCTAATCTGTCTGATAAAGGTAACTCATTACTGAGAGTATCACAGGAACTGTCTGCAGCTTATTCTGAAGTAGTTGTTTGCTTATTTTTCCCTCAGAATCACGTGTTACATTGACCAGATGAATACCTGGTATGATATCAAAACTCACCAGGAAGTAACCAATAGTCGTCTCTTCTCAGAGATCCAAGATACTTTGGGTACCTTTGGTCTGAATGGCTTAGACAGGCTGCTGTGTTTCATGATTGTAAAGGAGCTGCAGGTAATTTTCAAACTTCAGTTTCTCAAGGCTACAATGCTTTTATTGTTTAATAACTTCTAATGAAATTCTAAAAATCTGTTAATTACTGAAATGGTAAACTGAAATCAAAACAATTTGAAACCTGGGTGCTCAGCCCCAAAAGTAAAAATTTCAGTTACAGATAAAATTAGGGAAGTTGGTGCTCATAAGTAAATGGTGCTGTGTAATTCCAGGTTGTGTGTTATGAGATGCTTTCCGAAGGTGTACACAGTGTGTGTACTTAAAAGTTGATCTCAGGCCAAATTCTATTTTTCTGTCTAGACATCAACAAAGACTAGATTGGGTCTACCATGATATAAATAAGGTGTCAGTTCTATGTAATGACTGGTTCCCTAATACCTCTATGTGAAACCAAGTTGTTTTGTTTCCTGAGAAGAACCAGGTTCTAACCTGGTGATTTTAAGGAAAATAAGTATCAGTGAAGACAATTCTTCCTGAAAAATTGAATTAATAGTTGTCCGTAGTGGGTATTAGATACTGACAAGGGGGATCTTTTAATTGTCCTAACACTGATTAATGTAACTCCAAAAAGCAAAAAGTGAAACTACAGAATTCCTCAACTCTTCATCTATGGAAATAGTCTTCCCCTGCTGTTAAAAAATGTGGCTCCTCTGCCATCAAAATTAATCATGGAGTGCATGTGTGATAATTTTACTCACTTATTTCTTTCTTTTATTTAGAATTTCCTCAGTATGTTTCAGAAAAATATATTGCGTGACAGGGCAGTACAGGATACCTTAAAAGCACTTATGAGTGCTGTCAGTCCCCTCAAAGGAATCATAGGTAAGTGCTTACTGGTTAAGATGGAAGAAAGCAATTTTCAACACTTGCATTTATTTCTCTTCTTATTCTTTTTTTAATGCCTTGCCTTTCTTCTTTTCTCAGCAAATTCAAATAAGGTTTATTCCACAGCAATTGCAAAAACACAGAAGATCTGGACAGCTTATTTAGACTCCATAATGAAGGTAGGTTCATGTGACTTAACTGTCACTCAGAATTCACTCGAGGCTCTTTGGTTATGTTGGCCCCTCAGTTCAGGAGGGACATGGAGGTGCTGGAGCATGTCCAGAGAAGGGCAGCAGAGCTGGTGAAGGGTCTAGAGGGTAAGTCCTGTGAGGAGCAGCTGAGGGGGCTTGGTGGGGGGTTTAGTCTGGAGAACAGGAGGCTCAGGGGGGACCTTACCACTCTATACAACTCCCTGGAAGGAGACTGTAGCCAGGTGGGGGTTGGCCTCTTCTCCCAGGCAACCAGTGACAGGACAAGAGGACATGGCCTCAAACTGTGTCAGGGGAGGTTCAGGTTGGACATCAGGATGAATTTCTTTATAGAAAAGTTTAAGCATTGCAGCAGGCTGCCCAGGGAAGTGTGGAATCACTGTCCCTGGAGGTGTTTAAGGACAGACTGGACATGGCACTCAGTGCCATAGTTTAGTTGACAAGGTTGTGTTCAGTCATAGGTTGGACTCAATGATCTCAGAGGTCTTTTCTAGTCTTAATGATTCTGTGATACTTTATTCTGTTTATTTTACAATGTTGTAATGTATTGACTTGGAATTGGGTAGCATCACAAGTGAAGCAGGCCTGAGTTTGCAAGAGATCCTGAGCCTTGTTTGTATGAGCACCTCACACTCCACAAAGTGCTTAGCACTTTGTTCTAAGAAGAAATAGTTTACCAAAACCAGAGTCTGGCACTAGAGATCTGATGTGGACAGACTAAGTTAGTGTTCAGTATCAGGAACTCTTGAGACTCCTCACAGTGCCTTGTGACCATGATATGCCCAAGGATAAAGTTTGGAGCAGTAGCATTTCCCAGACTTGCCTTGTTCCCACAGAAGGCAATTTGCTGTGCTGAAGATTTAAACAATCTGTCCCATTAACATGGCTCTATATCTTGTGTCTGTAATGATATATTGGGACCAGCGTTTTTCAGAGTGCTGTGAATGTTTGTTACTGGAGTGAAGAGGAAAGGCCAGGGAACGGGAAGGTTTACTGCAATGAGTCCCTCTGATGTTTTTTTCTCCTGCCATGCTGACCCTAAGATTTACAGAGAGGTGGGGACCAGAGTACAGGTATTGTCACTGACCAGTGTAAAAAAAGTAACGGGGATTTTATACCTGTTAACCTTTTTTGTGCCCTTTTCACATGGCCTGTACCTGCTACCAGGAACTGTATGTAAACCTCAAGCACTGTGACCACATCTCTGCTCTGAGTGCACTGTGCAGTTGGGGTCAGTCTTTGACTTCACTCCTCCTTCATTGCATTCAGTTTAACACACCACCTTTTTTGTGTTTGTTTCGACAGGTTGGTCAGATGCAGATTTTAAGACGACAGATTACCAATGAATTAAATTATTCCTGCAGGTTTGACTCCAAGCATTTGGCTGCTGCTTTGGAAAATCTCAATAAGTAAGAAGCAAAATGTGCTGAAGAGCTGTGTGTATCACTGTGATGTAATTGTTATCAGCTCAGCAATCCTTAAAATCTAAATTACAGCAAAATGTGGAATCTGATTGCATGCAGGTTTTTGTTGATCAGTAATTGAATTTTCACCCAACAGAAACATTAAAAATAAATACTTGGCAAGTAATTAGTTTGAATATGCAGTTTCTAATAGCATTTGGTTATACCTGGTTTTGAAGTCATATTTAGATGAAAAGAAGGAACAGAGAATATGTGTGGTTCTGATTTTGAATCAAATATGATGTTTGTAGAAAGATACTCCAGGAAAGGTGTTTTGCTCTTGATTGTAACCATTTACAGGTTTTGTATCTTTGAAATTTTTACATTAATATGACATGTGGCATCATGTAAGGTTTATTTGGGGATAATTTTAAAAATTATTTAATATAATAAATGTATTTTCCTTTTAGAGCAATACTGGCTGACATTGAAGCACATTATCAGAACCCATCACTACCTTATCCTAAAGAAGACAACACTCTTTTGTATGAAATCGCAGCTTATCTGGAAGCTGCTGGCATTCACAATCCATTAAATAAGGTCAGGCATACATTCTGGTGCTTGGTGCAGTTTGCTTTTTTCTATTTTTTTATTAACTGAGAGAAAAACTAATATGTAGAAGACCTGTACTACTCTTTTGTTTTTTTTATTTCCCCTCAGATCTACATAACAACAAAACGTCTGCCATATTTTCCCACCGTCAACTTCCTGTTCCTCATTTCCCAGTTTCCCAAACTTCAGTACAACAGAAATTTAGGTAAGGTGAAAGTTGCTGTTTGTCTAAATCTAATTAAAACCTATGTGAAATTATGTGTAGAGAAGATAGTAAAATTACCTGCATAGAAAATACACAGTTCCTGACTTTAGTCCATCACGTTCAGACAGTTTTGTTATACTGTTTAGGCCAAATACAATGGGATAGGAAACAGAGTCCAAACTCCTGGGTTTCTCCTTCTATCCTGTGCTTCAGTTAATATAATTGAGCCATTTGCCATGAAAGACATGCAGTTGTTATATTAGTTTTGAATTTCCATTTGTGGGCAAGTAGAAGGGGAGACAGAGCAAAAAAATCATGAAGAGTATATTTCATAAGTTAGCCTGTGCTATAAGAATACGTTCTGTTTTATAAACATATGTTGTTTTGGGGTTTTTTCTGTGCAGGAGTGGTGTGCAAGCGGCCAGCTGATCAAATTGACTGGCTGCCTTTGGTTCTTGGTCTCCTTACTCTGTTGAAACAGTTTCACTCGAGATACACAGAGCAGTTTTTGTCTCTGATTGGTCAGTTTATTCGTTCAACGATGGAGCAGTGCACAAGGTATCCGTGTTTTACTTCTTACTCAAGTATCATCTCTGCGAAGAGGGCTTCAGTAGTATTACCACTGCTTTGTCAGTATCTTTTTTCTAGCAGAGTATTGCTGACATTGGCAGTCTTTCAGTACTTGAAGGGACCTTATAAAGAAGATGGAGGGGTCTTTTTATGTGGGCAGACAGGGACAGGAAAAGGGAAAATGATTTTAAAATAAAAAGAGGGGAGATTGAGATTAATGTTAGGAGGAAATTCTTTCCCATGAGGGTGGTGAGGCACTGGAACAGGTTTCACAGAGGAATTGTGGGTGCTCCATGCCTGGGAGGTGTTCAAGACCAGGTTGGATGGGACCATGAGCAACCTGATCCAGTGGGAATTGTTCCTGCCCGTGGCAGGGGCATTGGAACTACATGATCTTTAAGGTCCCAAACCGTTCTATGATTGCATTACACAATAACAACAACATATTTTACTAAATACAAGATTAAAACACTGTTTCTATTTGTAATGGAATCACATGGCACCTAGTGGAAATGGTGTGATTTGAAGGCTGGCATTTTCAGGTAATTTAATCCAAGTAACTGGTCAGTTAGTAAGAGTGTGATCTGCATGGTGGTTTAATTTTAGCCAGAAGATTCCAGAAATGCCTGCTGATGTAGTGGGTGCCCTCATGTTCCTGGAAGATTACATTCGCTACACCAAGTTACCAAGAAAGGTAAGAAAGAATTCCATGTCTCTAAATATGCCCCTAAACACCCCAACCATTTTTCCTGGAAAAAAGAAGAGGGAATGTGTGGTCCCACTCCACTACAGCCAATGAAGGGATCTGGCCAGGGAGACACTGGCCATATCTTCCATTTGTACTACACTGGAGCCAACATAATAAATAACAGGTCAGGGCCCTGCTGATGCAGAGGCAGCCCTGATTCATAGCAATCAGTCCCATTACCACAGGAGTAAATAGATGAATACTAATAAATAAAGGATTTCAGCTTTGTGCCAATTTCAGACAAGTCTGTTAAATTTAATCTTCAGTGTACATTGCTGGGGGCTGTTAAGAAGGAAAGAAATAAAATAGAAGATCCAAGATATTTCCAAGTAATACTAAACTTAGCAGTATTCAAAACACAGGGCAAAAAGCTAATTCCCAAGTCTAAATTTTGGTGAAACACTGTATCCAGTCTTCCCTTCACTTCCTGCCAAAGCCTGATTTCCCAGGCAGCTTCCTTGTCTCACATGCAAGGGAAGTGCTACGAGTCTATGCTTGTAGAGAGACTTTATTTCAGGTTTAAATACAACTGCATTTGAAGATGATGTATTATTTATACATAGTATTGAAAATAAGTCATAATCCTGTTTGCTATATATAGGCTGTACCTCAGTGGTCCTTGAATAAGCCATTTCCCAACTAATACTCACAATGAAGAGGGTGAGATTCTTCCAGTCTCCTCTTCCCAGCCCACAGTGCAGTGTTGTAGAAGGTCCCTTTGTCAGTCCTGCAGCTGTAGCTGGTGCCTGTCCAGCTCCCACTCCAGCCTGGTGCTGTGTGGAGGCACAGCAGAGAGGGCAGCAGCATTCCTCCCGTCCTACACAGTCCTGTGCTCCTGGTACCTCCTCACAGCTCAGGCCGTGCTGTTCCTTCCTTGCTCTGTGCACATCCAGGAGCACATCCAGGAGCACATCCTGATGCCAGGGTGGCTCAGGTCAATAGTGTGTGTGCTTGAGTCACAGATCAGATATGCTTGTTAACAGATGAATGGACAACAAATGGATAATGCAAATGCCTAACTTTGCCTTCCTATGTCCCTCAGGTTGTTGAAGCACACGTGCCAAGCTTCATTTTTGATGAATTCAGAACTGTTCTATGAATATGGAGGAGGACCAAGGCTTTTCTCCAAATGTGAAATGAGGAGTTTGGGGCCTGAGGGATGAGGCAAGTACAGCTGTTCAGAACTGTGTCTTTCCTGTGCTTCAAGGCAGTGCCTACAGCTGTCTCTGTGAAATGTAACCATCAGCACTAGTCTGTATAACCCTTGTTTAAATCTTGGCATGATACGCAGCGAGTATCTCCTCTAAACAGTGTACATTTTGTACTGAACATTATAAATGCTGCATGTAATTGTTCATGTATAAATCATTTAGGTTTTTTGTTCTGAAGAACTATTTGTGGAAGTTTGACTTTTGTATCAGAAATGAACAATGAAACTGGAAATAAAGGTGGTGGATAGTTTGCCAGGACTGATGATTCCAAATACAATTTTCTTTTTTAAAGAACCACGAGTGAGAATGCATATACAGTGTAAAGAGGTTTGATGTCTGCCTATGCACCACAAACAGTTAGTTTAATTCTATAGAGGACACAAAATAATTAAATATTCACAACTGAAAAGGCCTGTTAGGCTAATTAGAGGCACAAATATTAGTGCAACTGTAACACTACAAACAGTTTATTTCTATAGAGGACATAAAATAATTAAATATTCACAACTGGAAAGTCCTGTTAGGCTAATTAAAGGCACAAACATTAGTATAACTGTAACATGACTAATGTTGGGAACAAGATGTTTAGTCACATAATTTTCACTCATGGTACGTGTAATGTCCCACCCTTAAGGGGAAGGGAGCACCCAAGATTCGTAGATGCTCGTGGTCAAAAGGAATGACAGAAGTCAGAGGGTCCACAAAACCTCACAAAGTTTTATTAGTAAACTACACACTTGGCACGGAAATTGATATGTTAGTCCCTGACCTCCTACCTAAGCACACAGCAGTGGGGTTTTGGATAAAAGGGGTGGGGTGAAATGGGGGTGGGGGAAGTGGGGTGATAGAGAGAGAGCTGGATTAAAGAGGGGGAGAGAGAAAGAAAGGAAGAAAGAGAGAAAAAGAGATCACCAGTCCTGGCTCCAGCACCGACCCAGCTGATAGGGTGTCCTGTGCATGCACAGGCTTTGGGTGGGTATTTTTGTGTAGATAAGTTTTTCCCGCCCTGGAGATAAGGTTCTTGACTGTGTTGTGCTTATCTCCAGGAGCCAGAACAAGGACATTTGTCTCAGACCTGGCTTCCCTGCCTCCTATAACCCCATTTCCAGCCACAACAATCCCTGGCTGGCTCCACTATTGGAGTTTGCTGCATACGCATGAGCCCCTTTATCTTGCAAGCTTCCACAATATGGAACATTTTACACCTGGCTTAATTATCCTGCATGGAGTGCTGTAGAATTGCCATCAGGGGGTGTTACCCTATCACAGGCACAGCCTGGTGATTATCAAACTGAAAAAGAGGAGGCAGATGCCACTGCCAAAGGGTGAGTCCCATGTTGGGACTGTCCAGCCCAAACTCCTGCTTAGAGCAGGGCAGCTGGCACAGGGCCACAGCCAGCTGGGTTTTGAGTATCCCTGGGATGGAGACTCCCCAGTCTCTGTGGGTGATCTGCCCAGGTGTTTGACCACCTAAACAGTGAAAGAAGTTTTGTCTTATGTTAAAATGGAATTTCACATGTCTCAGTTCTTCCCAGCTGTCTCTGGTCTTGTCACTGGGCACCACTGACTGTCACTGGGCTCTTTCTTTACTCCCTCCATCCACTGAATATTTATCCACATGAATAAGATTCCACTTAGCCTTCTCTTCTCCAGGCTGAGCAGTCCCAGCTCCCTCAGCCTCTCCTCATATGCCAGGTGCTCCAAGCTATTAATCATCTCCAAGGCCCTTCAGTGTGTCCATGTCAGTCCTACTGGGGAGTCGAGCACCGGACTCAGCACTCAGGTGTGTCTCGCCAGGGCTGAGCCAAGGGAAGGGTCATCTCCTCCACCTGCTGGCAGATGTGCCAGCAGCTCTGCCTCATGCAGCCCAGAAGGCAGGTTGTTACCACTGCAGGAGTGAACGGTTTTTTCCCAGGAGGCCAGGGAAATCTGGGGGAAAACAGCTTTTCCCCAGGAACAACATTTCTGCCAAGTTGTTTTCCAGCAGTTGCTGTACTCCATGAACTTTGTGTTGGACCATTTCTCCAGCCTGTCCAGGTCCCCCTGAATGGCAGCACAACCCTCTGCTCTGTCAGCTGCTCCTTGTGGGTTTGTATCACCTGCAAACTGCTCAGGGTCTGTTGCCCTGGTCATTGGCGAAGCCATTGAACAGTACTGGCTCCAGTGTCAACCCCTGGAGTGCAGCACTAGGAACTGGCCTCCAGCTGGGCATTGTGGTGCTGATCATGATCCCCTGGGCCTCACTGTTGTGCCAGTTGGTTAAGTTTGGGTTTCCCTTAGTAAATCCATGCTGTTCTTTCCTGGTCTGTTTGTCTCATCACCTTCCCAAGGTCTGTGGTGAGGCTGGCTGTCCCACAGCTTTCCTCATCCTCCTCCTTGCTGTTCCTGAAGACAGGAGTAATGTTCAGGCCCCAGAATCACCACCAACATTCACAGGGCATTGGGAGTAGCCTCTCTCTGCCACCTGCCAGCTCTCCCCCCATCCAGGAGTGCATCCCAGCAGCTGCCATGGACTCCTGTGCGCCCACATTGTTTAAATATGTTCCCCAACCTGGTCCTCCTCTGCCGAAGGACTGAGTTCTGATCTGTGGGGCTCAATGCCGCTGAGTGTTGTTGTTTCACCTGTTACCAAATCAGCCTTTGCAAAAGCTGAACCCGTGCCACAGTAATCTCATTTTCAGGGTGGGGAAGGATTTTAACTCATGCATTCTGTGCCAGCAGCTGCTGTGTTGGGAGTACAGCCCTTCCCTCTCCAGCAGGCAGGGGCTTGCCCAGCACCCGGCTGCCTTCCAGCCATGCAAGAACTTTGATGCCAGCTCAGACACAGCAGCTTCCCCTGGCAGCCAGTGCTGTCCTGGCCTCCACATCTCCCTCCAGGTGTGCTCTAGGTGGATGAACAGCACAGTGGTTCAGGCAACACTGACAAGAGCCCTGACTGAGGTCAGCCCTGTTCTGCAGATCTGGAGAGTTGTGCTGGGTTACACATTTCCAGGAGCGGAGGAGCCTAGGCCACATCTTTACCAGGAGTAAAGAGTACCGGCGGAGCTGAGAGTGGACATGATTAACACAGCAGTGGCTGCACTCCTGCACGTACAGCAGAGGTGGGGCAGGCTATGAGTCAGTCACTTTATATATCTGTACAGCCCATTGTGTTCCAGGCACAGCAGTGATCACCCTAAAGCACAGAATCACAGGATCAGTTAGGTTGGAAAAGACCTCCAAGATTACTGAGTCGAACCTTTGACTGAACACTACCATGTCAACTAGACCATGGCACTGAGTTCCACCTCCAGTCTTTCCTTAAACACCTCCAGGAATGGTGATGTCACCACCTCCCTGGACAGCCCATTTCAATGTTTAATCACCCTTTCTGTGAAGAAATTCCTCCTGATGTCCAACCTGAACATCCCCTGGCTCAGCTTAAGACTTGGTGCAGCTTGAGCAGGGACATCCCTCAAGGGTACTTCTCAAGACTCAGACCCCGTACCCAGCATCTGATATCCCCAGCAAGGTAAGTGGCAGCTTTCCTTAGGCCCAAAGTTATACCATATTCTGGTGGCATTATCCAGCCTTTGTTAGAAGTGTCGGAAGTAGCAGTGTTCTACCTCTGTCTTATCACCATGTGAATCATCATTTAAGTCATCATCAAGTCACAAATTCAGTTATTGCCTGTGGTGGAGCTGACTTTGGCTGGAAGCCAGGTGCCCATCCAGCTTCTCTATCACTCCCCTCTTCAGCTGGACAAGGAAGAGAAAATAACATGGAAAATTACTCTTAGCTTAAAATAAGGCAGTTTACCAAAGCAAAAGTTTGTGCATGCACAAGCAAAGAGAAAAAAAATTTAAATTATTCTCTACCTCCCATCAGCCACTTCCCAGGAAGCAGGGCCTCAGCATGTAGAGTAGTTGCTACAGAAAGCAAACACTAAATAACAAATGCCTCCTCTTCCTCCTTGTTTTCTCAGCTTTTCTATGTGAGCTGATGTCATATGCTGTGGAACAACCCTCTGGTCAGTTTGAGTCAGCTGTCCTAGCTTTGTGCCCTCCCAGGATCTTGGCCGCCTCCAGCCCCTTGATGGGCGGGGAATGTTGGAGGGACAGCACTGGTGCTGTGCCACCGCTGCTGAGCAGTAACCAAAACTCTGGGGTGTTACCAACACCTTTCAGCTGCCAGTGCAGAGCACAGCCCTGTGAGGGCTGCTGTGGAGAAAATGAACTCCATCTCAGCCAGACCCAATACATGCCCCATCACCCTTTGATTACCATTTGATTTTCATTCAGACATCAATTAATTACCATTTGTTCATCGTTTGATCACTAATAAGTGCCTTTTAGTTAATGCCATAATGATGATTGCTCTTAATGGTTCACCTTTGAAGCCAGATTAGCAAATGGAGCTGTAGAGCAGAAGAAAGGGAGAACCATTGTAAGACTGCACAAATAAAACAGAGAAAAGAGAGGGTGAAATGGATGAGGCAGGAAGCCAGGTATCACCCAGCATTAACAACCTGAAGTCTGAAGTGTTTAAGCCACACACAAGAAACATGTATTTCTACTTTAACAGGTAGGAAAGTGAAGAGCAACAGTGGGAGGATACAAATTGGTGTCACTATTTTTTCTCTATTTCCATTCTTTTTTAAGCTTTTCCTTTAGAAAGCTCTAAACTTTCCCCAAACAACTGCAAATATCCTGTCCCCACAGTAGTACAGTTTCCTAAAGATGGTTAAATTAAAACACACAGAAAATTCTTAATGCATTAAAACTTAAGTTATTACATTACGTAGATAATGCAATTATCTACAATGAAACTTCAAATTTTAGATCCTGTTCATGAGTTACACTGAGGCCTGGCAGGAACAGCTACAAGGGGCATTCACTGGCAGTGTACATTACTGCTGGGACTCAGCAAGCAGAAAAACCAGTAATGATATCATTAAGGAAAACTAGGGTTCACAGGCAGACCACAAAAAACTCTGGAAAAGTAATTGTAATTAGTTTCTGTATCTGAAGTAGCCCATAAACATCAGCGGGAATCTTTCCTGTGCTCTAGATCAACACCGTATTCCTCAGCAGGGATTATATCCCTGCATTTCTGCTTCTGTATTACACCCACAGTGTTAGTAATGATTGATGAAGATCTGACTGAACTAATCAGCTATAGGGTATGTCCACGATGCCTGAGTTAACTGGCTTTCCACACTGTAAATTATCATAGCTCATGCCCTATTTGGGTAAAAACCACCAGTGCAGGGAATCCCTTCCACTCCAAGCAGGTACAAACAGCCCAATACATAGCATGCCACAGAAGTCAAAATGCAATTAATGCCAATTTTAATTATGATGCTTAATTTTAACTCCTGTGGCTCTTCAGACAAAACTAGAAAAATTATTATTTAGAATACTTAAAGAGATGTGATTCTAGCAGACAGCAATTAGTTGTACTCATGATTAATGTCTCATCTGTCCATAATTAAAATAAGTAGAAATCCATGAAAACAAGGCATCAGCCTTCAAAATTTTTACTTTAAAAAAAAAAAAAACAGCAAATAAGGCAATGAAAATAGAGTGTTAGACAAATTAAGTAACATAAAACAACATTCTCCTTTTTCAAATTCTCCATCTATAAATTTTTTGTAATCAATGAAAAACTAAGTTCTTGTGTCCCACTGAAGCAGGGACTGGGGAATGATTTGACTATTTTGTGCCCCTGCAGTCACTGCTGTGCCCGTCAGTGGTGGCAGGAGCCTTCCTGAGAGGGGTCACGTCCTGCTGCTGCCCAGAAACCAGAGCTGCCACAGCTGTATTCACCCTACAGCCAGCTCCACCGTGAGCTACCTGGTTCAATTAGCAGTGATGGGAATTAAGACCAAGTTACCAGCAGTATGTTTCAAATACAACTCTCAGTTCATGTTCCAGGGTGTACCACAAGGCCCAATGTATTGCATTTACTGGTAAGTTTGGCAGTGGCAGACAGTGGTGTCCGAGCACCATTATCCATTGCTTAACTGGTTAACCAGACCCAGGAAAGCTCTTAGCTGGCTTGAGGCAATCTTGAAAGGCTCACACCCAGATCTGCCCAGGGGATGCCTGTTTTATTTAGCCTGCATGTTAACTGGGAATTTGAAAGGCCGTCCTGTGGAGAGAAGTCTTGGTAAAACTTGCATCTCCATTGTGCTGGGTTTGGCTGGTGTAGGGTTAATTTTAATAAAAACTCTTATCAACACCCTCCCAGATGTCAAAACCAATGTGCCCCAGGAGTCCCCAGTACTGAGGTGTCTGCACAGGGTTAAAGGTTGTGACACCTTGAGCTTCTCGCTGGCTGAATCACACAGGCCTTTGAAAGCTGATGTTACACACTAGGCTCATGCAGATAAAATCTCATTTCTTTGTGCTTCTGTCTTTTAAACCTTGTCCTCTTTTGAATACCATGTCCATCTCTATTTTGCATTTAGAAAATAAGCACCTTCACCAAATATTGAGATAAAAAATCATCAAGATTATTTCCTTCTACAGGTATGCCATTCCTTAAAAGCAGATTATAGGGATATTTTGAAGCTGTGCAGCATCCCACGGTATTGTTCCAGGGCATCAAAAAGTCTTCTTAGCAGCTGTGGTGGTTTGAAGAGACTGAGTTGATGGACAGGGTTTTGGACCAATCGCTTCTCGCAATTTTGCATATAAAAGGCACTGGCGCGGGGAATTCGCCCTTCTTCTGGTTTCCGGTCCCTCACCGGGAGGGATGGCGGGGCCGGGCTCGCTGGGCCGGGCCGAGCCGAGCCCCCTGCCCTCTCCCCTTCCTTCTTCGGGGCCGTGGCACGGCGCCCCCGGGGTGCTGCAGGAGGGCCCCTCGGAGCCCGTGAGCAGCTGAGAAACAACTATAGCTGCTGCACAGCCCAGACCATCCGAGGCTGACGGGCTCCCCCTCCCCCACTCCACGTGGCGTTGCTCAGACCCGGCGGGAGCCGGGACAGCTTCTGCAACCAACGCAGCCGACATCGAACTGGAGAAACATCAAACGGCTCGCAGCATAAAGGAAAAGAGGCTTTTCTTTCCAACGTAAAGCCCGAAAAGAAATCAGCCTTTCAACATGGAGGCTGAAAGGTCAAAGAGAAAGAGAAAGTAGTGACGTGTTGATGAAGCCAAGATGGAGACTGAAAAAGAGGGCGGCGGCGTGTCTTTCGCGCGCAGCTTAAAAAGGCTTCTGGCACGCTGTGGTAAGAGACTGTAATGTCACAAACTGTTTTATTTCTCGGTCAAAGACATGGGGGGAAGAGAATTCCATGTGTAGCCTGCAGAAGAGAAACGTGGCCACGCCAGGTCACTTAAGAGCTGTGAGAGACTTTTAAGAGAGTTGTTGCTTTTCAGGCTGGAATTTGTTTATCCTTAAAAAGAATACCCCATGCGTGGCTCATGATAGCAGTTGTGGGAAGACTGCAAAATTCATGAGAGAAATATATTTCACGGCAGCAGATTTCCGGGCGGGTTTGTTTGCTAGTGGCAGTTTGGAAAACCACACTTGAGCAGAAGGAACCTCTTTTTCTTCAAATATGGAAGAGACTTAAGAACTGCAATTCTGACCTAAAATCACATGTGTTATCCTTTGTGCGAGTTGGGAGAAAAAGTCTGTGGGGGGGTGCTGGAAAGAAAGGGGGAAGTGCCGGAGGGAAAGGGGGGGTTTGCTTTAATTTTTATTATTATTATTCTTTTATTACCTTTAATTCTGTTAGTAATAAACTTCTTTATATTCTTTAAAGTTTTAAGCCTGCTTTGCCCTTCTCTTATCTCACAAAAAGAAAAAAAGACGCAAACTAAACCACCACAGCAGCACTGAGCAGTGGTGACTGGTAATGCAGACGTTTGAGACGAGAAATGCCTCCCTGTTACAGGCTTTAATTCATCTGGTTATAAAGATGGTTTATGACAAATACAGTAGCTGACAGGTAGTGCGTGTAGGCACTGTATGGAGTAGAATGATGTTGAGTGATGCTGATGTGATCTGACACATGAAAACAAGAGAGCTCTGATTTAATTGTCCCAAGCTGGGCTTGCAAATCATATCTATATGCACTGTTTCCAGATGTCATTTACTGGGGAAACTAGCCTGTACAGAATAAAAAAATGTGATCACCAAATACCTTACAGAGAGACAGAGCAGCTCCATGTATGCTCTACAGCAACCAGCAAGTGCCCTTTGTGCACAGAGGTGTGCTGGTCTTGGCTGGGGTAGAGTTAATCTTTCTTCCCAGTGGCTGGTCTGGGGCTGTGTTTTGGATTTGTGCTGAGCACAGGGTTGATAACACAGAGATGTTTTTGTAATTGCTGAGCAGGGCTTGCACAGAGCCAAGGTCTTTTCTGCTTTTCGTACAGCCACACGGGTGAGGGGGCTGGGGGTGCCTGGGAGATTGGGAGGAGACACAGCCAGGACAGGTGACCCAAACTGACCAAAGGGATATTCCAGACCATGTGACATCATGCTCAGTATATAAAGGGGTGGGGAAGAAGGCGGGTGGAGGGGATGTTTGGAGTGATGGTGTTTAGCTGTCTCTATCTCAACCCGTAAGTTTTCTGGCTTTTACCCTTCCAACCCTCTCCCTGATCTCACTGGTGGGGAGTGAGTGAGCAGCTGCCTGGGGCTTGGCTGGGGTTAAACCATGGCAACAGGAAACTATAGTAAGTCAACACTCAGTTTCTACCCCCCTGATTTCTGAGTTGGCCAAACCTGAGCCATGGTGGTGCCACTTTACAGCTCACCTTTGGCACAGAAAAACTCAGGTACTGGATCTGATTCCTGCCTGGTGATGTCAGGAGAGATGGAGACCTTGGAGCAGAATGCTATATAGGCAGCAAGCATTAGTCAGGAAAGCTTTCTAGCATCAGAAAAGACACCAGGGAGCACAAGTGACCCCTGGCATCCCAAGACAGTCTTTTGCAAAAGTTTCTCTTACTTCCTGTTGATTCCAAGTTGAAAGAGAAAACTTGCCTAGAAAAAGCAGTGTAAGGCTCAAGGTTAACAGAATCCCTTCCACCCACTGAAGGTGTTACTAAAGGGCTCAAGAGCAGATGGAGGCAGGGGCTCTGGAGAAGGTTTCCTGCAGGTGACCCTGTCTCATCTCAAATCTTGATTGGTTTATGTGTCTGCAACAGGTTGTGCATCAAGATGGGATCCTCACCACCAAAATACATTTCAATCCACATTTTAAACAGCAAAGCAAAAATCAGCCAAGGTCAGTGCACATCCACCACATTCCCAAAATAGCAACCAATTTCTTGTTACCAATGTCCTCTTCTGCAAGAGTTTCTTCCAGCAGACACAAGAGCAAAGCACTTGATAAAATGACACTGTTCTGGCATAGGAAGTGCAGAGGCAGCAAATAGATCCAGTCACAAGGAAGGTGGTAAAGCTTTGTAACCTAAAACCTTAATGGCAGAGTTTTATTAATGTTGAAATATAGGTGAGAGATGCATTTATGCCATATATAAAAAGTATATGAACCAGTGCTCAGCGTTGTGCCCACATCAACCTTTGGATCCAGGATCTTGATTCACAACTGCATAAAACATGTCAGGACCCATCCTATGGTACAGCATGGCCCACAGCAGGGCAGCCTGGTTCACCCAGTGTTGGCAATGATCCCTACTCCACACTAATCCCCTTTCCCTTAAATCATACCCAGGAGGAGCCTGTGCTGAGGCCATCACAGGCAGAGCACCACCAGTGGAGGGGGGCAGCCCTTGTCCTTGGGTGTCTCCCAGTGTAGGTAAAGCCTTCATGCTAACAAGCTACAGCTACAACCATGGACTCTCACCCCTCTGCAAGCCTCCTCTGCCTGTCCTGCCCTTAAAGAATCTGGTCTCGATTAGCCCAGAAGCACCCATAAAGTCAAACTGACACCACCAGTACTGCCGTGAGTGTACTGACACCAGTTAGAAGTCAATGCTTGTACATACAATTCTACTAGGGAAGACAGATTTTTAGGACCATATATGTATCAGCCCCTATATCAGGGCTATCAGAAATCACACCTGGGAAGATAGTGTTAAGATGCTCTTGCCTGAATGAAGGACGTGAATTTGCATCCGAAGGAAACCAGCCTGCATCACAGAACCTGAAATAGCTGTAGTTACAAAAGAATGGCTCCCAGGTAAACAAGGTGTTGAGTCAAAGAAAACTTGAATGTCCCCATGAAAAAACAAATTAGCCACTGTAATAGCCTAGGTGGAACCATCTAAAATTGTATGGGTATGTGACACACCCTACTGGGTGCTTCTCAGGAAATGTTGACTACTCGTGCTCCTATTGCCTTAACATTAATGAGTATTTCAGCATCTGACCTGTGGTTCTGCCGTTTGTCATTGGCTGGATTGGTAACCTGTGCTTGAAGGGGGTTGTATGCTCTAAAACCTGGATGAAATACCAGAAGCCCCTTCTTCCATGGCCCTTCAATATCTCTACCTTCTGAAAATGATACCAGCAAAGGCCAAACACTTCACTCTGCAGCTTCTCTTGACTCTGCCTGAAGCTCCTGCTCTGCCATACACCAATCAGTGCAAAGGCCCATTTCAAGCAGAATTGTCTTTTGTTTGCTTTAGCCCTTCGCTATCAATTTCCAACATCCTGTTTACCTTTTTAACTGGTTCTGCCAATGGAGCAGAAGCATGGAGAGGACCAGTCATGGTGATTCCAGAACACTCTCAGTTGGGTTCCACCATCATCACTGGTATTGGACAGCAGAACAAACAAGAGCTGTGTGACCAGGTGGATGATCTACTCAGCCTGGTGGTGCAGCTAAAGAGAGGAAGCAGGATGGTTAAGGAGCATCAGGGAGCCTGAGAAGGAGACAGACTGCTGGAACCTGCCTCCCTAAGACGGGAACCACCACCAATAAAAAACACATGATCAAGGGTCTCCTGTATCCTCCCCCCAGCAGGCAGAAAGCAGTAGCTCCAAAGAAAGGAGTAAATGGATAAAAAGTGAAATCCTTGCTTGGGCAGCAGATGAAATCCCTCCCTGCCCACCTCACTCTCCCAGGTGCCTCTGTACAGTATGTATGAGGCTCTGGAGGTGGAATGCCAGTCAACACATGATGAGGATGAAGGTCCAGCTACACCAGAGGCGTTGACAGGGTCAGAAAGGCCTAAACGAGACATCACAGCCACTTCCACAAGGAAGAAAAGATGGGTTGTAGTTGTAAGTGATTCCTTTCTAAGGGGAACAGAGGGTCTTAACATGCTGGATAAACGCTCCTTCTAAGGAAGTCTAACACCTCCCTGGGGCCAAGGTTCAGGACATCTCCAGGAGACTTCCTAGCCTGGCATAGCTCTATTGCCCATTACTGGTTCTCCATGTGGGTGGCGATGGAGCCACAACATCCCAATCCAAGGGTCGTCCAAAGAGACTTCAGCACCTTGGCTTGGTTAGTAAGGGAATGTGGAGCACATAACTTTTTCCTTTATCCTTCCAGTTGCTGGCAACAATAAGAAACAGATGGACCCAGTCTAATTCATGGCTCTGTGGCTGGTGTCACTGCCAGAATTTTGGTTTCTTTGACAATGGGATGGCCTGCAAGGCACCAGGGTTGCTGCCACCAGATGGGATTCACCTTTCTCAAAAGGAGAAGAGGTTCTATGCTCAGGAACCAGGAGGGCTCACTGATAGAGCTTTAAACTAGACATGACAGGGAAGAGGGATAATATCAGGCTTGCCTCTGACAAGTTGTGGGCTGTCATATGAAGGTTAAAGGGACAGAGTGCTAATGAGAGCCCTCACACAAGTGGCTCTAGAGGTGTTGACCACATTGGAGAACATTGTAAATCTTATGGAGATGAGCCAGGGACACCTGGCATAATAGAAGCAATCAGGGAAACACCAGTGAAATACCCCAAAGGAATTAAGGGGTGCCCTTCTAAGAAGGTGACACAGCTCCAGCTGCAGGAGGCATCGCACTCGCAGGCTCTTGTCCTGCTGGGGGACTTCAACCACCCCGACATCTACTGGGAAAGCAGCACAGCAAGCTGTAAGCAATGCAGGAGAACCCTGGAATGCATGGAGGGCAACTTCTTGAGCCAGGTAATGGACAGCCCTGCCAGAGGGGATACAATATGGACCTGATGGTCATGAATGCAGTGAGCTAATCAGGGATGTCAAGATTGGAGGCAACCTGGGCCGCAGTGATCAGGCAGTGGTGGAGTTCACACTCCTGAGGGATATGGGTCAGGCAAAGAGTAAAATCAGGACCCTGAATTTTAGGGACAATAGGACACCCTGGAAACTGCGCTCTGGAACAAGGCAGCAGAACAAAGTGATTCCCACTATAAGAGAAGATTAGGTTTGTGAGGAACCCGAGGAACCTGAACATGTTGGGTTTGTGGGACCCAACAAGATGCATCCCAGAGTCCTGAGGGAATTAGCTGATGTAGTTGCCAAGCCGCTCTCCATGATATCCAAAAAGTCGTGGCAGTCAGCTGAAGTCCCATATGACTGGAAAAGGGGAAACCTTGTACCCACCTTAACAAGGGGTAGAAAGGAGGACCCTGGGACCTATAGATCTGTCAGCCTGGGAAGATCATAGAGCAGATCCTCCGAGAAGCTGTGCTAAAGCACATGGAGAACAAGGAGGTGAATCAGGACAGCCAGAACAGCTTCACCAAGGACAAGTCCTGACTAACCAACCCAGTGGCCCTCTGTGATGGGGTGAGTTCATCTATGGACAAGGGAAGGGCTACAGATGTCAGCTCTCTGGACTTCTGTAAGGCCTTTGACAAGGTACCCCACTACATCCTTTCTAAATTGGAGAGATATGGATTTGGTGGGTGGACTGTTCTGTGAATAAGGAATTAGTTCAATGGACACATCCAGAGGGTAGTGGTCAATGGCTCAATGTCCAGATGGAGATCAGTGATGAGTGGTGTCTCTCGGGGGTCTGTATTGGTACCAATACTGTTTAATATCTTTATCAATGACACAGACACTGGGATCGAGTGCACCCTCAGCAAGTTTGCAGATGAGACCAAGCTGAGTGGTGCAGTTGACATGCCTGAGGGACAGGATGCCATCCAGAGGGACCCTGACAGGCTTGAGGACTGGGCCCATGGAAACCTCATGAGGTTCAACAAGGCCAAATGCGAGGTCCTGCATATGTACTGAGGAAACTCCCAGTATTTATAAAGGCTGGGGAACAAATGGCTCGAGAGCAGCTCTGCCAAGAAGGACTTGGGGGTGTTGGTGGATGGGAGTCTGGCCATGACCCAGCAATGTGCACTCACAGCCAGAAAGCCAATTGTATCCTGGGCTGCATCAAAAGCAGCAGGGCCAGCAGGGCAAGGGAGGGGATTGTCCCCCTTTGCTCTGCTCTTGAGAGACCCCACCTGGAGACCTGCATCCAGCTCTGGGGTCCCAGCACAGGAAGGACAACACAGAACTGTTAAAGCAGAGGACCAGAGGAGGGCCTCGAAGATAACTAGAGGATGAAGCAAGTCTCCTATGAAAACAGGCTAAGGAAGTTGTTCAGCCTGGAAAAGAGAAGGCTCCAGGGAGACCTTATTGAGGCCTTCCAGTACTTGAAGGGGTTCTATAAGAAAGATGGGGACAAACCTTTTAGCAGAATCTGTTGCAATAGGACAATGGTTCTAAACTGAAAAGGGTTGATTTATACTAGGAATAGGAAGAAGTTTTTACAATGAGGGTGTTGAAACACTGGAACAGGTTGCCCACAGAGACAGATGGTAGATACCCAACCCTGCAAACTTTCAGGATCAGGCTGGACAGGGTTCATCAACCTCATCTAGCTGAAAATGTCCTTGCTCATTGCAGTGCCATTGGAGTAGATGAGATTTAAACATCACTTCCAAAACAAATTATTCTATGATGAGGATTATTTTTCCTATTTATGTTACTTTGCTTATATTAACAGTGGATTTCAGTTACCATTTAAAATACCCTCTCAGCTTTTATTGTCAGTACCTTGCATAATTTTGCCTCAGCAAACTGTGTCATGCCCCTGTTCACTGCACAGCACAGGAGCTTGTGGAGCTCTTTGAAGCTTCACGGGGAACAATTTAGGAACTGCTGACACTATTTTCCATGTAGTACTGTCATGCTGAGCAAGCCAGAATTTCAGGATGAAGAATTTATCAACTGCCCATATTTATTCTGGATTGAACAGATTTCACTTTTGTCCAGAATACACAAGCTGGTTTCAGAGAGCACTATGTACAAGGACTATGAGCCAACAGTAAATTAAGGCCCTATTGCACAAAACAACCCATAAGCACCAACAGTATTACAGCAAACCCCAACACATAGGTTTTAGGGGATGTGAGCAGCCTTTGAAGTAGCACAGTTAACAGCTTACAGATGGGAAGCCAGCATAGGCAGCATGCTCCACACACCTTTCCTATCTAATCCTTCTGCAGTGCAGTAGCTGAATCTTGTGTCCAGTCCCGGGCCCCTCATCACAAGAAAGACACTGAGGTGCTGGAGCAAGTCCAGAGAAGGGAAATGGAGCTGGGGAAGGGGCTGGAGCACAAACCTTGTGAGGAGCTGCTGAGGGTACAGGAGTTGTTGAGCCTGGAGAACAGGAGGCTCAGGAGGGACCTTATCACTCTCTAAAACTGCTGAAAGGAGGTTGGGGTAGCCAGGTTGGGGTCCATCTCCTCTCCCAAGCAATCAGCAACAGGACAAGAGGAAATGGCCTCAGGCTGTGCCAGGGGAGGTTCATGTTGTACATCAGGAAGTTTCTTCACTGAAAGGATGGTTAAGCAGTGGAATGGGCTGCTCAGGCAAGTGTGGACTCACCAGCCCTGGAAGTGTTCAAGAAACAACTGGACATGGCATTTAGTGCTATGGTTTAGTTGACATGGTGGTGTTCAGTCAAAGGTTGGACTTGATCCTGGCAGTCTTTTCCAACCTTAATGATTCATGATTCCGTGGTCCTGTTTCCTCTCCACTACAAGCAAGATTTCATACTCCTGCACCATGTGAACATCTACAAACTCACCACTATGTAGCTGCTTCTCTTGGTCCCTCTGCTCTCTCCAGCAGCTGCACCAGTCCTGAAACAGCAGGATAACCACATGTGCACAACGCACACCTCCTTGTGCCCACACCACTTATGTAAGGGCCCATTAATGCTATTAAATGTTACAGTGTAGAAATCCTCTCAATTAACCTCTTCAGATTTAGAAGATATACAGACAACTCAAAAGCTGCATCAAATATGTGTGCATTCTGCTCCTCTCAGATTCTGAATCACGCCTGTGACAAAACCTTCCTGGCATGTTGCTTTTTCTTGCTGCATATAGGTGTAGAGAATGAAAATCAGGATTCTTACAGACCATCTGCTGCATGCTGTGGCTTAGCACTGGCTGCTGTTGGATTCCATTTTTGGCCATTTTACCTATGGGCATTACTCATTCACTGCCAGCTTTACTCTTCTTAGTCTCAGCTGACTCAAGAACTGTTCTTTTCATTACTTCTTCTCCACCCCCCAACATCCCTCTGCATCCATGAGAAAATAACTGCAGTCAGGGACTACAGAACACAGCTTGAAGTTCTGCCCTGCAATTCTTCTCCGGGGCAGAGCTGGTGGGCCACCAACCAGCGGGAGTAGGCACCCAGCCAACACTACTACAGACCAGCTCATCAGTCATCTCAGCCAGAAGCCCACATCCTGTGTTGCCCTGTGTCCCAGCAACTCCACTCTGATACTTCAAAGTAAACCCTTCCTCTTGTCCTGAGGACAAGGCACATAGCCATTTCATGGTCATAGTTATAGTTTCAGGTTGATCCTTCTTACACACACACACAAACACACAAGATTTGTCTCTCCCCCAGCAATTTCCAATAAGTGATTGCTACCCCGATCATTAAGACACTTAACCAGGCACTGAATTCAGGAAAAGAAAAGAAAAACTCCTTACATATATATGTAAATTTAAGCAGATAAATCAGAATTTAACAAAACTCTTTAACCAGAGACACACAACAAAAATAATCTACAGATATAATAACTTTTTATTTACGTAAGCTGAGGATGTGTATTTGGCTCAGGACTTTTTATCCATGACTTTAAAGAGACTGACTGCAAATAATATAAAAAAATAAAAAATGTAAAATTAATCAATATTTTCAAAATTGTCACAAATTTTGAAAACACTTCTATAAATTCTGCAAACTTTGTGTACCCTTAAAGGGGCATAATTTAGTTACCATATATAATGATATTTGAAAACATTAGTACTTTACCCTAAAGTTTCAACATAGACATATTCATGATGAGTGTAATTTCAAGTGGGTATCAAAAGTGATCATGGTTAGAAAAATATACATACTTTTGCTTCTGGAAAAGAAAAGGTCATTTTTGAAATATCCATCAAATAAAATACTAAATAAAGTCTCTCCACAGATTTTTTTTCACAGTCCAAGATAAAATGTATGTTTATACACAGCTTATGCAATCTGTCATTTTCAAGGTAGAGTCACAGTTTCACCAGTACAGAAGAACAAAATCTGTTATTGCTCTCCAGACTGTTGGCTGCACCCACGTGTGATTGTTTAGGCAAGCCAAAGGAGCAGAGCCATACAGAGAAACCCAACCCAATTATAAGAAAGGTAGAGAAAATGCAGATGCACAAGAGCAAAGGAAATCACACTGATAACGAGAACATTGAGAGGAATAGTGACCAATAGGAATAGACATGAACTCTTTAGTAGCATGCAGTAATTCCTACAGGAAAAATAATCCCACCACACTCCAAGTATTAAAAGGACACTTTCACGGTGCTTTTCATTAATTTTTAGAAGAAATATTAAAGATTACTTTACTGTCTACTGGAAATAGCCTGGACTGAATTGGTTTCAGTGGATACAGTTTGTTGCTGTGCTTCAGTTCATGGCAGTGTTAAACTTCAGTTGCACACACACCAAGCAAAACAACCCCAAACTTCCAAGGTTTTAAAAGCAAGTGAGATAGGAAGAAATTTTCAAAAACATGTGCTTTCACTACCTGAGTGCACTGCAGTAGCCAACAAAGCAAAGGTTTGGTTATTACTTGTTAAAATGAATTCTGGTGTAAAGAAGGAATTCAGAAGAGCAACATGGCACTTGCAACAGTAACCAAAATTAAAGATATAGTGACACATCAAGATCTGACATCCTTTACAGTGTCTTTTAAAGTGTCAATAGACCAGTATCGTAGCTGCAACTGAAACAGAACAGAGGCAAATCCTAATGAAATAACCAAATCAAGAATGTTACAATATTTCACAGTAATGAAGTCTATGGAACTACTGAACAGAAAAAAGCATGAAGGATAATAGCAGCATATGGTTTACAGTTTTCACTTCTCTGTTTATTAATATTAGTGGTGCACTCAGCAATGCATAAAGCAAGGAAAGAAATTCTGTCAAAACTGGCAATTATCTACCACATCAACACTTAATTATGGTCCTTGTAAACAGCTAACTCCTTTTTGAACTTAAATTGCAAAGAAAAGAATATTTACATATAATATATATGTATATAACCACAAAAGCAAAATTAAGTTAAAACCTTATCAAGGAAATTGCATTTTGAGGAGAACATAATGCAATATTAAATAGTACATGTCCAAAGATTTTGAAGGCATTGTGATTTTCATGCTTTCTTCCTCCAGTCATTTTCCCTTGGATTTTAATAGACTAAATACTTCATTTCAGAGTAAATAAGTGGAAATATTATAGAGCAGCTCCGGTAAAGAATAGCTCCACTACTGAAAATTGCTCGAGGCGTGGTGATCCAGGACTCGGACTTAAAGCAAAAATAAACAGCATATAAGGCCACAGCAAAGAAGTGGCCAATCAGTACCATTGGTTTAGGAGATAACCTGCATTAAAAATAAACAAATAAAACTAGTAAAATAAACAGAATCAGAAAGGATTTACAAATTTTCATTTTACAAATACAGATCTCCACTCAAGATCACACACCCACTTCTGATTTAGGCAGATCTGGTCCTGCCCACTCAGCTGAAAAATACAAACTTAGTTCTCTTGGGCTGCTCCACACTCTGCATTCCTTTCTACAGCACAACCGACATACCCTGCTGCTTTCTCTTCATTTCTAGTACTCTTTGTCTACCTTATCTTCCCCCAGAGGAATATTTTAAACAGGCTTTTCAGTTTTAGCTCTCATTCCAAAGAGAGAGAAATGTAAAAACACACATTCTCATATGTTCAGAGTAGTAGGATTTACTGTGCATTCATGAGTTTCTGAGGGGTCATTCAAACACCTTCATAGCTAGAGATTTCCCAGTTCCTTACAGCTTTTTATGGGAGGCCTCACCCTTCACTACTCTCAGCTTGTCAAACAGGAAACATCTCCATCAGCTGCTCTGCTGGACCCCTCTACCTCATTCAAATTCCTGTGCCACCCGCTTTTAGTGGCCTTTTTTACACAGAAAATAATTTTTAAAAAAATTAAAACAACAACAACAAAAAAATCCAAACAAAAAAATCCTCAGCACTTAAAGACAGTTTCTAATAAAGCTCCAACCTTTAGTATAATCCTAACCTAGGCTCATGTGGGCCATCCTCCCTGTGTCGAGCTGCCTGATGGGGAGCAAAGCAGATCTCACAGGGGCTCACAATAACCACTGCCAGCACAGTGAACTTACACTGAGAGCAATCCAACAGGACCCGAGACACATTCTCCTCCAAGTCTGAAGTAATGGAAACAGGCTTTCTTTAGCTGATGCAAGGAATCTACAAAATGAATTAAAATGAATAAAATAAATATAATCAACACATACTGAAACATTTTTCTGCATACACAATACCGATATTAAATCCAGGACTTTAGTAGCTGTTGTTCTGTTCTATTGAGCTTGACTTTAAGCTGCTTTTATTTATACAAAGGATAGTCTTACAGAATATCTACACATTTTTGTATTAACTGACTATCTTTTTCTTTGTTTTGGAGTTTTTCTTTGGTTTGTTATTTAACTCCAGACTTGCCTTCGCATTGCTAAAACTCTGTCTAAAAAACTAGGCAGAGAACGCAGGAAAACTTATTAAAATTCCTTGATTGATATATTTTTAACTATATATATATATATATCTCCATATATATACATACATACACACACAGAGAGACATGGACATCCCCTTCCCAGTCATATTTATTTACCACGTTGTAGTTAGTCAGAGGTTATCTTTAAGATATATTTACCATCTGTGGCAGCAAAGAGTTCATAAAGTGCCTGGGCAAGAACATTCACTACAAAAGAATGAGATTTTTTTCTCGACCAGTAAAATGTTCTTTTTGCCTGAAAAAAACAAAAAAAAAAGTAGTACTTTTGTCAGTAAATACAAAGGAACATTCAAAAGATTCCCAAAGAGGTGGCAAGAGTCATGCTCATGGACATGTAGAAGGGATTTAGGGATATCCTAGATCGATTCCAGGCTAGGTCATTAAGGAATTTCGGAAACTCATTGAACCAGTTATCCAGGCTCCTCTTACACAAAATATAGGGGAAAAAAGGTAGTTTCAGAGCATGCTTCATCTCATCCTACAGTAGGTGTCTGGGATCCAGCTGAAACTGGAAGGATAACGCTAGCTAGTTCCCTCAATTGACTGATAATAAGTAGGAAATGACTGGGAGTCTGAGGTGACTAGCTGAGATGGAAGTACCTGCATGTGGTCAGGTAAGTCCTGAACTGTCCTGACATTCAGGGTTCCTCTAAGTGCTTCTCAATTTTCAAATACACTTTTTGAATCATCTCCTTGTAGTCTACAATTCTACTATCTGTAATTTAGCCAAGACAATATGTCTGACCCCATTAAAAGCAGTAAAAAAATAAATAAGAAATCTTATTATCTATTAATCAGAACTTTGGGACTAAGTCTCACTGAAAAAATAAACCTTGCATGAACACTGATGGTGCAGATCCTGGGAGAGAAGGATGCTTTCTAACTTACTACTCAGAATAATGCAGCAGGCAAGAGGCCAGTGGAGCACTGCGATGTCTCTTGAAAGACTGGGTACACAAGCTCATTATTGTCCAGGTTCCAGTCACACAAGTGTAATGGTCCAAACCCACCATGTTTAGGATCAATCTGGTTACCAATACATTATTAAAATGGGAATATCAGGTTATCATAGCAAAGCCCCCTACCTAGACACAGCACACCAGTCTCCCTAAGTAAAACACAGCAGGTCAGTGTGCAAAGTTTTGAAACTGCCTTTTGCCACACAGTCACAGCTCCACTGGCAAATGCCTGATGTCTGATTATTCCAGCCACAGCTTTGAAAACTGCATAAAACTTAGAAGTGTGTCACTAAATTGCAGCAAAAGCTGTCTAAAATAAATCCAAAATGAAGAATCACCTTAAGAACATCAGAATCTTCATAAAGGTCTGGGATATCCTGGAGCAAACTTCTCCATATTTTAACATCATTTAAAATAACACTCATTCCTCCACCAGTTAGAGGATGTCTTATATTATATGCATCTCCTAGAAGAATAACACCTAGGTAGAAGAGAAAAAACAATAGGATACTGCACAACCATTATGTAATCTTAAAATTCAAATCCTCTATAAAAAAATATCAAACTTACTAGGAATTCATTCCCACTAGAAAACAAGATGAATAACAACTAGAAATTAAAAAAAAAAAACCAAAAAACCACAAAGTATGTCTTTAAATTAAAAGGCTTAAAATGGCTGTAAGATGATCAAGGTCAAACTATTTTTTTCCCTATATATATGCATGTGTCAAAGAACACGCCTTTTAAGTTAATTTCTTTACTTTTTTAATAATGTTTTGTTAAAAAGACCACACTTGTATAGTCTTGAGCAACTGAGTAAATTAAACTTACAGATAAAGCAGGCATTGATTTGATATCTGGTGTCAATTAAATTACACCCAAGGTACACATTTTCAAAATATTATTTTTCACAGAAGATTTATGAGACAGTTGTATTGAACAACAAATACACATCTATGACAACAAAGTCCTGTGCCCCAGAAGATGTTTATAATGCCTTTTTCATTCCTTTTATTTCATAATACACACCTTTCTTGTTTACAGCTGAAGGAGGCAAGAAACTGGCTGGCATAGTCCTTAAACGATCATTCTGAACTGCAACTAAGAATGGTTCCTTTAAGTGATCTGCAATAACCAAATATTTTAGTTACAGTAGTTAGACCAAGTCACAAATAATTTGTACACAATCCATTTTAATCTCTTTTTAGAGTTATCACAGAATCACAGAATGGTCTGGGTTGGAATTGGACCTTGAAGATCATGTAGTGCCAACCCCCCTGCCATGGGCAGAGACACTTCCACTAAACCAGGCTGCTCAGAGCCCCATCCAACCTGGCCTTGAACATCTCCAGGGATGGGGCAGCCACAACTTCCCTGAGCAACTTGTTTTAGTGCTTCACCACCCTCACAGTAAAAAATTTGTTCATAGTATCTAATCTAAACCTACTCTCTTTCCATTTGAACCCATTCCCCCTTGTCCTGTCACTGGATGCCCTTGTCAATAGTCCTGCCCCATCTTTCTTGTAGACTGCCTTCAGGTACTGAAAGACCAAAATTAGGTCCCCCCAAACTCTTCTCTTTTCCAGACTGCACAAAACCAACTCTTACAACCTCTCTCATAGGAGGGGTGCTCCATCCCTCGGGTCAACTTGGCAGCCTCCTCTGGACTCATTCCAACAAGTCAATGTCCTTCCTGTGCTGGGGACCCCAGAGCTTTATATAATCCTTCTGAATTGCTAATCTCACAGATGTGAGCTGAACAAACTTGTGTGTGTTGTGTGGTGTGGAACCAAAGAAGGGTGAATGGCTACTGAAACCGTGACCACGCACACGGAAAAAGCCACATAGTTCTATGAATTCAGTGAAATGTGTCTTTTATTTTTTTTGACATATTTAAATGTGACAATTCTCTAGAAGTCTTTCTAAACTTACCAGGTAGTTGTGGATAAATGTTCTCAATCATGTACTCTTTTAAATTTTTTGGCATTTCCCCTCGAATATCAACAAGGACCCGAGTTTCAGTTGAAGAAATCTTATAGATTAGCACTGGACTCGTTTTAGCTAAAACAAGTTCCGCATAATTAGCTTTAAACTGTGATGCATCCTTAAAAAGGAAAGAAGGGGAAGAAAGATTGATTAATGAAGGGATATTAAACATCAGACATACAAAATAACTTTCTAAAACACTTTTAAATAAAATCCTGTATCATTTTAAGTTTGTGTTATTATTCTCTTAAATGAAGAAGTATTTTAAAGAAGAAAGTTTTGAATTTCAGTGTAGCAACAATTCTTTTGCCAATACACTTTAGTATTTACTAGAATCACTAACTTATCCATTTCATTTGAATACCTCATTAATATTTAATATATGCCATTAAAAACCTGTCACGTAGTAAATGTAGTAGTTTTCAGTAAGATCATTTTGTTTTCTTTTCATAAAGAAAGCGGTGGGAGGGAAAGAAATACACCAGTCTAAATATAACTGCTTGGAGACACCAACTGAAGAAGAATCCCAGGGCCCTACCTAATGAGGTCTTAAATGAGATTCTAAAAGAAGAGAAACTTGGGCAATACTAACTGGGTTAGAGACCCAAAGTTCCTACAAGTCAGTGTTTCCAGTCTAGTGAAAATTCTGCTAGCTTCAGTTCACTATCCCTTAATTATTTTTGCTGTTAATGCATCAATTAATGCAGCAGACACAAAGATCCAGACAGGATTTCTACCTGGATTCTCCAACCACCCAGCTACCAACTCAGATTCCCAGTCCAAAAACAGGACACCATCTTCTCTCTTGAAGTTTATAGGTCCTGAAGGCAAATATGAACCCAGTTACAAGGTACCCCACCTTCAGACAGGAGCACAATTTGGGTGCCTTTCTGGAGTAGAAAACATAGGTGGTTTGACTCACAGCTGCTAGGATGATCTAAAACTCACTATTTTTACTGCCGGAACAAATACTATTGTAAAATAAAAATAACTATTGTAAAAAAAACCAAAAAGGAGTGTCACCATCTTAGGAACCAGTATCTTAACACAAACCTGTCAAAACATCTGTGTCCAGGGAAACACTTTTACCAGCTGGGTTCCAGGTTTACGATGGTTCCTACTTTTGATCCAGAGCTTAGTGCTAAATAAGACACAGCGCTAATATAAAGTAGTGCTATGTGTGCTCTAAGATGCTGAAATGTTTTTTCTTAAAAAGAAAAAAAATTTCTATGAACTGGTCTAGTGAGTCCAGTGCTCAGTTTAAAGTAGTTACGCTGAATCACAGTCCATTATCTTAAACACTCCCTCGTTCAACTATTTTCTTAAGGTTAACCCTATCCTCCACTCTTCAAATCAGAAATCTAACTTTTAACAACAATATCCACTTTAAAAAACAAAAAACAAAGCCAAAGCAGACTCAAGAGATACTTAAAGTGTTTCAAGAGTTGAAAACCTGATCTGTAGCTGTACCTAAGGTGTTAAGTCTGACATGGTAAGTTCAACTATCTCCTAGAGCTGGGATGGAATATATATCAACACTTTAAGAGTTAAAAACATAGAACAAAATTTCCAAGCGCTTCTCAAAGGGACACAGAAACTGACAGAACAGCTGGATAAACACCTAAAAGCACAGCTCTAATTGATTCTGTTGGAAATGGAATAACAATATACGCAGTGAAATTCAGACCCACATTAAGAAGAGGCAGCATAGTGGTTTATACAGTATTGTATATAAAAGTTACCTTCAAAATGCAACCAACAAAATGGGATGAAACAGTAACTTTGTTGGATACCAAGTTTTTCCTGAACTTGGAGAAAAGTCCATCAGCTACAACTGTCAGTGGAGCATGAAGTTCCTGCAGCATAAATTAAAAATAAAGGTATGACACTGTCAATTTTGCTTCAGAACAATGAGAAGCAATTCCCAAGCTCTCCTTTGCAATTGTAAATTATATGTTTTAAAAAACAATAAGCATCTAAGAGGATCACAGGCCATATTAACAACATACGTATTAAGAAACATTGTGGGTTTTGCCTTCCTCATATTCATACTCATCTATTTGCTACACAAGCTGATCTAACAATATACTCCAGCTTTTTTATACATGCATTCAGAAAACACAGCTATGGGAACTGTGTAGAAACTTGGATTTAAAAAATACAATAAAAAGGAGTATTTGCTCCCTTCAGGCTGTAATGCTCTTCAGAAGAAAAAAAGATAACAAAGAAGATTTTCAAATTAAAGAACTATGAATACGCAACTAAAGAAAAACCAAACCAAAGTGTAACAAACTGACAAGCAGTAAGCATATGGGCTCTTCTTTAAAAGACCGAGCAGGGAACTCTGAGCAGTTCCTAGTCTACTTAGGAACTATTACAAATAGTATATATAGACAAAATAGAAATCTGAGTAAACTGATCAGCTTCAGCCTGAAGGTCTGTGCAAATTCCTAATGTTTAACACATACCTTGTTCTCGGACATAAGCAAATTATTCCAATCACTAAAACGTATTTTTATGCCTTTTATGATCATATAACAACATTATTACACTAGGAAGCATTTAAAGGTAGGTGTTTCCTTCTACCTGCAGGTTTCTCAGTGTCAATATGTTCAGTGATTGAACTTCAAATGATAATAGATTTACAACAAGCTTTAGTCCTTAGCTTTCAGTGATTTCATGTGCCTGGCATAAGCAGCAAAAAATATTTCTCCTTTTAAGCTTTCAGTTTGTAAGTAAGGCAAAAAAAGCACACTGTGTTTCATTAGTACTCCTGGGAAATCTTTTACTATTGTATGGAAGTATCTGGTGAGTCACTCTGAGTGCGTTCCTCTATGAGCAGTTCCGCCAATATTGGAGTGAATTCACAGAATCAGAATATTCTGAGCTGGGAGGGGACTCACAAGGTTCATCAAGTCTGACTCCACTTGGTCACACAAACCTTAACATCTTTTGCTGTGTGAAGGGAAGTTGGACAAAATCAGATGAGAGTTGATGTGAGTAAAATAAAACATGTTTTATGGTGTATAGCTTACAGAAGTGAGCTCCTGAGTAGAGTTGACAAAACCTCTTTCCTATGGATTCCTAGCTTGGATGATTGCAAGCTCTAATTATTCCTGCAATTAGACCAAAGTCACCTATCCATATCAGTTTCCTGCTGTCTAATGAGTGTAACGTTCATGCTACAATTTTTCCACAGTCAACACAGTAAACCTTGAGTCTATTCAGTTGCCTGGTTTTGAAAAATTTTATAAGTTGACCTTTAGCATACTGGCTAATGTGAACCTTATTTAAGAGAATAAAAATCTCAGAGGTAATGTGGAAGAGAATGTAGGATGGAGAGAACAGAAAAACACAAACACACAACACAGATCAGCCTTCTTTATTTATAAAAGCAGGCTAAGGAATGTAAACAGGCTTGAGTTTGGGGTTTTCATTTAGCTAAGAACTTCCTAGCTGTAAAATCTCACAGGCAGGGAAACATAGTAAATAGAAATGTTTACTGGAAATTTCTTATATACTAGATTTCTAAATTCAAAGGAGATCTAAGCCAGCAAATGAAACAGCTCTTTCCAGCCATAGAACCTCAGCACTCAGAGCAAAACATGAGTTTGTTTATCCCCAGTATATAGATAGGAAACTTAAGGCCTTTAGAACAACATCCATACTCCCAAGAAAGATGCAGGCTAGAACACTGGTCACCCTACTGCTGGTCAAATAAGCCACACTTAAAATTACAACAACAACATCCATAAGCTTGTGAAGCTTAAAAACAGAACTCAAAACAAAATATGCACCTTTCCCTTCTACCCCTCAAACAAAACAAAACAACACCACCCTTCTATGTTGCTGGATGATAACGCCAATTGAATTTGGGAAATAAATCCCAACAAACACCCTTCCCCTGCAAAAAACCCTCCTCCTCTCCAAACTTCCTGTCTTTCCCATACCTGTGATTCATGGCTTATTCTCCTAGAGTGGATTTCCTAATAAGGTTTCATTCATATTACCTGCCATGTAAGTCAGACCAAGGAACAGGACTTGGAACTCACTCCTCCTCCAGCTACCTCAAGAGGGGTCAAGGATGTTGTCACCTCTCTGCTCTCTTACAGCACTTAGCCATCAAGTGGGCTGAAATGGCACTTGCCTGAGGACAGTCTAAAACCAGCTCACTCCCCTACAGCTTTGGCAAGTACTTTTAAAAGGCTCTCTCCCATATGGTTCTATGCCACCAGTCCCATATCTAAATGACTTAAAGATGACAGATGTTGTTAATAATCCTCAGAGCAGGATCTTCCAGCTACTCAGGAACTTTCTCCATTTAGTATGGAGGGCAGCAGGGCATAGGCAGGAGATTCCCATCAGAGCACATCTACATAACTTTAGGCAGCAAAGGAACTTCAAAGTCCACAAAGGAGATTACAGATTCGGTTTTCCCGAAGAATAGGCAACACATCTAGAACTTCAGTACAGGGGTTCTACCCAAACTGGTCTTTTCTAAACTTTTAAGTTCACACAGTTTCATAGCATTTAGCCAGCAGTTTAGCATTAAAATATGCCAGAATTCTCTTTCTGTCATCCAAGAAATGACCAGACAGAGCTCTCTCTATGAATAGGTAACTTTCTTATTTTCAGTTGGTCACTAGATGGTGGAAGTATATGTGGAAATGCAGACCACTATACACAGGCAAAGCACAAATCTTAATATGTTGTTTTTTTCACCAGGAACTCTCAAAAGATTTTAAACTCCAGACATATGAATAATGAAACAAATAATGAACTGAATTCTCCAGAGACACTGAAAGCAGAAGCTACATAAGAAGTTATAACAAGAATTCCCATATTCCCATATTCTAGTATGCACTAGAAAATAATCTCCCTTCATTAAATCTTTTGCTTCCTTAATAACTGCATTAGTTCTGTAGCAATTCTCTGAAATACAAGTTTTTTTAAAGTTAAATATATATAAAGCAACCCTCAATTTTCTCAATAGTGTAACAAAGATCATAAGAGAAAACTCTTTACCTTAGTGTCTCCAGTTTCTTTGTCCTTGTACTGAACACCCACGACACAGTCATCTTCCTCAAGTAGCTGTAACACAGTCCCTTCAATGAATTTTGCACTGAAATGAAATAGAGGGGTTAAAACAGAAGAGGATTAATGATGCCAACATTTCAAGGCACTAGACACAGAAAGAAAACCAAATTTTCAACAATCTTGTCTCTGCCAACATGGTTTAAATTTTGCAAAAAAAGTATTCTTGAACACTTTCTGAAGTCACATTAAATGTCAAAAAGTGTTGGTCATAAATTTCACTTTGACATTACCTTTGGTTTGATACCTGAATATTCTAAAAACCGTACTGTTTATCATAAACACCCTGCCACTTAGCAGAGTCCCCAGCTGTGCCCCATGGCCCGGTGAGAGATGCTGAGAGGAGCTTCACACCTAATAATGGTCAGAAATTAGGATGACTGAGTCATCCCTGCTAAATGCTGGGAATTGCTGACAGTTCAGGTGAGACCTAACTCTGAGGAGAATTAAAGAGCAGGATCAGCTGCACTTAAACCCGTAACATGTACACTAGATAAAAGTCTAATTCCCAGAGCAGTCCAAACTAACCTAACCTGTTTAGGACACAGATATCTAGCTTGCCACCTCAGGAATTCAGGATAGGGTTTTGTTTTGTTTTTATTTTTTTTCTATTTATGCTTTTAAAGTTCTGCTAACACTTATGTTTGAGCAGTGGAGCATCCCTTGCTTCTATCTCCCAACCAGAGCTATTTTGGGTTCAGAAATTAAATCTCTGCAAACTTATATCCCTTGTTGGGTCTGAGCTGTTAGACCTGATCACAGCACTTCAGACTTAGCAGCTCGAAATGGGACACTCTCTTTCCCTCGCAAATATTCCATATCCAGATGGGATTCCAGAACCTGAAGAGCTGAGCTAAAGGTGCACGTGAGAATACAACAGCTTGCTATTTTAGGCTCTTAGAAGGAATATGAGCAGTTTAATTAATGTTTCTTTACACGTCATCCAGCACGGACGTTTCAAAGCAGATCATGACTGGCTTAATTTGCCAGGCAACAGGCATATTGGCTGTATCAAAATATGAATGGTTACAAGCGAGCACACAACAGAAACCTCAACAGCAAGGGAGTGCAGCAGCATGCCAGGGAATCAGAGTCCTGCAGATCCTATCAGCTTTAAGTTTCTTTTATAGTTGTCAGTTCAGTTACCTATGTAAGTGCTTACTTCTTCTGGTTCTCACCCACTATAAATCAGCTTATAATTACATATAATTCGTTTATTATTATAAACCAACCTACCTTCTTCTGCTGCAAAAATAATTTTACTCATCTGAAATACATTCATATTGCCTAGTACTTATAAAGAGGATATACTAATCAGAAATAATTATCCCCTATATCTTCAAAAGCTTTGTAATAGAAAACAAAATCTCCTGGTACTATTAAGAGTTCTTGATCTCATATTGCACATAACCATACAGTTTTCTATGCCACAAACTAAGCGTCAAGCAGGCATAAGCATACACAAAACAAACATTAAAGAGTGTGTGGAAAATGGGAAAAAAATTTAATTCAAGTCACAAACATTATTTTTGCAAGTTTTTGCTTCAAAGACTGTGTACAGCTACTTGGGAGTTTTTCCCCCAAGTTGAGCAATCAGATGCCCAAATTTCATTGAACTTAGAGCCTCAACAAGGCTTTAGGTTTCAGAGTTAGTGAACACAGTTGCCATTAATTTTAACTGTACTACAGAGCTGCTAGCTTTAGTACCACTTTTAGTAACTCATATGATATAACAAATATGAAAGGAGAAAGCAATTTTCCAGCTCAGAATAAAGATGTTTTGTAAAAATATGATAATGCCATATTTCTCTTGTGAGCAGACATACAGCATTATGATATTCTTAGGGGAAAAAGTTATTTAGGGGGGAAGAAAAGACAACACAAACAGAATACCACACAGAAAACAGCACCTAGAATCTATTCTGTTTCAATGAAAGTGTACTTCTCATCTCTTGTATAAAAGAAAGAAAACAGCTAAGAGGAAATACCAAATACTAATTGTTCTCTTCATTATGAAAAGAAGCTGTCTTCAAGATTCTGAAACATACAAGTTAGTAACTGGAAAGAGCTACTTTGGTTTAGCGCTTCTTTTTAGTTATTTTGTCTCACTTCTTGTTGTCAAAAAAGAAACACGCAAATGTAAACACTTGATTTCTACCATCACTGATAACATCAGTGGAAAAGCTACATGCTTCTGCCCAGTGCAGGAGGGTTGGACTACATGACCTTTAAAGGTCATCCCTTCTAACCCAAACCATTCTGTAATCTAAGAAATTGTGCCAGATTTGCCACTCATGTCTTGTCCAAAGAAGTTCTGTGCTCACCAAGAAGGGGTCACTACTTCTGGTAAAATGCCAAACCCAAGAATCAGCAGAAGAGAATCAACCCTTCACCTGTGAACTGTTCTCTCACACAGATGGGCAAACACCTTGCCTAATATTTAAAGCCCATACTCCCATAGTTTAAAGATTAAGTTGTCCCAAAGGGTGATATATCTATGATATATGAAATATGATGTGTATGTAACTTACGAACTTCTATACAGAGAGCAGAATGAGTAACTATAGATGCTACTTTCTCTCACTCTTGTTCATCCCAGCCCTCTGTGTTGGAATACAGTGAAATGGTTAAGGAATCTCATGGAAATGATGGGAACAATGCTTCTGAATCTCTGGATCCCAACTGTGCTGCCCACAACATGACTCACTTGGGCTCTGCCATAGCTGCCCTTCGGAGACCCATGATAAACTGGCCATGATGAAAAGATCTTCCACTGGCCACGCGTCCGTCTTCAGATGTTGGATAAGGAATCTCAACCTCCAACTTGCTCTCTAGGTCATGAATTATGTAACCATTTACTATTTGGGAATCAATACCTTCTACCGTATCTGCAAGATATAAGCCAAAAGATGGGTTAAAACAAGTCTTTAAGAAAGCTTAATTATTTATTAAAGGCATTTCTTCACATAGGGTCCAATTTTCTTGAGCACAATACACATTTTGAAAGAATAGTATTTTCAAAACATCAAGCTGGAAATACGCAAGCGATTTTAATTCAAACGTAAAGCGCAGATAATGTTTTTCTTAACTTTTCCTGCAGGCATGCTTTTACTACATATATTGTTGAGTGTAGTAACTCTTGTGTTACAGATCTATTTACATTTTGAAATGTACTCACCTTCAAGACCCAACTCTCGAAGAGCATTAAATCCCCCAGGTTGCAGCAATTCTCCAACTATCCTGTCAGGTTCTTTCAGGTCCCTCTCTATCACAGTCACCTTCCTTCCATCCCTTGAAAGCACCGTGGCCAAGGAAGAACCAAGGACGCCTGATCCCACAATGATAATTTCTGGATCATATTGGGGCGACAATGTTGTGTTTGGGGTGGTCTCTGTCAGATACACATCTGAGAAGTTCACTTCTCTTTTACCCTTTAGGAAACAAAGCCAACAAAGTTACATGTGCCATGGATCTGTACCATAACCCTGTCAAGAGGACTGACTTTGGAGTAGCTCCACTCTGAGCCAGTGGACTGAGGGTGCATTGGTAGTTGGAAGGCATCTTCCAGTTTAGTTTTGTCCAAAATTGAATCAGTCATACTCTACAATGCAACAAAAGCACAACAAGCAGAGAAAAGAAAAACCAACACCTTTACAAACAAAATCAGGACCCTGGCTTAAACTTGCCCTGTTGATCAAAGGCAAACCACAAACAAAGCTGTCAGAGAGACTGAAAGCTGCTATAAAAGGCAGTAAGAAAAGGCTGTCCCATATTCTTGTCCTATAAAGACTGGTACCTTCATGCCAGTGAACCACCCCAGCATGGAGGCCTTAGCACTTTACAACGAAAAAGATATTAGATTTACTGGAAAATGTATTTCTCTGGAAAACATACTCCTTTTTAATTATACTCTAAGTCAACCTACCTAACTAATAAAATAGCAACTTCTGGTGATATTTAGCGTGGAAAAGTGTCAGCAAAAGCAGCTGCCTGGGAAATATTATTAAGAAGTGGTCCTGAAATGAAAACTCATCTAACAATTAAAAGTATAACCATTCATCTACATTTAAAGCTGTTAAGAATTGACATACATTGGATTGGGCATCATTTAATACAGAAACTGGTATCTTAAACCAGCTGTGTTATAGTACCTTCCCAACACCTAATCACATACAATTCAAAGTAAAAAATAGTTTTAAGAGCAACTCCAGTGCAAAGCCGCAAGTCATTTGTCCAGCTGGTAGATGACAGTTCAGTTCAGTCTTTCACAAATGCCTCAGTACTGCAGTGCTGACATTAGTAAAAATACGATTGCATCAGTGAAACAACACTGACATCAGAATTTCTAGCGGCATAGTGTCATGTTTATATCTACAATACAGCAAGAGAGTGCAAAACTAACGATCTGAATTCAGGTAACACAAGAAATTAAAGCCTGGTAAAGGCAGGCTTTAACAGAAAATAAAAATCAAAAACCTTTGACTTGCAGCCAAAACCAGTTTCATGTTCTTCTGTGCAAGGGGTCAGTGCTCATGTGAAGACGACCAGAAGTACATAGGAAAGTAGCCAAATACTGCTGACCACAGATGTACTGGATATCTATGTCCAGTTCACAGCCTTGGGTGGCAGGACTCCAGCTAAGCTCCAGGCACCACCTACAGCTCTCCACTGTCCCACAGCAAGGCTCATACTGGGCTCAAGGGAACAGACTGACTATCTGAGCAGGTCCTGTACCAATTGTACAAGCAACAGGTCAGCAATAATTTCCCAGTATCTGCAGTTGTCTAAACAAATGTGTTTTATCCATAAATATTAGTAAGCTCATCAGAGAGTTACAGAATGGAAGAGGTTAGAAAAGGTCTTTGGACATCATCTGGTCCAAAGCTCCTGTTCAAGCAGGGTCAGAGAAAACTGGCCTGGGCTGTGTTTTGGAGACCTCCAAGAATGGAGACTCTGCCACCACACGTTGCATTGCTAAGTCACCCTGACAGTAAAGAGTGCTTCCGGATGGTCAGAGCAAACATCCTGTGTTTCAGTCTGTGCTCATCACCTCTCACCCTGTCACCTTGGCCCAGTCCTCTCTGCACCCTCCCTTCAGGTATTTACATACATTGATGAAATGGTGAACCCCCCAGCCTTCTCTTCTCCTGGCTGGACAGTCGTTCAGCCTTTCCTCATAAGCGAGATGCTCCAGTCCTTTATCTCTACAACAGGCTAGCAACTGAACATATTTTTCTGCTCCTATAATAATCCTTTACTCCAAATCTTTCTTCAAACATATTTGACTTGACGCTAGAAAATCTCTGGTCTACCACTTAAATAAGTTTCACTCTTTCTTCTGCCATCCAAAACTAACACAAAATATGACAAATCAAACATCCAGCGTCTAAAGACAAACCCTCTCCACCCCTTTCTTAGCTCTTTTCCCACACCAGGGCAGAGGGTCAGTGGCCAGAGGGAAGAGCAGCAGGACCTTGCACCCCATGTGCCATGTCTGATCCGAACTTACCTTTCTGGATTTGGGTTGTTCAACTTGTTGAGATCCCGGGGTGGGTTTGGCCCAGAAGAAGCCAACCAGCGGCAAAGCTGAGAGCACATCAGAGAGCATCCCCAGGTGCGACTTCTGCTTCTGCTGCTGCCGCTGCCTGGGCCCCCTGAAGTGGTACCTGTAGGACAGCACCAAGCCGAGCGAGAAAAACACCAGCACGGAGAGCAGCACCTCCTTATTAGCGTAAGTCATGAGGTCTCCACACTTTTTATACACGTAAATGAAGGAGGCGATACCCAGAAAGGTCCACATCATGAGAGTCACTGTTTCCAGTTGTTGCTCCAAAGCTTTACCGTCGATGGATGCTGCCCAAAATAGGGTTTCGTGCAAGGGATGAAAAAAATGTATGTATTGAAAAGCGACGATTTCCTTTCCAACGGAAGGTGGGAAGATCTCAATGGAAAAACAAGGAGCTCCACAAGAGGAACAAGCCCCACCTCGCCAGGCTGCCACAGGAGCCTGGACAGAGGTTCCGAAACCGGAAAAAAATATAAAACGTCTTCTCAAGAATCCCCTCCTGGACACGCGATGCCGGAGGAGCTGGAGCTCGTCCCACCGACCCCCGGGTCACCCCTCCGCCGTGCCCAGCCCCGCTCGGTGCCGGGACTCTCCTCCGCTGGCGGCGGCGATGCGGCCGGAGCCCTCACGCCGGGCGATGAGGCAGCGGCGCCGCGCGGGGCGGGGGGAGGATGGTGCACGCCCGGGGGGCGCGGCTGATGCTCTGCTCTACCTGCCTGCGCCAGGGCACCCCGCGGCCGCCTCACGGAGAGAAGATGCGGTGTCGCTACCTCCCTCCTTGACCCGGTTCCGGCGCCCGGCGGCGCCTCGCGGCAGGAATGGGGGCTGTGGGAGGGAACGAGGGGCAATAGAGGCGAATGGCGGGGGCGGCCCGCGGGAGGGGCGGCCCGCGGCCATGCTAATGAGTAACGGCCGCCGCCGCCCCGCGGGTACCGCGCGCCCGTGCCTCAGCGGCTCCAGCCAATCGGCGGCGCTATGCCGAGATGGCGCTATGGCCGCCGACCAATCGGAGCGCCGGGGGGGCGGGGCTTGCGCCCGCCGGGCGATGTGACGCGGCAGGGCGGGGCGGGGTTGCCGTGGTGACGGGATGAGGGGCGGGCTCGCTGAGGGGCGGCGGGAGGCCGAGAGCACCGGGTGTCCCCTGCTTGGTTGGGCCCAGAAAGCAACACACATCGGAGAAATCATAGAATCATGGAGCGGTCGGGTTGGAACGGACATTAAAGGTCATCTAGTTCCAACTCCCTACCGTGGGCAGGGACACCATTCACTAGACCGGGTTGCTCAAAGCCCCATCCAGCCTTGAACACTATCAGAAATTGGGCATCCACAGCTTCTCTGGGCAGCCTGTTCCACTGCCTCACCACCGTCACAGCAAAGAATTTCTTACTAACATCTAATCTAAATCTACTCTCCTTCAGTTTGAAGCCATTCCCCCTTGTCCTGTCACTCCCTGCCCTTGTGAAAAGTCGCTCTCTGGCTCTGTTGTAGCCCTTTTACGTACTGGGAGGTGCTGTAAGGTCTCCAGTCTTCTCCAGGCTGAACAACCCCATCTTTAGCCAGTCTTCATAAGAGAGGAGCTGCATCTCCGTGGATAAACTTTGTGGCCCTCGTCTGGACTCATTCCAATGGATCCATGTCTGTCTTGTGTTGGGCTCCCCACAGTACTCCAAGTGAGGTCTCACCAGAGCGGCGCAGAGGAGCAGAATCACTTCCCTCAACCTGCTGGCCACACTGCTTTTGATGCAGCCCAGGATGCAGTGAGCTTCCTTTTGTAGCATCAAACTCCTCAAGGGCACTAACCTGTGGTCTTCCCATTTCTCCAAGAGAGACTTTTCTTGGGCTGTGTACTTGTTGCAATGCAACAATATCTAACATGTCTGTCTATCACAGTATAACAATACTTCAAAGTGAGGAAGCTGTGAAACAGGACAGGACTCTACTCCAGGAAGAACTGGTGAAAGAATAATCAAAACCAATCACATGCACATGGAGCTAAAGGAGATGAGATTTTTGCAGCGGTGAAATGGAATAGATTTTGAAGACGGGAGAAACATCTGGTAGCCTCTCAGTAAAATGTGATGAAAACAGTTTGACACTTTTGAATAAATATAGGTGAAATTGGAAGTCACTAAGAGATGAGGCTTCGGTTCATTCATCAGATCAGTCAGTTCAGGCTAAAGGTAAAGATCCTGTGAGTTAAAGAGATCAAACACAGGTTTTTCTGCTTGGTAATGACATGGGTCTTAACCAACAATGATGGTTGTTCCCTCAACAATGAAAGGAATTCTGGTACAGCAGTAGCATCCAAAATCATAGACATCTATCTGTAAAAACATGTTCACAGCAAGAGCTGCTTTCCCCCAGTTTGAACAAGGGTTATTACAGCTGTCAACAAGTTTTATATTTAAACCACTGGAGACTGAACTTCTTAAATACATCTGCACTTGATTTCCTATGTTCAGTTTATAAATATTCCTTGTGTCTGCTAAAAATGCCTTTGTCTTATGGTCCAGTCTCCACAGATCAAATTAAACTGTGTAACCCTTCTGGGCATTTCATGCTAGACCAAATACCAGAAGAGCCATAGCCTTCAAGTTACTGGAATCAACACAAACCTTCTAAAGACTAAGAAATGTAAATTGATATAAATGAACCAACAACTGCTGAAAATTAATACAGGACTTATGCAAGTGCGTAGTCAGAACTGTACCAAGGAGCAGAACAAGCTGAAGTGGCTAACAGAAAGAAGGATGGTAGTTAAGGAAACAGACCAAAGCAGAATTCTGTGAATGAAGATACTGGTATGATGTTTTTAAGACTAGAGTAAAATTTCTTCTTCCCCTTTAGTGCTAACTACCAGAAACCCTTCACCCCCTGAGGATCCTGCTTGATGAAGCTGTAAGGTTATTTTGGTCACAACAGGTATATGTAATCCACTGCAGAACATGAACTTTCTGTCTTGTCAAAGTCTCCCTGTAGCCACTGTGCCTGAGCCAGAGCAGAGGGCAGCAATTAATGGAACGTACGGGAAAGAGTAAGTGTGGGTGTCTCTCTGGCTGCAGGCTATAATTAGATCTTATTAGGTGATCAACAAAACTGCATGCTTGTTCTCCTTCCACCCCAAGAAATTGCCTTCTCTTTATGAAATACTCATGCAAAATTTCTTTAAAGATTGTGTAATTTGTGAGTCGTTTTTCTTGATACTTCTCTTTGGAGTGGTTAGTGCTGGGAATTGAAGCAATTACAGAATTCTGATAGATGCATCTGTTCAAGGCTCGGATGCTATCAGAACATTCCTGTATTTCCAGCCAAGACATTGAAAGTGGGTGGCTCCCTGCTACTTCCTCATTTACTCTCGCTCTCCTGGCTGTGGTGAAAAGCTTGGCATATTTACATTTCTTCAAATGTAAGTTCATATTTTTTTGCTTACGTTATTCTAAATAAGGTGTATAGCTAGACAGAGCTACTGATTTTATTGCCATTAAAAGCCATGACCTTATTTTCCAACTTTACAATTTACATGCATTCCTGAGCATTTTTAATTTTGTTTCTGAAATGAGAACATTCTGGTTTCATTTGCTTTGTCCTATCGAAATGACTACTGTGAAACATCTTTTAATGATTTAAATCTCACAGAGGCAAATATGAAAAGGCTAAAGCAGGAATTTCTAAAATTTTATAACAACTTCACAACCAGGAAATAAAGGATCCTGAGAAGAGGTTAGAGTTGAGCAGGCTTTTCTTTTAACCCTTCTCCAGATGCAGCTTCACTCAGCAAAATGCTGTTTTCAGATTTGGACAGTCAGCAATTGGCAGGGCAGTGGTGTGATGTTGGAATAACCAGAAATGGTTGGCTGAACTCCAGGGTATAAAAAATAAATCATCTGATGAAGCCTGCCTCTTGTGCAGAAGCAGGCATCATTCTGTGCTGCAGAGCCGTAAAACACGAGTGGTGTTCCTGGCTCCTGGTCACAACTACCCCAGGAGCACATGCATCAGGACCAGTGTCTGCAGTGACAGAGTGTGCAGCACGAGTCTGACACTTGCTGTCCATGGACAGGCTACACGTGACAAAGAACCTGGTCTCACTATGCATCCTTGTCATTAGTTAATTAGTAATGGTCTTCTACCAGCACTGGTAGAGAGATGGAGCAAGTCCGGTGTGTAGACTGAAAGACAAAAGAAAAATATCTGTTCTTGTGTTTCACTCATCATCGTGAGAAGCAGCAGAGCCTGGTAAATGTTTGGAAGAGGGTTGGTAGGGGTCCCAAAGGATGAGAAGGATGATTGTATGAAACTGCAATTCCTCAGAATCAGAGATGCTTCAAGCTCTGAAGCAAGAGGCCACTTGCGTAAAAAGCTGTAATCATTGTGTTTGTATCAGTGGGTGTGTGAAGGAAGAAAAAACTGCTGTCCTTTATGTGGGCATTTTATTGACAAGCTGGGTGGTTAATTTTTTTAACGATGTAGTGCAGTGCAGCTGGATGTTTTCAAGACTGATCACAAGAACTCTGCAAATGTTTTCAGAATGATTTTAATGAATGTCAAAAAACCAGCCTAGTGTCTGAACAACAGCAAAAACATTATCAAATATATATGTAATGCATGAACTGGAATTATACTAAGAAGTTTAAAATATTATGCAGCACATCATGAAAGTTCATCCTGATGAAATATTGTATTTTTAAAATGTGCCAAGGGATGTTTAGCAATATTTTCTTTTTATTCCAGCAGGAACATTGTGAAATAATTTGTCTCTTATTAATGCATAATTAAGGAATGAAAGCCACTAGCTATTATGTTCTTTGCAGTTAGATAGTACAGAATATTTTAAAGGATGCCTCTCTGGGGGCAAAGCTGTAATTCCTGGGGAATCCAGGCAGTAATTTAAAGTTATTTGGGTCTGAGGGACAAAGGCAACATGCAGGCTGTGGTGTAGCCGGTGGCTACATATCCTGAGACAGCCCCTACAGCTACACCTATAAGCATTTGTCCCCTTCCTGGTTCTGTTTTCTGTGTAAGGCTGGGATTATGCTGTCCATTTTTCTATCATTTTATCTCAGATTTCACGTGGCGGTTTTTTAATACACTATCAACATGTTTACCTCTTTTTCTTATTCTGTAGAGTCAGGGGGTGTTCAGCCAATGATATCTGTAATCGCAAGTCAGATGACTGGGATGGAAGGATGGAAAGGGAGAGGCTAAGTCATTATTTTAAAAATTACAATCCTCACACCATTTGTGACAGTGTTTTGTGTTTTTCTCTGATTTTGATGATTTGTTTCACAGAGATTTCCTAGTTGTTCCTTGCTGAAGACAGCAAAATGTTTTCACAAGTCACTACAATCTTCAGGCTTATGGTGAGAAGATGGTGGAGTAGGGTTAATAGATAGCAAACAGGCTGCAGAGCATGAGAAAGGAAAAAGAGGTTGAAGAACCAGAAGACAGAGGTAGGGTGGAAAAACATATCAGCATTGCAGCATAGTTTTTAAAAAGTGCTTTCCTCTTGAGCAGTAATGCAGCACTGAACAGAAATGCAGCCTCTGTACTGTTTATCTCCACATGCAATCCAAACACATTCTCTTTATGGACCCCAGAGGCTGTTTCTCTCCATTGTTTGCTTGGTAAATGGTTTGTTTCTACATAGCTGGAGCTCAGGTTCACCCAGAAGTCAATCACATCTTCAAGTTCAATATGCAGCAATGCTGAAGCAAGAGATGCACTTGCTCTGTGAACAGAAGAGCTGGGCTTATTTGTGAATTCCTGTGAGGTGGAATTGCAAATTACACATGGACAGTAATCCATCCATGCTCTATACATTCAGAACAGGTGAGCTCTGGAGGGCAGTAGGAAGGGCAAGCCATTCAACTAGAAGGGAACAGCAGAAAGAGCTTAGAAAATACTACAAAAAATTAAAATCTTACAGGAATTAATCCACATTGACTCTGCTTTGAGTGACTTTATCCTGCTGCTGAGCAAACTTACTAGAGCACAAGTCTCATGAGGGAGCTGGGGGTGTTTAGCCTGAAAAAAAGGAGGCTCAGGGGAGACCTTATCCCTCTCTGCAACTCCCTGAAAGGATGTTTTAACTAGATGGGTATTAGTCTCTTCTCCTGAGTAACAAGTGACAGGATGAGAGGAAATGGTCTCAAGTTGTACTAGGGGATGTTTGGATTGATTATTAGGAAAAAAATTCTTCACGGAAAGGGTTGTCAGGCTGGAACAGGCTGCCCAGGGAAGCGATGGAGTCAATAAATGTGAAAGTATTTGAAAGAAGAGTATATGTGGTGCTTAGAGACATGGCTTAGTGGTCGACTTGGCAGTGCTGTGTTAGTGGTTGAATTTGATGAAGTTAAAGATATTTTCCAATCTCAGTGATTCTATTCTGTGAATCCCAAGAGGGTTAATTGCCACATACTAAATTCCACATGACTTCATAACAAATAATACTGCTTGCCAATAAAAAACCAAATCATTTGGCATCTAAGATAGATGAAGTTTATGACTGAATATGGGTTGGAAATGTCAGTAAGAATGAGGACAGCCTGTAATTATAGACTCTAGAGGGGAACATTACAGCAAGATGTCTGACCTACAAAACAAGGAGAGAATCCACACAGCCGGCAAATTCCATTTAGCAGGGTTTTTGGTTGTTTGGTTGGTCACTTTGTAAACTAAAGGTTGTCTCTTTAGACTGTAGGAGCATGTGATAAAGCCTTCTGAAAATACATCATTTTGAGGTGCAGATAAGTTCTTCCACTCAGTTATGTATATTTTCTCTGTCATCCATCTTTTTCAGTCTCTTCTGCATCTACTCTAATTTTTCATTAGGGGGTGCAATTGCTTCTTAATCTTCAAAAACTGGAAGAAGTACTCCTAAACAAAATATACTTTTTGATTTACCTCTGAAGTCCAAGCCTAATTTAGTGAAACGTAACATCCCTTCTTTCATCTCCTTGAAGATACTGATCTCTACAGTGATTCACCCTGACCAGATGAGGTGGTGAAACAAAGAAGCCACATTGTTCAGGTAGCTTTTATTTTCTAAGTAAAAACTCTTCAGGCAGGATAAACACTATTGAAGAGCCAACCACCAAACCCAAACATTTTTTGATGAAAATACATAACAAATACAGAGCTAGAACTAATAAGGTGCTGGGCTCACTGGCCATGGTAAGATGCCCTACGGCTCTTTGCTTGTCAGAAGAGAACATCAGTCAGATGGGGAGGGGCTGACTTCCATTGCCCTGTGGAGCAGAGACGTCCTTGGTATAATTGAGTTGCTGTCTTCTGATGCCCTGATTTTCTTTTTGTCTTTCATATCAGAATTCTCCTCTAACTTTTATGCACCTAAGTTTTAGAATTTCAGCTGCTTCATTTATGCTACTTATTTGTCTTACCTGGTGAGGCTTTCATGTATTTTAATAATTTTCTCAATAAAAGTGACTGAAATACACTCACCTGTGCTGTATCAAAATTGGCTTTGGATGAGACGGTGGAACCCCTGGATGAAAGGCTGCACTGCCTTCTCACATGCTGTTCCTTCACCAGAGGAATGTAACCTGTACCTCAGATGAAGCTCACTTACTCTCCCTATGATGACTACTCAGGTTGCCAGAAAGATGGCTCAAGCCCACTTCACTGCTACAATTATAGTCAGCTGCCCAAACTGCTGCCTGTCTCCACCCTTCATCTCTAGATGGTGACTGCTGAATGTCCTTCTCTAGTTCTGCCTCTGCTTAAGCATCTTCCACATATTTTTGTCAATGCCAAGTCCATGTCCCATGCATTCTGCTTTCCCTAGGTTAGGGCAAATCCCTGGCTCCCAATTTTGTCCTTCTGCATATAAGACTGGGCTGGTTTTCAAGAATGGTGATGAGCAGAATCAGGCTTGCTGATGGTCCATCCTGGCTTTCTTTCTTCCTCTAGGGAGCAGCTGGGTCTCTCTCAAGTGATGTCCAGGACAGATGATGGACATCCTCCACACAGCCATTGAAGAAGTTGGGCTTTGTAGAGCTGCTGCCTACTACAACCAGCCACAAGCACTCATCCTGGTGGAAGGCCAAGAGGACTCACACTCGAGTTGGATAATCTCCCTTCCCTGACTTAGTCACTAAGAGTGAGGGAGAAACATGGAGGTTGGCAGGTACACACAGCAAGGACTGGTGGGATAAGCATTGTCTCCAAGAGTGCTCTACCCATGGTAGAGCATGGTCACTCCCTAGATGCTCCAGAGCCCTGCTGTCAAAATGTAGATGAATATTCTTACATGAAACCCTTGCAGGAAATACTTTAACAGCATTTATGGCCTCCTACAGTACTTTGTACTTATGTCTAATGAGCCAATAGTCACCTCTAGAGGGAGAAGAGCCCATGTCCCTTTCCTCCAGGAGTTACAGCTACAGTTACTGCATTTCCATTGCACCCTCTTGTAATAGATCTAAGTTACAACAGGTGCCAGGTGCCCGAATCTCCAGGATGACAGCAGAAGTAACCAGCAATCCTCTACCTTTCAAAAGGACAAAGGAGTGCATAATGAGTGCAAAGGCGTTTCAGGGGAAATGTAAACATTAAGAAATATAAACAGTGGATTTATGTGAAATTAAACACATTTACCTAAAGTTACAAACTGAAGTTTGTTTTTCTTAGCTAAAACTGGGATGATTTTCAAGAACACTGGTTGCTGTCAGCTTTCATCAAGGCTGGAGAAATCCATGCTGTATTGCTCAGAAATGTCAGGATCCTGGGGTTGACCTTTTAATTCTTCAGGCAAACAGCTATCACAGTGTCCTGATTACAGAAGTACTTCTCTCCATAGCATTCAGCATTGAGAAAAAGACAATGTAGCTGCATTGAAAATCAACATCTAAAACAAATTTTGTAAGACTTGAGCTTTAGACTTTCTTGTTTCAAGCTTTCAGGTTTGGAAGAAAACCCACACAAAGTATCTACGGCCAAAATGTAAGAAAAAGGGTTAAATGTGGATTTAAGTACTGCTCTGTATGGTGCAGTCATAGAGGAGCAGTGTTGGCATAAGTGAGATCTGCAGTTTTGACTCAGTAACCTCCCCTGTAAAAAAGGGATATCTGGGGTTTTTACCCTTCCTATAAAGGCATGGGAACAAATTATATTGTTAGGTGCTGCTGTATTTCTTTCTAGAACCAGGCTTTGTTTCCTATTATCTCAAGAGCTGAAGTGACTGATAGGATTTTTTCAATTGTTTACTTCAATACATGTTATTATCAACTATTTTATGTAGAAACTATTTCAGTTAGTTTAGAATCCTAAAAACAACCGAGGTCAGGCTGTCTAAGTAAAAACTGCTCTGGGGCTGGGTGTCCATCTCCAGAGGGTCCCCAGAAGACGTAAGTACCATGCCATGTAAGTGAAACCTCACTGCAAAACCCTCTGCAGACCTACCCAGGCAGATCCCATTTCCAGAGCAGGCTTTGCTTGTGGCTGGTACCCCCCTCTTGTGGATTTTTGCTAAATTACACAACAGAACGCCTATATTTTGTCTCTGAAAAAGTCTTTCAGCTGCGCTGCTGCTGTGTCTGCTAGTTTGCAACAGAAACGGGCCAAAGCTAGATGGGAGGATTTCAGTAGAGAAATTTAATTATTTTAAACTTAATCACTGATTTCGGTTTATTTGGATTTCTCAATCTGTGCCTTCAGCTTTTTCTGCTTTTTTAGTTTTATTTTAACTGGTTGATGCAGCATTTTTTTAAAAACTTACAGGTACTTGAGGCTCAACTCATGCTTTATATATTTTTAGCATCACAGGTCTTCAAAGCTCTCTTGACACTTCAGTCAATACAGAATGAGGAACTGGTATGGAAAGAGGCAATTGTGAAATTCACTAAACAGGCATGTCCATGACATTACTGTAGCAAGAGGTATTAAAGGAGTAATTTTTGGATGTATAAATGAACAGAGCAAGTAGGAAAAGTAAAATTATTTCACTGTGGTGTATGGTATTGCTGCTGCTGATGGTGCCGGAATGGCGTGTAGGAATTTGTGTTCTCAAGGGCAAAAACCAACCTTAAAAATTGAAAAAAAGTATGAGAAAAAGAGCTCCACACCTGATTTCTTAGACTTGAGAAAATGCATTTCACTGCAGTGTTTAAGATGTTGATTGTGTTGAATTTATCGAATAAATGACTGAGAAGTGACTGGATTGTAGCAGAGAAACACCTTTGGATAAAAAAATCCTGTGTGCCAATGGGTTTCTTACTCCAGCAGCAGTGGCTCAAAAGCAGTGGCTGCCAACTGATCCAGAGTCATTCAAATGAGGAATAAGGCCCAAATATTTAGTCGTGAGTGTGATTAATGCCTGGAACCGATCTCTGGCGAGATGATAGAGCCATGGCCTGATGTCTGTGAATCAGGTGTCATGTACATATTTTAGTCAACCACAAGCTATGCTTTTGTTCAACACAAGTAATTGGGTTAAATACAGAGGTAACTGGTTGACACAAGATGGTTTGTATTAATGTGCCAGTTTAAATTAGTGTGTCCCTTCCTGGAACTCAGTTCTATGAATTTGTATTCTCTTGTGGTTTCAAAACCAGCTGTTTATCAGCTGGAAAAGTGTGAGAGGAAAGTGGAGCTAATGAATGAAGTAATTCTCCTTGCATTCCTGAGATACCCTGTGAACATCTGTAATTAGCCAAGGGTAGCTAATGAAATGAAATATTAGGAAAAATACAAAATACAAAACGTAAGTATGGGACTGTAGCAGAGACAACCTGTAGATGTCAGATTTGATGGTAAAAGCAGACTAGCATGTGAGTATTACAACATCCCATTTGAAAATGCTAGCTGAAAACCTTAAAGCAATATTCAGCCTCACAGAGGGAAAAATTAGTTTGTTACTTCTTGATAGCTGACATAATGAAATGAAGATGAATATGACTGTACCAGTGGAATGACTGGGAAAGGGGAGGGACTGCTTCCTCCATGAGCAAGCACCTGAACTGAGCTTGTAAAGACAATTTCCAAAAATACAGTAACTGCAAGAAGATTAAAAAAAAGGCAAGTCTGAAGCAAATGCATCAGAATGTGGTGGTGCATCCACACCTGGGCTCAGCTCCTCTTGAGCTTGTCAGAAACACTGTCTGCTCCCAGGAACTTGTGCTGTCTAATGAGCTCCTGCTTTTTAAACAAACAGCATTGGAAATTTATTTTTCTTGCCTGAATAACAACCCAAGGGGAATAATATTTTCATTATCAAACTTTCAAAAAGTTGCTGACCTGAATTGCAGCCAGGATGGAAAATTACTATGACTAAAGCCAACTGTCTTGCAACCCTATATACAGTGGTCCAAAGTGAGACCCTTCGAGCTCTCCTGGATGACAGCAGCTGCAACCAGCAAAATCCCTCTGAGTGGGGCCTCTAAGAGCCAGTGAACTCTCAAGTTTGCTAAGCCTGAAGTTTGCTAAATGTGGAGGACAGCTGAAACACATGGCTGATATCCGCACACCTTAAGGCTCAACCCTTCACCCGTTGAGAAGATGCAAAGGCAAACTTGAGTACTTCACTGGATTCAAGGGGAATTTTTCACAGGTATACCTTGTACAGACTCCTTTATGTCTGTGTGCATTCGAGTGTGAATATGCTGTAGCAAATGTACTAGGAATGTTGCTCTCCTAGATTCTTAAGTAGTTCAGATTTGTAAGTGAAGCCTGTAAGTAAGTTACTATTGTTGTATAGTAAAGTTTATATGAATCCTTTGTCAAATTATTTAACTTCAGTTATTGATTAAGTGATGTTAAGTGTTGTTAAGTGCTGTTAAGTAGTAAGTGCTGTCAAGTAGTAAGCGCTGTCAAGGTTAAGTGATGTTAAGGTTAAGTACTCTTAAGACTTAAGTACTGTTGGGCCTTTAGGCATTACCTGTTGGTCAAGTCCGGGCTCAGTTTAGTGGGGGACAGGAGGGTCTTCCATATTCCTTTTTATCTTTACCCTTCCCTATCCTTTTCTCACCACCCCCACCCCTCCCTCAGCCTCCACATAGATAGCTTTGGGTTTATTTTGCTTTGGATTAGTTGATTTTGGATTTTTGTTTGCTGTTTCTCTGTGTTCTTTAACCATCTAGTAAGTCATAGAGTGAAACTTGCAAAGAAACATTGTCATGCTTTGCTTTTATATTAAACCTGTTTTTGTCAATATTTCACCTTTGAAGGTGATCCTTTCAGTGACCTTAAAACAGTCATTTGCAACACTGAGGGACAAAGAAGAGCCTAGAAAAGCGGGCCTCTTCTGTTTTATCATCTACAGCATCCTTTCCATCTGCTCTCTATTTCAACAATCTGAGTTTTGAAAAAGAATCATAACATCATAAAATGGTTTGAGTTGTAAGGGACTTTGAAAGATCATCTGGTCCAAGATCCTATCTTGCACTGGGTCAGGTTGATCAAAGCCCCATCCAACCTGACTTTAAACACTTCCAGTGATAGAGCATCCACAACTCTCTGGATAATTTCTTGTTCCAGCATTTCACCACCATTGTAAAAGAATTTCTTCTTTATGTCTAATCTAAATTTACCCTTTTTTAGTTTAAAACCCTTGCCTTTTGACCTGTCACTACACTCCCAGTAAAAAGCACATCTCCCTTTTTCTTGTAAACCCCCTTTAAATATGGAAATGCTGCAGTGAGGTCTCCTCAGAGTCTTCTTTAGGCTGAACAATCTCAACTCCCTCAGCCTTTCTTCATAGGAGACGTGCTCCAGCCCCCTGACCACCCCTGTCGCCCTCCTCTTGACCNAGCATTTCACCACCATTGTAAAAGAATTTCTTCTTTATGTCTAATCTAAATTTACCCTTTTTTAGTTTAAAACCCTTGCCTTTTGACCTGTCACTACACTCCCAGTAAAAAGCACATCTCCCTTTTTCTTGTAAACCCCCTTTAAATATGGAAATGCTGCAGTGAGGTCTCCTCAGAGTCTTCTTTAGGCTGAACAATCTCAACTCCCTCAGCCTTTCTTCATAGGAGACGTGCTCCAGCCCCCTGACCACCCCTGTCGCCCTCCTCTTGACCTGTTCCAACAGTTCCATGTCTTTCTTGTACTCCAGAGGACTCCAGAGCTGGATGCAACTGGAGGTGGGACCTCACCAGAGTGGAGGTGGAAAAAACCCCCCTCTCTCACAACCTGCTGGACACACTTTTGATACAGACCAGGATACTGTTGGCTTTCTGGGCTGCAAGTGCATGGTGCTGATTCATTCAGAAGTTTTTGTCTACCAGTACCCGCAAGTGCTTCTCCACAGGGCTGCTCTCAATCCTTTCACCTCCAGCCTGTGTTGATTTTGGGGATTGCCCCAACCCTGGTGGCTTTCTGGGCTGCAAGTGCATGGTGCTGATTCATTCAGAAGTTTTTGTCTACCAGTACCCGCAAGTGCTTCTCCACAGGGCTGCTCTCAATCCTTTCACCTCCAGCCTGTGTTGATTTTGGGGATTGCCCCAACCCTGGTGTGGGACCTTGCTCCTGGCCTTGTTGAACTTTATGAGGCTCACATGGGCCCACACCTGCCAAGTCAAGAAAATTTTCAGACTCAGTTGGACTAGATGATGATTGTAAATCCCTGTCAACTGAAATATTCTATTTTTGGTTTTAATGTTTTGTTATGTATGCCACCTCTATTCCTATTGACTGGTGGCTGGGATGTTTCAAGAGTGAAAGCAAGTGATGTGTTGCTGGATAACAGTTTCTGTGCCAAAGCTGAAGTGCTTCTACTAAAAGTGATTATCAGTGATGTGAGCCTCATTCTTCACTATTTACCGAAGAGCCGGATACAGGCATCAGGAGGGACTGAGGGACACGAGCTCAGGGTGCTCTGACAGAAGAGCCAGTGGTAGCAGATACTCTGCTCCTCAGGGAACTGGACACAGAATGCTCCCTGCTGCCCAAGAAACCCTCCCTTTTCTGCCTACTGCACTGCTGACTGAGCTTTCCCTATAGTCTTGGTTGTTCCTTGGTCTTGCCAGACCTTGATAAGCTGATTTACTCCCATCCTGAACACAGACCATGTTCTGGTATTTGAGGAATCCTGGTCTTAATTACCTAATGGGCTGTAGCAATTCAAATATTCCTGGGAGATCTGGTCTGAGAAAACAGTGCTGGGACTTTGCTGAGAGTAACAAAGACAAAACACGGTCATTAGAATTGTGTCAAGTGAGGTCTGTCCATTGACTTTCTCTGTGTGGGACGCCAGCAGGCATTCTTGTTATTTGGAGCCAGATCCAAAGGGAAGGTCCCGGAGAAGTCCTGATTTCACATTCAAAACCATGCAAGGATTGTTATGACAAGTAGACCGTGCAAGGAGCATTTGAATTAGCGGGCAGTTCTGCTGTGAAAGAAGTCATTAGCTAAGCTCGAAATGGTTTGGAGCATATTCATGCTACTGTGCTATAAAGAAAAAGAGTTGGCTGCATGAATAAGGGTATTTTTTGTCTCCTCTATATCCTGTTCCCAAATACAGTTGATGAGCTAAATATTTAAAGATCAACTAATACCTTTAATAGAACTGATCTCACCCACAAAACTTCAGTTTCTCTGGCTCATGCTTTCAACATGCTTTTTTTCTCACAGATCAGACTGAACATTTTTGCTCAAGTCTGTCTTGTCCAATGACATTTCTTGGCTAAAGCTTCCTTTTCTCTGGCAGCAGCAGAACTATACTTTATGCTTAAACACAATGTGATGGCAGATTAAAATTGATGGCAGATTCAGCCCACCCCATATATGTGCCTCACCCTTCCATGGAATAAGTATTGTGATAAGGCAAGGTGTATTTAGGGTTAGTCCATTTTTGGATTTTTGATTTAAAACACTCTGGCATTAGCTGTGCCTTAAAGGTTTGGTGGATAGCCAGAGTCAGAAAAATTTCAGCCAACCAGATTTAATCTGTCACTGCATATGTGTCAAGGACCTAAAGGTGAATCTGCAGCTTCAGGAAAATTCTGTTTTAATCTGATTTATTGTCATCTATGAAAACTTGTTATCAGTCCTGGTTTTCTGAAATAAATTGATGTTTTATTTTGTTAGCTTCTCACAGATTGAAATTTTCCATCTAAAATAAACCGTACAAATATATTTTTTCCTTTAAAAAAAAAAAAGGCAAAAAACAAAAAAACAAAACCCTCTCATTATCTCACAAGCGTCAAGTATTCCTGGTTGTCAACAATTCTGAAATTTTTTTTCTAACATTTTCTTTTGCATTTCCAGCTAGCTCTGTAGAAGTTCCCATTATGTGAAGTCCTGCCTTTGATGTAAAAGTACCAACCATATTTGAGATTTCTGGTCCATTTCAGACTTTCTGCTGATTTGCATTTATTTCTTTCCCAAACCTTTTCAGTTCCCTTACTTGACTGCTGTGTCCAGATTTGCCTGCTCTGAAGATCTGAATTGATCAAAGGAGCAATTCTCCTTTCAGTCTTGTATTATACAGCAGAATCACACACATTGTTCTTCAGTACTTGAGAAAAACCAGAAACGTAATGTGATGTTTTAGTTTACTTTGTGATCTACTCCACAGCAAAATGCTAACGAAAAGTCAACTCTTCAAAGCCTTTCAAGGTTTACTGAAGAGTTTTGTGTTTGAAATGCTATTGACTAGTGTTACCCTTTTCACTCAAGTAGGTCATCAAACTACAAGGGCTCACAAGGATTTTTTTTTTTTTTACTGGAATAAAAATTGTTGATACAAGCTGGATATGCTCTTAGTATAAAACCATTTCTTTGCAAACAATGTGCATGAATCCCGTTTCTAAGTTGGCAGAAGCAACAAACTCTGGTGGGATGTTTCACTGCCTGTAAAAGAGGGTGTGTGTGCCTCCAGGACCTGGTCCTGGGAAGACCAACACTCAGCTTCTCGTCAAGGTCACAGCCCTAAGTCTTTCCTCTGCTTTTCTGTTGTTCATATTCACAGTGGCTTCCAGGCCACACCCCAGCCTCTCTTTTTTCAACCACTTAAAGCTTTCTGAATTTATCTTCCTTAGCTCTGGGTATGCACATTCCTGTGCATTTGAAAACAGGTCTGAACTGAGAGTCTATTGCACTGATCTTCGCAGGGAGGTAGTCTGGAATTTCTGATGTTTTAAATTCAAAACAGCATGGCAAAGACACTATTTGAGCTTAGCTTAGGAATTTTATGATCACAAATTAATATTATTGAGAATCTTTCCTTTGTACCCATTGTCTTTTGATGAAATTTGTGTTGGTAATGTGATAATAAAATAATCATTGTACATTTTGGTAAACATTTCAGAAAAGTCAGAATATTCAGTCTCTGGCTCTTACATAAATCCAAAAGTTATCACTAGAAAGACAACCTTCTAATCAGACTTTTACATACTTTTCTGACTGGCAGTCTTTTTAATCCTTATATGAAAAATTAAAGCAAGTATTACAACACTTCATGAGACAATAGGATTGCTGGCAGATCCTAGAAATTTCATCATCAATACATCAGACCTAAATAATGAAACATGTACAGTCAGTAAGGCTGTGCTGGCATGGGTGGTTCAAAACAGAAAGCAAACATTAGGTAGAAAAATAAGAAGAAAATGTAAGAAATCAAGCATCCACAACGTTTCACATGAGTTAGTAAGCTTCCTGATTTTTTACTTTTTGGGGCTTTTTGTACAGGTTATAGGGAAAAATACAAGTTGTTCCATAAGAATCTTGATCATTTTTTCCCCCAGCTGTCAAACCATCTCAGTGTCAGCTGCAAAAGTTGCAACATTCTCAATGTGGAAATAGTAGAAACCAAAATCCAATTTTAAAAGTTCCTTGGAAGTATTGAGTACCTTTTCTCCCATCATAACAGCTGAGGTAGCCTTTTCTTACTGTACAGAGGCAACCTGAAAATTGTGTGAAGATGGCAGAGCCCTGCAGAACAAGGTCAGCTCCCACAAGAACTTCACTTGCCTTTGATTCTCACCCTCAACATGAGTCACATAAACAGCAGTGGGCAGAGCTGTAACAAGATTGAATGCTTCCTGGATAAAATCCCAAGGTGATGACCCTTCCCAGGAGTGGGAATAAAGTAATGCTGCCTGGCTTTAATGAATGTGATGGAGAGCAGTGTAAGTATGGGCCAGGAGGCGAGCAGGAAGTGCTGCACTTCATTACACAGGGCTGCTTGTGCCAGTAGTGCTGCTGCTCAGCCCAGCCAGCTCTCAGGATGACATTGGTGCAGCTTGGCTGCTCTTCCTACACATTTGTGCCTTAACCCCAGCAACGAGGCAGGTGTCTCGTGTGAGCTACTTCTGCAGTGGTCCATAAGTGAGCCAGAGGAGAGAAGATACATCATAAACAATTAAGTTGTTAGATGAGGCCTAGCTGCTACTTAGTACATTCACAGCTGTCCTGAATCACTGTCTTTTTTTTCTTTTTAAGGAAGTCTGAGGTTTATTTTAGCAAAACATGGGAGACTTTCCCTTGATGATCAGAATGAAACCACTCATTTAAAATAAGGTTTCAGCATTTTATCTTGCTTATTTTAACAGTGCCTGGGCAAACAGGACAGCTTGATGACTTCAAAAGCTACTTCTTCCTGGATGAAACTGCAAAGAACCACCCTTAACTTTGTCTTTTATACCTAATTACATCTACCTCCCTTGCTCAAGCATCTCCCGTTTGGTGTTTTGTAAACACTGCAGTGTCCCCTCCAGGCACTGGGGAAGGTAACTTTGAATTTGGCCCAGGTTTGGTGGGGGAGTGGGACCAACCTACCTCCAGAGGTCCTTCCAAACTAAATTATCATATGACTTTAGGTTTCTTACCTGCTGAAAAATCACTGTTGCATTTCTATCACTTTTACTTCAGCAGTTATTATCTCACCAGGATGATTATCCTCTTGTTCTTAACCTTGCACTTGCTCATTGACACAAATTTTAGTCAACAAGGTGAACTTAGGAAAAATATGTCAGTGTTTTCTCTGCTAATCAGCAAATAATATCACTATGACTTTCCCAGATAATTAGGCCCCTTATGAATATTAATATGCATTCAATAATTAATGTCAAGCAGTTTTCTCACACTGGAACTTTCCTGCTTGTAGTTTTGCAGAGCTTTTAAAGCACCATGAGAAAAACTCTCCAGCTGAGCAACAGAGGCAACAACACAATTCCTGCTCAATTTAATAGGCTTTGTATTATTGTGGACAAAAACTGTGTAAGAAAAAGATGCAATACAGAACAAGCCATAGGTAACTTCACAGATAAATACTACATTCAAGCTGCTGGAAGAACCAATGAATTTATATTTCTGCCAAATTTACTACTAAAATCAGTATAACTTGCATGTTTAAGTATCCCCCTCTAAAGTCCTTGCTGGATAGTTCTAAGGAGCTAAAAGGAGCAGGTCTTCTCTGCAGCTTAATGATAAGGGTTTTATGAACAAAAACGGGCTAAGGGGCAAGACAAAAGGGGGAGGTTTTGCAGTTATCCGTGAAAGATTATTATCTATTTACAAGATTTTATCAAAGGCAGCTTTACTGTACCTCCTGCTTTCTAACCATTTGCATTTGGGGTTCTGATTTTGCAGATACTGAATTGTAATTGTCCTTTACAGAAGAAAAGTAGGATGAAGGTCAACAGCCCTTTCAAAGGATAGCCAAGGCTTGACCATTTACCTAAATGCTCAGGGCAACTATCTGGCTGCCCGAGTAAGGCACCCAGGATGCAGGACAACAAAGTCCAAGTGCCATTACTCTGGAGAAGGTTTTAATCCAGAGCTCCCTCCTCTTTGCTGTCACTCTACCCATCTGCTGCAGGGTATTCCGGGAAGTTCTGCTTTGTATGACACACCTGAATATTCAGTAGGATGAGGAAAGCAAATAAATATACTACAATATGGTCACTAAAGCATTCAAGAAGTGAATGTTTGACTCAACTCTTCCTGGTATTTAATCATTTTATGGAATACACAATTTAGAACTTCTCACCTGAACAGCTGGGTGACTATAGCACTTACCTAGCCAATTCCAGTGCCTTGGGATAAAAACTGGAGGTGATCTAGGTCTAGGTAAATGCTTCACTTCTGAGCTATTATGGATAAAAAGCAGACGCCTCCAGCCACGGCTGTATAGAATTACATGTCATCATATACATCATATAAAATCCTGCAGATGAAATAGGAGGGGCAAAAACATTGCCCCCTGAATCTCAGTGGGATTTCTGTCTAAATTCAAAGTATCTAGGTCCTGTAATGACATAGATGTTGGTATCATCAGGTTATGGCAACATCTAAGTAACTGTCACTAATTTTCTCTTTTTAAAAAAATGTATTTACTGATTTATTACAACTAATAGCACCTATATTTTGGTCAAAACCACCCAAAATGACATAGAATTATTTGAATTCTAGTTTTGTAACTTCATTCTGTAATGTTTTAAAAATTTACACATTTGAATACTAATAAATCCAGAGTACTCAGCAGTCCTTCTCAAAAGAGAAACTAGGAACCTCAATGAAAAAGAATTCATAAGTTAAGAAAAGTTAAGAAATACATAAAGGTAATACTTGCACAACTCTGATGTGTTGAAGTTTTCTGAAAAAAGCCATAAACTAATATAGTTGAAGGATCCTACTGAGTCTAGCTGCCAGGCAACTTATTTCCCTTCTCTTATTAAACCAAGACATTCAACGTGTGAAAAGCTCTAGTTTGATCTGCACTACCTTGCACAACTATGTCAAATCTGGAACTCAGAAGTACAACATTCTCAGTTAGATAATACATCTGCCTCTGATACCACATATCGGCATTGCAGATCTATAGTCATACTGTACAATTAATAAACCACTTTTCTACTTCCCTTCAATTCTACGAAAAAACCCCTGTAAAAACACATATTAATTTTCCAAGAAACCTTAAGATATGTCATGAACAATTAAAGACATTCCTTGGCTAGAAGATTTGGTACAGCATACAAACAATACAGAGAGCAGAAAGAAGAGAGTGAAAACAAGAAAATCATCCCTTTAGCCAATTAGGATAGCATTGATAGTTTACTCATTCCTACATTTTTGTTATTCAAAAATGTGAATTTCTGGGAAGTTTTGAGTGTAGCACAGTGATGTCTGGTGGATAGCTTTGGGAATAATATTGTAAGCACACCTTCTGCCAAATGGTATCAGCAGCAAGAGGGAGCTAAATTTAAATATCAAAGACATTTAAATTGACACATACACACTGGCTGCTGGCCAGAGAGCTAAGGAAAGCTGTGTTGTTGGGTTTCTTTTTTAATGAGTTCCTTTTTTGGATCTCAGGAAGCTTGGTAGCAAGCTGTCTGTCAGGATGTAGCACTAGGGAGGCAGTGAGATGCGAAACCGATGTGTGGAAGATCAACAGTAGATAAGTATTTTAAAGGTAGTTGGATAGAGGTAATAGTTACATACACATCAGCAAGAGAGGTCACCCAAGGACAGAGGACGGAGGGTGGAGGGGAAGGAGTACCTTTTGAGGAGGCTACACCTTGAGGTGGGAGGAAAAGTTTTGGGGAAAGACACTTGAGGGAGTCTGCACTGAAAGAAAAACAGCATAGAAAAGTCCTTATGCTCAATGCTACAAGGTATCAAAGGACAGGCATTTAATAGTGGTATCAAGGGCAACAAATACATCAGAGAGGATGAGGATGATGTGCAGGCTTGAACCTTGGTTAGGAAGTAGACTTTCAGTGATGGTACAAGGAGGATGTCTGCGAAGAGGAGCCACCAGGAACAGACTGAAGCTGGTCTAAGACTCAGGTCACAGCTGTTTATTTCCTTATCTCCTTCATTCATCACTTTGTTTTTTGTAACAGTTGTAGACATCAAGAGCTCTAGACCCAAGCGTTCTGTCTCTATTCATTCGGATAGCCCCAAAGGTCAGAGATGTGAAGAGATGCACAATGGGCCAGGAAGATTTTATTTCCTAGGAAAAAATAAGTCAACAGGATAACTCAAGGATTAATGCACTGAACAGGGGAATAAGGAAGAAATGGCACAGTCAGCAACACAGGAATGGAAATAACAAAAGCTGTTGATTATCATATTAAATTGCGGTTAGTGGGTCCAAATAACATCTGTTACCTTTGCTGGGTTTGTTTATGAAACCTGCAACTACTACCGAAAGTTGCATGTTAATTTAAAAGAAATCAAGAAACACAGATAATATTGTTTATTGCTAAAATCAAAGTAGTCACTTAGTAACTTATCTTGATAAGGCCTTGCTGAAGTGGGGTGGCATTTTCTCCACAGACATCGAGCTGAAGAAACCTCTCAGGAACCACTTCCTTAAGCACACCTTGCGCTGCCTTCTTTTATTTAGTTTGCATATCATTTTCTAAGCACTTCTTAATTGATTAACATATTTTTAAGTACATTAGGATATAGCTAATACTGGCTATGCAAATTTGGTAAATCAAAGTATAACCCACAGCTCATCTGCAACACATTGAATTTGCATTGTGTTTTTCAGGCCTGCCTTTCCCTGCAAAGCTAAACTCAGGAGTAGGGAAGGACAGAGGGTGAAAAGATTTCCAGGGACTCCTCACGTATCTTCTAACAAGGTGCAGCAGATCTTATCTCCCAGTCTCTCCTTCCTTGGGGCCAGCATCTCAAGAAACACCAGCAAGTGTTAAACTGTGCAGGCAGGAATGGTCAGACAAGGGCTCCTACCAGTGATGCTTCTGAGAGACCTTGGAGCTTCACCTGGCTTAATTCTCAGTACTCTCTGCTGCAAAATGGGCATAATTATACTCATCTGCTATGCAAAACTGCAATGTTTTCATTAGCTAAGATGTGCTAAGTGTCTGGAAGAAACTGGGCTCATGTACAATGAGGGAATGTATATAAAAAGAGAAAGAACACAAAGGCAGTAAAAGTCTCAAAAGGTCTCTTCAGACCGAGAAGCTGTGCTCAGATTAAATAGGTGACATTTGTTTAAAAATACATCGGTGGTATGAAATACAGACACCACGTCTTCTTATGCCTTGCAGGACCTTGTGCAGCACCTTTAGGATGCAGGGACGAGCCAGCAGGTGGCTGTAGATGGCAGCGGCTGCCTGGAATGGGGCAAGTCTCAGGGTGCCAGAGGAAACCCAGAGTAGGCTCACTGGAGTGATTAATATAAGGTACCTTTACAAGCAGTCTTTCGGCAGAGTCCGGTCCTTAGTTATCCATGCCCCAAATAGGCTCAGCCAAAATCAATTTCTCCTGTTCCCAGTGTTTTGAAGTCAAACCACTTACACCAGGGAATTTCTACTTAAGAAGTACCTACTACTGAATAAAGGGTTGCTTTGCACTAAGTAAAAGGTAGTGGCAAATCATAAATATATTTATCAAAGCGTTTCGCAACTCAAAAAACCAGTATACATCAATTCTGAATCCACCTGAAATCGTTCACTTACAACACTTCTCGATACCCTAATTTTGTCAGGCTCTTTATCAGAAATTTGGATCCTGCAATCTATCAGCCACACTCATCTTGCTATGGCAAGTGGGACTTTAGGGAGAAAGAAAGTGGCTTGCAAAATATTCTCTCTAGTCTCACCAAGTGGGTATCAAAAGGCACTAATCCTACAGATTTTCTTTAGAAAGAGATTGGGAAAGATTTTGTACTGGTCTGCCTCTGGACTCCCATGTACTGGGATTTCAAAACACAGTAGTGTTTTTGGGGGGTCTGTCTGTCAGAACATTCCCATGTCAAAGGATGAAGAAATCGCCAGGGCCAGTGGAGGCATTAGAGAAGGGAACAGTCTGGAGCCTATCGTAGCTGCACAAACCAGCACTACACCAAGAGAATTACACAAGCATTGCACAAGGGAGGCTTCACTGGAAGTGTTGCCTCTGGCTCGCATTCCTTTTAAGCTGTTATAAAACTTTAAATATAATTAATAAATAACCAGGCCTCTCAAGCAGAGATGAGTCCAAAGCTCTGCCCCCTGCATGAACCGAGTTTGTTATTTCAGCTCTCCATATGAAAGTCCAGCGTATCACGGCGAGCCGCAGCGCTACTCCCAGCTGCGGGGCTGCCTGCTGAGGTCAGCCAGACTGGCCCGGCTGCATTGCTGCTGCCAAGGAAACAAACCCTGGCGGCTCCAGAAGGTGGGGTAGGCTAAATCAGAGCCCTCATTCCAGGGCAGGATGGAGGCACGTCCTTCAAACTGCCGTTCGGATGAAAGGCGAGCAAGGTTATCTCTTCCCTGACATCGGGGCGCTTTCCTGCTCCTCTTCCCCTTCCCTTCCCTTGCAGTATCAGCAGTGGCCTGAGCCACTCTGTGCTCCCAGGGCTGGGAGCTCAGCGCTGTACCTGCAGCCTTCATTTCGGTGTCCCTGCAGGTAGGAGTGGCAGGGGGGCAGGAAAGGCCAAGGAGTCACTGGATTGAAGAAGAAACCTCTGCCTTTTAGCTGCCTGACGGGAAGGAATCTTCACCTCTCCCACCATGTCCTCAAGGCAATTCTCTAAGGGAAAACCCTTCCACAATAGTCCTCCCCCCCTTTCTTTTGTTTATCAGCCTTTGCAAAGCTATTGATTAGCTCTGGAATTAAAACATTCTCAAATTCTTTAATATATGTAAAGACAAGTTTTTAGACTCATGTTACACTTTGTTATTTTTATCCACTCACAGTAATTTCCAAACTATTAGAAATCTGTTCTCTGAGACACTTTTTGCAATTACCATATTGGTATCACCTGTGTTATGGGGTCCACAGCCCCAGTATTTGTGCCACAGCCACTGCCGTGAAACATTAATATCAAATTTAGGACTACTTTTCTAATATAATAGGCTGTTTAATGGGAGTATCTGGGATAAGAGGTAAAAGAGGTGGCCCTGGTAAAAGAGATATAACTAGACACAAGCATATGAGTCAATATAGAATATTGCTAATTAGACATACTTATAATTACACTTCATTGATTTCAGCTAGCATTTTATTGGAGTTTTTATGTTTCTAAAAATATGATCACTTTTATCTAAGGGTATAAAAAGGAGTGCAGCTTCTGACAGCTTTTGAAAACATTAGCTGTGGTTGCTGGTCTGAGACAACATTGACTCGATTTCTAGAGCTGAGAAAATCTCCTTGAGTGTCAAATACCACATGGAAGGTTAAAAAATGAATGCCATAATCTCATACTTTATATTGTAGTATTTTTCCTAGTAGGTGCAAATTCAACGCATGAAACAAAATAAGCACTGAGTACCAAATACTCAGCAGGCAGATGCTTGTAGCTAGAGATTAAGAACAGGAATATTACTACAGCTTTATCAAATGTTTGGCTATTATGAAGCAATAATTAATATCAGGTCTTGTTTAGATTTTTAAATTAATGATGTATGACAAATGGCAGCTCAAACTTGACCTAAGGAGGGCATTAAAATTCGCCATAAAATATTTTCCAGGGTTGTCACAGAAGATAAAGCCCACAGAGTACATTAGATGGCTAATTTGTGACCCCTAGTTGATGATCCATGATTTCAAGACTAACTTCTGTAGCAATATATTCTTACAATAAATCAATTTAATATTTTACCACGTGTAAAATGGTGAAAGGCACCTTATAATCTGCTAAGAACCTACTCACAAACTCTAGATTTGGATTTGGACACATAAGTATACTAAAACAATCCATGAATTTTCAGATTTTATCTAAGAATAAGATACAGTAAAAGTAAGGAAGATTAGATAAAGAAGAGTTGGGCTCAACAAGCAGGTTTTCTGCCAAGGCTGATGATGGTATACTCACCTAATGCATTTACATATCATGAGACATTAGGCTTGTTGGTTGCTGCAGATTTCCCTTGTCTTCAAGCATCATTCTTGACTCATATCCTGGGACATCCAAGAAGAACGGAGACAGAGGTTGGAATAGGGACAAAGGGAGGATGCTGGTTTAGGAGCTTCATGTACTTCTCACAGACAGATTTTAAAAGTATTGTTTTATCCTATACAGAGCACTTAAAAAAAAATCTGCTGTGTAGCTATGTCCTGTGGATGATATGCAATTGCCTTCTCTGCTGTTCTCTCTATTTAATAAGCAGCTCTGTGAAGCTTGGAGGGCCTCAGGTTTTGTAACATGGTTGCTGATCCCTATTGTGTTACTGTGCCCAGGAAACATGAAAAAATTCACATAAAAATACTGTTCTTCTCTTCTTATAAAGAAACAAGGAAATTACTAATTCTGCAACCAAGCTTAAAAAAAAAAAATTAAGGGGAAAAAAAAACCATAGCACAATGTACTTTAGGGGAGACAGGAATGGTTGACCCCTTCTTCATGTGTGTTAGCAAGCCCTTGCTGTCCTTCCCTAAGAGCACCTAAGCTACAGGACAAGCTAAATGATTGCCGGGAGATTTCTCCTAGCCATATTTCCAAAAGTGGCAGTTGTCATAGGAGGAAAAGGATGTTACAGGTGTTCACTGAGCACAACAACAGGATCAGGACCTTCAGGCGATGAGGGTGGTGGATGACCTGACTTTGGAGCTTGATTGGTTCTTCTGAGCAGGCCCAAAAGCAGAATTGTAGGTTGCAGGAAAAATTTATAAGGGAAGCTTTAGATCTCTACAGACATCATGTAGTGCTAAGTGAAATTTTTGAGATTTGCATATTTTAAAGTGAGTACCTAAACACCAGCAAAGCCTAACCTCAATCATTCATGGCCCTTCACAGATCCAACCGTTGGCTCAGAGAGACATAGAGGAAAGGTCATAAACTAAGTAAACTTCAACATCTGTAATAAACAGATATTGGATTTGTCAAAGTATTCAAGAAACTCAGTCTTTCCAGTTCTGGATTAGTTCCCTCACATCATCACAACTGATTTTATTGTGGCTTACAAAAGGCAGGAGACTGACTATGGACTTTTACACATTTTCATCCACTGAACTATCAGCTTCAGTTTAAAGGATCAATTATAGAGAAAGAAGGAAGAGAGTTTCATAGAGAGATAGAAAATAGATGAAAACAGCTCTTCCAATATTTCTTAAAAATTACTTGTATAGAAGAAGATATATTTTATACTTCTCAAAAACAACAGAACATAATCCTAATAATTCTTTTTAAGGCGTTATATGCTGAAAAATGACAATAAAAACATTAAAAGTATACTTTTTTTTTTTCATGTATTATTTGAACATCATGAAACCCTGTTCTCCCATGTGTTCTGGAAGTCTGAACTGGTGATACAGAGGGTGTTGGGTTTCAGTGGACAAATTCCCCTTATAATATTGTGATAATTTGAAAGGACAGTTAAGGTGGTTTTGGCTGAGATAGAGTTAATCTTCTTCATAGAAGCTGTATGGGGCTGTGTTTTGGACTTTTGCTGGAAACACTGTGGTAATACAGGGATGTTTTGTTACTACTGAGCCTGACATAGTGTCAAGGCCTTTTCTGCTCCTCACCCCACCAGTGGGGAGGCTGGGGGTGCATAAGGAGCTGGGAGGGGACACAGCCTGGACAGCTGACCCCAACTGACCCAAGGGACATCCCACATCATTTGGCATCATGTTCAGCTCATAAAGCTGGGAAAGAAGGAGGAAGGGACGACATTCCAAGTGATGGCATTTGTTTTCCAAAGTCGCTGTTATGTGTGATGGAGCCCTGCTTTCCTGGGGGTGGCTGAACACCTGCTTGCCCATGGGAAGTGGTGAATGAATTCCTTGTTTGGCTTTGCTTGTGTACACAGCTTTTGCTTTGCCTATTAAACTGTCTATCTCAGCCCACAAGTTTTCTCACTTTTACCCTTTCAATTCTCTCCCCCATCTCACCACAGGGTAGTGAGTGAGTGGCTGTGTGGGGCTGAGTTGCCAGCTGGGGTTAAATTACAACAATGGTCCACAAAGACTGGTTTTCTCTTGGTCTTTTTACACATGTCTTTATAATGTGTATCTTAAAATAACACAACAGCAGTCTGCAGGGAAATGAGCCTGATCATGGAATTGAGAGACAAGGATTTTCTTCCCACTGCGCCCACTGTCCTCTTGGCTAGCAGAGTATGTCCCTCATTCGCTCTCCCAGTATGTTTTCCTGTAGTATTGATTTTCCTTTAAGTATGCTTTACAACCCGAACATACCAGCTAAAAACCCTTCATAAGAGCAAGATCTTATCACTTGATGACTCGTGATATCATTCATGTGTTTTAACTTTGGTGTCTATCCAAGCAGGTGTTTTATCTTTGTTATGAACAGCTTTCATGATTAGAATTCCCTATTTGCATGTCGGTAATAACAAAAAAAAAAAGCCCCTTCTTGTACTTAATAGCTGGATACTGTTCACTGGAGAGTGAATATTATAGATATCATTACCAAATCAAAGAAGTATTTTTTTTCCTTTTAAATCATCACAGTCATCAAAACTGGGTTGTACTACAAGTATTCTACCTGCTCAGACATAGAAATGTATTGAATGACAAAATCTTCACCACAACCATAAAAAAATCAAAATAATTAAATGGGACATGAAGCAATTTGTCCACCTTATGTCATACCTGGTGTCAGAAAAGCAGATGATGTAACCTCAGGCATTTTCACTCACACCTCAGCTGTTGATCACTACCAAACACAGAGGACTGGCTTTAATACACCAAGAAGCTGATCCAACACTGCAGCACCTAATCTCACTGGCTAATTAGAAACACTTGAAATTGATTCTTTCTGTGGGCCAGCAACAGCTGGTACATTCAAATCAGTAGAAGCAGCTCTGGTGTACTCACTGCTGCAACTGAAAACTGTCAACCCCCTCTTGAAAACTGAGTCTTTAGGTGTTAGTTCTTTCTGAACTGGTGCAGTATTGTGCTGTTTTAAGGGAGCCTCTGAGTGCTACTGGGAATAGTGAAAAAAGTGTAATAGCAATTTATGCAGAAAATAACCATAGCTACTCTGATGAGACTTCACTGCTTAGAAGGGCATGTTTTGCTTGGTAGCTACTCAGCAAATCTATTTCTCTTCTGCCTTGCACTTAGGTTGGGGCAAATTGTCAGCCTGCCCTTGGTACGAGAGTGCCTTCAAGAAAAACAAAGAAAAAAAATTTTTTTATTCCCTCCGCCCTCCTTCAGTGTTTGTTCTGCCTGTGCTGTGTTACTGTTTAATCTTGCCTACTGCTGGTTATTTGGGTAATGTAGACATTAACAGTTTGTCATTACAGAAGTATAAGATTAGATATTGTAAAGACTTAACTTTTCTTGTATTATCAAATACTGATTTGTAGCAGCCTTATTGCTTTACATTGCTGATTAGCCTCTGATGAGGTCTGGTAGCAGTGGTGGCTTACATAACCTACCTGAACCCTCTTGCCTTTGCTTTGAGATTTGCTTGTTTGTTGACAGCAGAATTAGGCCTGTGTAACTTCTCTTGTCTTAGAACTGAAAGAAACAGTGCAAGAAGATGTGAGATTTCTAAATTGTTAGAATTTGCTCAAAGGCAAAATTTAATTTAATTTTGACTTGAGTTTGGCTTGGGTTACTACTTCTGTTGTTTGTATCAGCCCAGAACACTGACTACTCCTGTGATACCCTGTCTCTGTAAATGAAAAGGCAAAAAATTTGCTAGCATAACTGTGCTTGTAGTGAAGGTCATGTATTAAATTTACCTCAAAACATCTTTTTAAAATTATTTATATCTATTTTAAAATGCAGCTGTTTTAACTATTAAGATATATTTGAGTTCACAGTGAAAAACTGTGTGAAGAATATAATTATGTGCTCATCCTTAACCCAGATCTTAACTTTAAGGGAAAAAAGATTCTTATATAAGAAATAGAGGAACAAAAAAGACTATTGGGTTTATTCTATTAAAGCTCACTCCATTCAGAAAACATTTCCCTGCGGTCAGAATCTAATTGCTTTCTGAATAACCATTATGTATTCGCCTTTGCCCACTGGGCCATTCCAAACGTCACATTCCTTAGAGGGGAAAAAATGACATCCAGCTGTCGTGTTTGAACTTCTTTTTTGCTAGCAAATACCAATATTTCATCCAAGAAGCTGTATTAGGAAAAAAAAGAGTTACAAATGCAGTAACTCTGACGATAAGTGCTAAAATTAACATTTGCCACATTCCTTAGTTTATTACCTGTCTGTGTGTTATCACTGCATCACTCTGTGCCATGTGTTCCATATGATGCTTGCTTTGCTTAGTGCTAAGGAGGGGTGATTTCTGCTGAATGATCAGCTTCAACAGTTTCTCTGTGCAGCTTCAGACCATGTTCAAATGTGTTCTGTTTAATACTACACTAAAGTCACAAATGTTAATTTCTTCACAGCCTCCTCTGTGGTTCTTGGAACTATCACCAATACTGAATTCATTTTCATACCTTTGTGGAGATGAATATAATTCCTTGTTTTACTAAGGCAGAGCTGAAACCCGGTTAAGCAAATATCAAAGATATCCAGTTGTTTTGGATTTCCATTTTGGGGTCACGAGAATTCTAAGTTTCTTTGGAATACTTTACGTGTGCTGTATATAAGAACATATTATATATGAGCTGAAAAGCAGTAAATTGTCTGTCCAGTACAGCCCGATCACAACTGCTTTTCTTTATGTAGTCCCATTTTGTTGGAACCCTTCCATCCACAGTCCTAGTCACCTGAATACTATTTTCCTTGACTGTCAAGGTCAAGTCATGCCACTGGTGTTCTGATCTTCTTTCTGCTCAGTCTTCTCTAATTCAACATCCCAGGATATGTCCAAAGTAATTACCAGGAAGAACTATGCTGCTAACAGTGTGGGAAAGGGAAATATCCTAGTATCAAGGCTGCAGTTGTGGCAGTCTTTGAACATGCTGATGTTTTCATGGTTGCTGGTGTCATTTGTATGGGAGACATGAGAGGGACATGCAGTGCCAGCAGAAATAGCAAATATGAATGAAGAGGTGACTGGTGGATGAGTCAGACCAGGAGTGGTGCTGGAAGAAAGCAAGAACTGCAATGTTTGGTTTTATCCTAATGAAATAGCAGCAATGGAAGGGCACAGACAGGCAGGTGATAGCAGCAATCCCAAAGGTAAGCAGATATGGCTAAGCCAGCAGTAACCATGCTCGGACTCAGGAGCCACACATGGATTTCCAGCAGTTCCTGTGTAACTCCTGTTCCACAGCACCTCGGGCCAGCACAGCCTTGCTGTGGTCATCGACCTCATGCATGAGATCAAGCAAGTCTTCAGCTGCTGAGGTTGGTGTCATCAGATCATCTGGAGGCCAGCTGGGTACCTAAGACAGGTTTTACTGGCAAGGAAGGAGTGAAATCCTTGGAACCACTGATTTCTTTTCCTGGCAAAATCTGTTGGAGTTCACCATCCATCATCTCTCTGTAGCATCTTCATACTCCTGCTGGAGACAATTTCCAAAGAGATACCTGAACTGGAAGAGAGGCTGTAGTGGAGATAGCTGGAGTTTTCTTAAAGGAGAGCTGATCTGTGTGTTAAGCTCAACTGATGTGTTCCAATGAATCCTGTGGTCTGGGACCTGTGAGATGAGGGCCCGTCTCAGCATTTCTAGTCCTGAATATCTGACCATTGTATATACTCTGGCAGCTGCTGAGATCAGTTGGTTTTCATCTCCATGTAGCTGCTAAGGCTGTGGTTCCCCACTTGCAAGCAAAACCTGTGTCCTGTTGGATGGAATTGGCATGTGGGCTGTGAGTGTGCTTTTGTTAGCTTGCAAAGACTCCTGAGAAGAGGTTTATGCTGGTTTTGGCCAGCCACAGGAGAACAGGCAGCATAAAACACAGCAACACAATACTGGTTACTCTGACTAATCTACAAAAATGGTTTTGGTAAAAAAAGAACTAGCAAATGTAGAAGGTATTAATTGAACCAGTCCTTGTCATGATGTGTGCATGACGGTTGACATTCAGTACAAGGGCCTTGAATACAGACTTTAGCATCTCATCAAATTGTTGTCTAGGTTGTACTAGAGCAGTCCCACCGAGCAAACCTGAGACGTAAAGGTAAATAAATAAAAGTCTAGATTTTATGACAGAATTTAGTGACCTCTTTTTCTTTCTCTTGAAACATATGTTTCTTTATAATGTACAGTTTTTTTCATCTGAAATATAGACAGCTACAAAAATAAGGTATGTAAAAATGTCAGCAGGAGATTGACCTTTTTGAAACTTCTAAATAGACATTTTAACTTTTAATCTATTTTTTTCTGAAAATACAGGTCTAAGTTTAAATGCTGGCTCCAGGCAAACTGTTTGAATTGTTCAACTGTCTAAAAATATACTTAAAAGCTGCATATGAGGAGACAAGACGCTGATGTAGGAGCAAAGGAAAAGACAGAAAGTCAGAGCCTTCGGGAAGCTGTAGCACAAAGACTTCACAGAAGTTCCTTTCAAATTATCCCTCATCTGCCTGCTCTGAGTGCAGATATTCATGTGGAAGGAGCATGCTGAATTCTTCCATGGAAGTTACGTAAAGAGAAGTAATCTAAAAATAACATTTTTTGACCAGGAGACCTAGAGGCAATGAAGAAGAGAAAGATACAAAACATTAGGATTAAAGAAGGTGATTTGCTTCAGACAATCTTTCTAGTAAGCAACTAGGGACAAAAAAAGTAATGCTGTTTGACATAGCCCCTAAACACAGAAGACCTTGCAAGCTCCTTAGATTTTTCCTCGCTAACATGACATAGCAAGACTTTTTTCTTGGGTACTGGGTCTGCCAGATCAGGAACTGAGGAATATAAAAGCAGAAGATTGCAACAGTGACCAAAGGGGCAAGGCCGATGAAATGGGCTCTTGGATTTTGTTCTCTGAGGCAAAGAAAATTTTGCAAGGCAGATCACCTGATTCTTTGCTCCATGCAATCTCTTTTCATTCAGTCACCGGAGGCTGAAGATAGTATGTTTCTTTATAAACAGCTTTGAAAGATTTCTGATCTGCCTTTAATTGGGTTACCATCCTGTCTTTCCCTGCTGTTCTGTGTGAAATGTTGCTTTGTGACATACATTTCCTCTTCCTTTCTGTACAAAAGCAAAAGATGAAGATCAAGTTATTTCTGAATAACAATGTCTAGACACTATTGCTGGACTCCATCCAAAAATGTTTAAACAGGTCATAGCTTAAGCTGGTGTAAACTGGCACAGCTGCACTGGCTTTGTTCTAGTTATCCTGACTAAGGCAGGTGGGGATGTAGCACATGTTAACCAGGCCCTTCTTGTTCCCAGTGCTCTGACAAAGACTTTTCTGAGCTTTACTCAGACTTATTCATTTTTGGGTACTCTGAGTGATGGTTTAATGGGAGAAATTATGAATGGGATTTAAGTGCATGACCCAGTGTCTGGACTATTCCTGGCACTTAATCTTCTGCCTTCCATGTAGGCATTGCTTTTGTACACTGTTTGATGTTTTACCGCTGCTCCTGCCTGTGCGTTGGACTGTGTGCTCATTTGTGTGTGCAGCTTAAGGAATGCACGTAGGGACGGCTTAGGATTGCAGAGATTGCTGCAAGTGCACTGTATTACTTCTTTGTGTCTTCTTTCTTCCTTCTCTCACCATCCTCAACCTTTGGTTGACAACAGCTTCAACAAGTAATTATGAATAATCCAATCTGTGAAGAAATAGTTCAATTGCTTTTCGTAATCACCTGTTCTGTCATCACTAACTACAGAAAAAACAAAATACTGTCAAGGTTGACCTCCACACTCATGTAAACAATCTTGCAGTTTGCCTGCTGTTGAAACAACGAGGTAGACACTGGGCTGTAGAGAGATGGGCCCAACCCCTTTGCCCAGAGTTTTACAATGACTCCTCTCATCTCAATATGTGTTCATTGCTGGCATCATACAGGTCTCAGCACGCTGTGCTTCGTGACAGTCTTACTAACTCAGCTTCAATCAGAGGAAGAAATCCTTTCCTTGTTAGCTTTGGAAAGATTTGGGTTCTGTTTCAATGCATTTCATATTAAAACAAAAAAAATATAGAGAAGTGAGACAAAATTGTTGCTGACACAGAGCTGGAAATGAGTGTGTTATCTCACCTAGAGGCACTTTGTTCAGAAAGACTCAAAATGCAAATTTCGTAATCTTGATCATGTTCCAGGTGATGGCCCTGCTTAAGCAAATTAGTATGTTTTAACTTTGTAAACTGCTGAAAATGCAGGAAATAAAGAGAGAAAAGAGCATGAGCCAGCAGTTGCCTTGTTGCATGGGGTAAGAAGTAGGAAAGGCTCCCCTGTGGCCTCACTGCTTGGGAGCTGGAAGTGGAATGCTGTGCATTGGCAGGTGCAGACTGCAGGGATCACAGAAGTGGCCGTGCTGTCCGGGTGGCAGGGGGTTGCTGCTGGTGGTCAGCACAGGTGTGAGGCAGAGAAGGAGACAGCCATGTTACCCTTGTCTGGGCAGTTTTAGTTTTGCAAGTATCTCTCATATTAATGTCTAATTTAGCAAAACAGCTGAGGCCCAAGGCACCCTCTAAAAAACTTGCTTCTATATTAATGGATTTCAGGGGTTTGCCATTTGACTACCTAACTCTTTTAAGGGAGGGAGAAATATTCTTTGAGACTCAGGGATCATTTAGACAGATTGAATTAATACTTCTGTTCACAGGCAAGCCTTGTGTAGGCAGGGAAATGATGGATCCCTCTCTGTGCTTCTGTATAGCCTAATAGATAATGTGATGGAACTTGAAGGTATTTTTTAAACTGTCTATAATACTTGAAGGTATTATTTAAAATGTCTATAAGTGATAATGCCTGGGAAGAGGCATCTGAGACATGGTCTGTAGTTTAACTGCTGATACTTTTATAGAAAGGTATAAAAAGAGATTTCTAGTCTACTTTGCTCCCCATCAACCACCACAGCTGCCAGATCACCCTCCTCTCATCAAAGCACAAACCTTTAGAATATATTTGCTCTCATTTGATTTGGCTTTTCTCTCTCTGCTGTGTCTCAGGAGGCCTCACTCTTCCCTGGTGCCCCCACACAGTGCATATAGGAGACCAGGACCTATACCTCTCTACTCATCACCCTGTTTGAACTTCACACCCCTGCTGCAGCAGGGCCTGTCCTGTCTTGCTGCTGCCAGCCTCCTCTGGGGGCCTTTGTTCCAGTCCTCCCCTCCCCTGTCTCCGAGCTGCCTTCTCCTGTCACACACACACCCACTCAGCTGTGCTTGGATGTTGTGGTCCCTATTTCATAGACGGAGGTTGAGGCTTGGGTTTCTTCAGGGCTTTCCTGCCTCACAAAGGGGACGGGAAAAAAAGATTGCACGAGACTTCCTGGTGACATGGGAGAAGGAGGCAGAAGTGCCTGGACCTTCCCCAGCAGGCAGAAGCCCTCTGCATCCTGGCTTTCAGGGGAGGGCAACTTGTGGGGCTCCAGTTCAGTGGCTGCTGCATGTCCCTCTGAGCCCAGCAGCTTGCAGATGGACAGGGAGGAAAAGAATCAAAACTTTGAATTCTCTGCTTCCCCTGCAGTCTCTAATTTGTCATGATGGTACAGCTCATTTCTACATACAGAGCAATCCCATGTCTCTTTGCATTAAAGGATCAGGGAGGGCTTTGCTGTAGCTAGGAAAAAAAATCAAGCATTTGAGGGCATGTTTGGCATAATTCAAGCTATGGCTTCTGCTAAAGTTTTTACACAGCAACTTCACATCTTGTAAGTTGTTCATGAGTAGACTACATTTTTATGCAGTTGGTTTATTGGTTGTTTTTTGGGGGGTTGGGGTTGTTTTGTTGGGGGTCTTTTTACACTTTGATTTGTGTATTTTCTGCCAATTCTCTCCTTGATGTTTGTGAAAGATTGATTACAGACATTTAGCAGTTAACATTTGAGCTGCTCCTATTGAGTATATAGAGATACATGAGATTTAAATTTCACCTAGTCATGACTTGAGACACTTAATTTACCTCTTTATTAAGGCTGATCATGTGGCCTAAGGAGTTTAAGCAAACCTTAAAATCAATCGATGGTTGAAAATAGAAGCATTAAATTGCCTGGGAGCCTAGGTCAGTGCTCCTGTTCATTCCCAGAGGTATTGATAGGAAGCCAAATACATTGAAATCTATGTCTCATGAACCTGGGCAGCAGTGAAATCTAGAGGAGAGGAGGAAGATTCTCCCCTTCAGCCTAATGGCAACCTGAGAGGGTATGAGCCCGTTGCTTCCACTTCCTCGAAGAGTGTCTTGACTATCCCCATGTATATACAGAGAATGATGGTTTTTGGTGTCTACTTTGTCAGGATGCTGGCTTTTGGTTTTGCAGTGCTCTGTAATATATGCAGAAAACTTTTTGTGCATATTCCTAACAAACAAATCCATGGTCAAGAATATCCTTAGCAAGTAAGTTGCAGTTCTTTCTACTCTTTGTGCAGGTCCTGGCATGATGGGATGAGGGGCTCTAATCAATACTCCAAGTCAATATGACACTAGGTATGTACCAGTGATATATCTTCTCATCATCCTGCAGCAGGAATTGCTGTTACTGCACTGACACACAGTGTGTGTTGAAGAAAGAGAGAGCTGGGTCTGGGAAATATTTCTGTTGGATGTTAAATGAAATTGTACAAGAGTTTTATAGCAAGGTCTTTAAAGTATAGCAAAAAAAAAAAAGCTAATAATTTGAACTATATTTACGGTATTTTAATGTGTTTTATACAGGATTTTATATGGTAGGTTCAAAGTATAATTGGTTTTGCTTCAGTTTCTTAAGCTTCATTTCTCCCTGTACTGTCTCAGCAAATTAATTGCCTCAACACTCTTCCCCCACTGACAGGAAACCGGGTTTTATGGGCACTATCCTTCAGTAACTAAGAGCCAGGGTATGAAGCAGTGGTGCTTAGAAGGATTTTTGAAAAGTGACTAACACCGCATTGCCATGGAAATCAATGGGATTTAACCAATTGGAAAATCTCTCCCCAAGACCTGTCTACCTATGCAGTGAGCTCAATGCTTTGTGAAACTTGGCCAGCCCCCTCTGCTCAGGGCTGTCGTATTCTTCCGTAAGGGTATTTCAATGCAGGCACAGGGCAGGTTTCTGGCCTCATCAGAAGAGCACTGCAGTGAGAGGGAGCTGCACTGGATTATGTTATTTCCAAGCTTCCAGTTCAGAGGCACCAGCGGGATGAAAGGCACTGAAGCCTCTCCCTGGCGCTCACTCCCTGATTGTGATGATAAGGTTTCAGATTGCAAGGGAAGTGGGATGGTTTCACGGGGGAAGCCACGGTGCTTAAGGTGCCTCCAACCCCTCTGCTCTCTGCAAGTTTCAGACTTCCTAGAGCAGGAAGACGATGATTACATTCTCTCCAAGGTCAAACGTCACAGTGGGCAGCACGAGGGAGTAGGAGGTGTAGTTTTGGCTGGTGTCCTTGGCTGGTGTCTCCTAGTCCCTCTAGGAGACCTCCCACTGCAGCAGGCAAAGGCTGGAAACAACCCCTTGGCCTTTTGCTAATGCCAGAGTGCAAATTCCTTCTGCCCTGACCCAGGATAAACACACCTGTGTTCTCATCTTGCCATAGCATTTTATTTTGCCCCAGTGAGTAACAGCGAAACAGAAGAGAGAGCTTTGTGGTTCAGGAAGCTGACAGTTATTAAAAGTAAATTTTACAAGAAGGCAAGACGGAGGAAGGGGAATTCTGACAAATCCCTGATATGTATGGAATGTTTTTCTTTTTTTTATGGGAATAAAGCAGAGTTCAGAGTTTCTTCAATTACATTCTGGGAGTTTTGTTATTTGAAAATAATTGTTTGTAGTTGCTTTATTTTTCCTGAGCCAGGGCAACTTTGATTGATGTAACTGGCACAAACAGGATTGCATAAGTCTGCAGAGGTTTCCTGGTATGCTGGCCAGGCTTTGTACTGATTTTTATCGTAGCTGTGAAATTCTCACCTGACATCTGTACTAGCACATCATGTCATTTGCAGTAATGCTAACACAAGGCATTCCCGCAGAACGGTCTCCAGCATGTCACTGTGGAGGGATGGAATGCAGACACTGTAAGTTTCTGCTGGACATGGACACAGTAGCAATAAAAATAACACCCCTGGTTTAGCAAAAGAAACCACAAAGGCCAGGTCAGCTTTGGGTCTACTAAAAATGGTTCAATGTGGATGACAATTTTTTATATCACTTTTGTATTTAATTCTACCGTCTTGTCATCTGGAAGCAGCATGGGCAGGTGCAAGGGAATGAAAATAACAGCTCCACAGGGCTTTTCTTAATTTATCTTTTTTTAAATATTGTCTGCCATTTGTATTTATAACTAATTCAAGAACTTCTGGTTTTATAGTCAATGCCTTTTGAATGGTTCAGGGATTTCATATCAAAAGAACTCTTTGAAGGACAAAATGCAAAATTCTACTGGAGACAAGGTTATTACCTGAAATGTTTGTTTGCATGTGAGAGAAAAACAGGTTTATAGAAACACAAAATAAACTGACATCCTGAATGTCGGCAGTAAGAAGAGAAATAACATCTGTACTTCAGGCATCCTGTGACTGTGGTGGCAGTAATTCATAACAACCAATTGAGAGCTGCAGAAAATCACCTAAGGAGGACAGTCTGTGATGACCAAAATCTCCTGACATTGATGCTGGAGCGGTTCCCTTGCAGGTAACATAAAAGTCCTTTGGGACACCAACTTGCATCTACAAGACGGATTGACAACACCTAGAAGGCTGATTTTCATCGTCCATCTGACACACTCTTATTTCTGCCTGCAATGATATTTAGTGCTGGTTACACAGTAACAGAGAGGGGAGAGCCCACATGGTCATGCAGGACTGCCCCTGTGCAACCTCACTCATCCCGTGCCTTTCTGGCCTGAGGGAGGCATCCAGCCACCACAGTGCTGTCCAGATGTTTGCAGGGTGAAACTGGCAGCAGATCTTTCTCAGGAATGGTTGGGCTTTTAGACAGGTGGGCACGTAGCTTTGGGGTTGTGGTAAACTTTTCAAAAGCAGCAAAAGCCAGACAAAAAAAAAATTCTTAGCTGTTCCTTGGTCCTGCTGATGTGTTTCACAAGGCCATATTAGGACAGCTAAGGACTCCAAAAACTGAGCACTTTGGAGTCTTTGTTCCATTTCTTATTTGTGAAACTCAAGCTTTTGGCGCAGAGTCCCAAAAGTATTTGGGCATGTTGAATCCTACGGATTCCTGTGATCAGGTAACTCGGCTGCAGCTGCCTCGGAGACTCGAGCTCAAGGGCTTCCTATCACTTCTGAGAAGAAGATTTGCACTTTTAAGAATTTTACCCATTATTTATGGAAACAAAGAACCCTTTCAAAAGAGAAGCTTCTAATTCCATAGCACAAGGCCAGCTGTGCCATCATTCCCTGGGGTTAGGGCTGCTCTTGCTTCGCTGGGAGCAGCACCAAGCTCCATTCAGCAGGATGCTGAATTAAGGTTGGACTTTGGCACTAGAGTAGCCCTGTTGAAGGATATACCTGCCTGAGGTTACAACTGATGTTTTTGTTCCTCATTCCTGCTTATTTAGAAAGCAGGCAAATAGTGATAAGCTTTAAAACAATTCCAAGAAGTTTGTAATTGCAAACAAGCTGTGGGAACTCTGATTTAAATCCAATTTTTTGTTTTTCCACAGAACATATGTCTTTTTACACCAGGAAACTAATAAACATAGTGTCAACAAGAGCCATCAGATTCATTCTTTAGGATTTGAAGGGTAGTTTGTAACTTCATCTAGTAACTGGCTTCATTCCCTCTCCCTCCTGTGTAAATCTGAGAGACAAAGGCTCTGGAACAGCAAGTGGGACCTGTGTCTGCATTTGGACTCTTAGGGATTTGCATTTCATTCTTCTCTATGAGCTTTGTCTGAGCCTGTCACTGGCCTTCAGTAAAGAACAAATAAGCAGCTATAGCTTGTGTGGTGCCAAAACTATAAAACAACTGACATTAGTGGGAGCTTCCAGTGTTTGTGGGATACTTAGAAATGTGAGCCCCAATGTGAACGACCCAAAGAATGATATTTCATATTTTCCCTGATGGTACAAAATCCTTAAGTTCATACATTATTTTTAAGAGGCTGTAGCTAAGTTAAAATTCTTGAGGAAAGTACAGGCATGATAGGACTGGATAATGACTTTGTGATCTGAACTCCTGCTGTGTAAGGATGACCTCACATAGGATGTGCTATGATGTAGCTGTTCCTTTTTCCTGAGAATAACATTAAGATTATTTTTTTTCTATTTTAGAAGGTCCAAAGCCTTGCAGGTCCTCTATAAAAAAATACAGAATTGCTCTGTACACAGTAGAAATATTGTAATCTGATTTTCCCCTTTATTTGAGTCCTATAACTGGATTTCCATTGTCTAAGAAGGGTTGAGTAGCTCCTGCATCCCATTGTCCTGTCATGTGTCTGTTCACTCTGCTCTCCTCATGGAGACATTTTTCCATGAAAAATGTAGCAGGAACTTTGCATGCTTGATATAGATATTTCTCTGAAATCAACTAGAAGATTCAGAAGAGAGCTTCATATGAAAGAGCAGTGGCAATGTCTGTAGCTTTGCCTAGGGAGGGGTGATGAGCAAGCTTATGGGTGGGGATTAAAGGGCACACCAGCGTGAGCAACTGTTGTGGGAGTCTGCTACAGATCATCTGATTGGGAAGAAGCAACAGGCAACTGGGAGAAGTCTCATGTTGCAGGTCTGGCTCTTGAACCACCCAGGTAGCTGCTGGAAGAACAACACAGCAGGGCACAAGCAACCAAGGCTGTTTCTGGAGTGCATTGAGGATAACTCTCTTCAAGACACAGGTGATGGAGGAGTCAGCAAAAAGAATCTGCTCTGTCTGACACTTAACAATGTGGAAAAACTGGTCAGCAGTGGGAAAGTCAGGGGTAGCCTTGGTTGCAGTGATGATGAGGTGAGAATGGGGCAGGGAAATTGGTGACAAATGACATGGAAAAGGTCAGTCAGTTCCTTCTTTCTCTTGTTCTTTCAGGTAAGATTTGCCTACAGGAATCCCAGGTGCCTGAAACCAGAGAAAAGTTTGAAGCAAGGAAGACTTGCTCTTGATGGGTAAGGATTATTTAAGGAACATTTAGACTAGACATATACAAGTCCCTGGAATCTGATGGGGTGCACCCATTAGTACTGAGGGACCTGGTCAATGCCATTGCAAGGCCACTCTCAGTTATCTTTGAAAGGTTGTGGTAACTTGAGGAAGTTCCTGAGGCCTGGTAGAAAGTAAATATTGCTCCTGTCTTCAACACAGACAAGGAGAATTTGAGGAACTACAGGATGATTAGCCTCACCACAATCCCTAGGAAATGGAGGAAATAATCCCAATTGCACAAATTTATGAAAGTCAAGTCATGCTCGACCAACCCAACAGCTTTTCACAATGAGATGACCGGCTCAGTGGATGAAAGGAGAGCAGTGGATGCTGTTTACCTTGCAAGGCTTTTGACATTGTGTCCCGTAACACCTTCAAGACAAAATGTTGAAGTACAGACTAGATAAGTGGACAGTGAGATGGATTGAAAACTGGCAGAACTACTGGGCACAGAGGGTGGAGATCAGCAGCTCAAAGTCCAGCTGGAGGCCAGATACCACTGAAGTACCCCACGGGCTGATACCAGGCCAGTACTGTTAATTCTCTTCATTAGTGACCTGGAAAATGGGGCTTAATGCACCCTCAGCATGTTTGCAGATGATAAAGAACTGGGAGGAGTGATGCAAGAGCCACAATGTGTCCTTGTGGTAAAGGTGGCCAGCAGCCTCCTGGGCTGCATCAGGCTGAGCGTTGCCAGCAGGTCAGGGCAGGTGACAGCCAGACACTGCTCAGCCCTGGTGAGACAGCTCTGGAGTGCCTCTGGAGTGCTGTGCTCAGCTCTGGGCTCCCCAGTGCAAGACAGACATGGACCTGCTGGAAACAGTCCAAGAAAAAGGTCACAAAGGTTGTTCGGGGCCATATAAGCAGAGGTTGAGTTGTGATTATTCAGCCTGAAGAAGAAAAAGCTGCAGGGGACCTTGTCAGTGTTTTTAAATATCTGACTGGAGGGGAGAGGAGAGTAAGGAAGATGGGCCAGACCCTTCCCATGGACATTTCCCACTGTGGTGCCCAGTGACACCACCAGAGAGGCAACGTGCATAGAGAAATATAGGAAATTCTGTATGAACCAAATAAATAACTTTTTTACTGTTCAGTGGTCAAACCCTGGTGTAGGCTGTCCAGAGAGTTTGTGGAAGTCTCCATCCTTGGAGATATTAAAAGCCCACCTGGATGCAGCCCTGAGCAAGCTGGTTTAATTGCCCCTGCTTTGACCAGGGATCAGACCAGAGGGTCCCCAAAAAGGCTCAATTGTTTTGTGATTCCGTGGGATGGGCACATCTGTTCATTTATACATGTGTGAACACACAGTATGACTGCATAAACTCTTCAGAAAATCAGGTTTATGAAGATAACAGAAATTCTGTGAGGTTGGTTTCAGGGGGAGCTAAAATTTTGGCACTCTTATGCAGAGCACTATTTTAATCAGTCTGTGTTTATGTTTGGGTCTTTTGTGCAAAACAGGCCACAGACTTTTTAGCATATAATATCCAGAAGTGTATTTAATGTATTTTGATGCAAATCCTTCAAAACTAGTGGAAAATGCATATTAAATGCAACACCTTGTATGTCAGATAAGCCAGTTGGAGCAGGTTTTGACTGCCTTACAATGTCCCTCACCAGCTCATCATGTTCTAGCTCTGTGGGGTCTTGGGCTGCCCAGTCTGCCTAGCCTGTGTTTATTCAGTATAGGGGACCACACATCAATTTGGGACCACCCACAACTGCCACAGAAATGTTGGGAAGGACCTTCCTCCTTAATATCTATCCAGTGGTATAATTAAAAACACCCAAACAGCTTCCACATTCTGTTCCTTCCTCGGGTGACCAGGCACCAGCATCCTGCTTCCATCACTTCTTCTCTCCTCTGACAGTGTTTAAACCCCTTTGAACAGCAGCCCATGGAAGGCAATGGGTGGACAGATTGTCTACTAAAACAGGTAAGTTATTTATTGTGCAATAAATAATTCAGCACAAATCATAAAGTCTAGCTAGTCTGATACTTTGAATGTCTTTAAATCAACACATTCTATATTTTATTTTCCAATCAGCTGCACAGATGATGCAGAACACAAACAAAGCAAGATCAAAGGCTGCATATTATTACACTGTGTAAGTCTATAATGGAGATACAAAGGAAAACAATTTTTCCTTTTCGATCTATCATGTCATTGTATGTCAAGGATAGTAAATGAAGGCTCTTCCCTGATGCTGAGTAAAAGATTTAACAGGAAATCCTTGAGCTGAGGACAAGGCAGAACAGTTCTGGGGAAGTGCTCTTACTGTCCATCACCTGCCAGAGTCTTCTGTCAATCCCCAGGAGGAGCTTGGATCTTGAATCCAGTCTTGTTTTGAACCAGTTAGTGCAGCTGAGCCAGATAAGCTTGGACAGTCAGGGGAAATATGGATGTTATAATTGTCTTGAGAAGTTCCTATTGTGTGTAGTATGCTAGTTAGGGTCTGAGTCAAGAAAACATATGAGCCTGAGCTTTGTTCACTCAAATTCAGAAGGGTATTTTGGAGCTTTGTGAACTCAAATATTTTTCTGGAGTGTGATGGTTTCCTGAGGTAATGTCTGTAGCCATCCCAGTGGAGCTAATGGAGAAAGATCCTATTGGCTCTTGGAATCGACTTTCTCTTTAGTAATTTGACAATGCTGAGAAAACCCAGGGATCATTCATAGTATGTAGCCCTAGAAGGGGACAGGTTGAGTTAAGCCACTGCTGTTGTTTTAACTTTGACTGTCCTGGAGCTGCAGAGAGTGAGACCATTTGAACGTTTCAGAGGACCAACAGTGAAGATTCTATGACAGTTCAGACACTTGTGAAGGAGGTAAAAGTCTCTTTCTCTCTGCCCTCTAGCTAAGAGAGAGCTAATATTACAGTGGTCCAGGTGACTTTACGTGACTGTGGAGACTAAAGCAATGAGACTGGAAGAGATGAGACCCCCAGAACAGTCATTTCTTCACCTCTGTCTGTTTCCCTCTAGCTGGTACCTGCCAGAGCATAACAGAGCAAAGTCTTTGCTGAGGAAGGGGAATACCCTGGGCTAGAGGCCTAGAACCTACCTAAGGGGTGGCAGTGCCAGCCACCAGGCTCTTTGCAGAAACACCGTCCCTGCTACAAGGATGCCCTGCTTCTCAGAAGCAGCTATATAGCTGGTCCACAGGAGTCCTGCCCTACCTAGGAACAAGGCTTTCAATTCCCCCTGACACTGCTCTGGCCTTTCTGCGCCGTATGAAGTGGTATGGTGAGTTCACATCTCTCCTGTGTGTGTATTGCTGCTCAGACTGAGAGACCCCGTTAGCAACACGCAGCCAGGCCCAGCCGTGGTAACAGCGGATGTACAGTGACCTACTTTTAACACAGCTTATGTAGCCTTTCTTGCTGCTTTATGCTTGAATGGCAGAATTTGCAACAAAAGGTCAATTTATGGCAGCCTTTTATTGCAAGATTCTTTTGCTGTAGTCCAAAGTTATAATGACAAAATGCTCTGTCGAGTACAATGAGAACTGCAAAAATCAGCCCCACTTTATATGTAAGGCTTTAAACTTTATCTGTTTTAAACAGCTTTTGGTGCTGAGTTTTTTGTTTGTTTGCTTTCTTATGAAGAGAGCTTTATTACTTGCACGGAGAGCAATAGAGGAACATGTCTGAATATGAATAGAGAGGATCAGAAATGGTGGGTTTAAGTAAAATACTAAAAGATACTTCTGGAGCTCAGCAACCCACCCTCCTGCGTAGAGGGAAAAGAGCCTAAACCACAGCAGCCCAGAAAAGGGAAAACTGCATGGCAAAAATGAAACGGGAACCTTTCCCCTGCCAAGGGAAGGCACAAAGTAAATCTGATGTGACCCAACCACGCAGGGTCATAAACATGCCGAGATAAATACAGGAGGAAGGACACTGTGACAATAGTTAGCCCGGAGGGCTGAGACACATGGCTGAGTTCCTGCATGTCAACTGTGCTGCAAGAGCTGACTGATTCATACACTTTGCCTACGGCAGCCAGGAGGTGAAACACATTATGCTAAGCCTCAGTGGAAGAGGGTTGGATGAATGTGCTCTCCTTGATTCTTGTAAAGGGGTGAGTGCGTGACCATGAGCTCCTGCATGAGTTCCTGCAGTTCAGCTAACATGGGCACCCAACACTGCACTGAGCATCCATTCGGAAATGAACCCAATCCCTTTCTAACAAGGCTTAGCCTGCTGCAAATAGGGGCTGTGGAGCACGTCAGCGTAAACCCTTTCTGCTGCCTGCTCAGGGTAAGCATATGATGGAGAAAAGGGTCCTTGACACCATGTGGGGACTCCTTAGAAACTCCCTTCCTTGTCCGAGCTTTTAGCAGGGCCATGCTGTTGGCAAATGTTGCTCTTGGGGAGATGTCCAAAGATGTACAGAGCCTTGTGGAGCTGACAGGGTGGCTTGTCCTAAATCCTGGGTGATGGCAGCCTGTGTCACGCGCTCCTAGCAGGATGCCAAGGACCATGTCCCAGTACGGGGCCTTGTTTTCCTCTCTACTCAGCTTTCTTCCAGATAGCAAAAGCAGCTTTGCCAAGGTTGCTCTACAGCTTCTACTGCTGCCAGTAATCTGGGTAATCTCTTATCTCGTCTTACTTTGCTGTTTATAGCCATGACAGCTGAACCCTAGACAATGTGTAATGGGTGAGTTATGTTAGACATTGTCGAGCCAACAATGATCTGGAGCCAGGGCATTGCGAGCTGTGTACTAGAGCTCAAAGCACCAGGGGTGGAAATCAGCAGTGGCAAGTGATTTGAGAAATCGCTGTGTCCTGGCTTCAGTTTACTCATTCAGTGCACAGTCTACTCCTTGGGACTGATGGAGAGTTTTGCCTAGAGGCAGTTGAGTGTTACTAGTTATGAGAGACTCAGACACAACTTCAAGCAAAAGGTTTGTTAGTCATCTTTCCTTCTATCTCATGTATCATCACAGTAATAAACCTCTTGCAGCTGCCGTTCAGGATGCTGGGAAGTTAGGCTCTCTCAGTTTGAGCCTTCTCTGTCTCTGTGTGTTCCCAGTGCTTTGTCTGTATTTGTGCGGGTTAGGACTGTGGCTGAAGTGAATCTCCTACAGCAGTTGGAAAAGATACAAAGAAATCATATCTTTCTTAGCTGGAGTGACTCCTGAATTTTGGCAGTACTAAGGAGCTCTTCAGCCAGTATTGAAGCTGCTAATATAATCAGTTAGTCCACACAGAGCATCGTCTTTTGCACGTAAACATATTTGTACTGTCCCTTTCTGAGTCTTAATGACTGGGTGGATCTAAAGATAAAGGTGATTAAAAAAATTCATCAGTCATGAACTGACATCCTTCTTTGCATCAAAGAAGTAGGTCCACATTTCTGTAACATCATGAAAGCTTAACACAAGCCATCACTGTAGAACTGGTGATGCTGATGGTCTTTTTTATAATAAATATGGAACAAGAATTCTTTTAAAGACCTGATCTTAAGTTCAGCTGAACATCTCATGAGTCCTTTCCTGGAAAGAGCTCAGTACATTTCTGAATCAGCTGTTTGAAAGAATGATGTACTATGAAGACAAGTGTCTGGATGTATGAGTTTTCTCAGATACAGCCATAACCACATCCTGAGTTAGGGCACCATGTTTGCAGTCATCTTATCGAAAAACCCTTGCTGTTATCAGCCTATCAGTGACAGCAAGGCATGAGTGTTGAAGTAGAGAGGGAGATAAGGAAAAAGGAAAATTTTCTGAGCAGCCAGATGGGAAGACAAATAATGGGGCCCCATAGCTGGATGTTCTCTCTGTGTAGGAGGGTCCCCCCACCACAATGTCCCATATTAACGAAACAGTTTTAATCAGGAACAGTTTTGGGGGAATTTGTGCTTTATTCCTGCTCACGATGCTGTTGGGACAACAGTTTGACCAGGGTGGGTATTGCAGGCCTGCTGGTTGCTAACATGAGTATTTTTGGGTCCCCTCATTGAAAGATACCACCAAGAGGAAGAGAAAGGGTGAGCATGGGTCTCACTCCAGTGGTACTTACTCCCCTTGGGAACACACCTGAAGAAAAGTATCAAGTTTGCAGGTTCAAGACCTTAAGAGTAACAGCATGAGAACAACAGTAGTGAGAACAACTGACAACAGAGGAAACAACCATCCCAGAAGTGCTGGGACACACTCCTATGGCATCTTAGGAGAAAGGGTACAAAGCTGGAGCTGAAAGGCAGGCTGTGGAATGGCAGCCAGAAGGCCCTGAGGATGACATGGTCTAAGGCACCTTCAGCACCACCACAATGAGGGGTCTGGCAGCCCAGCCCACAGCACCAAGGGTTCTGAGCAGGACATTGCTAACAGAGACTGAAATGTGAAGAAGTCAATCCTGAAAATGCCATCTTTGACTTAGGTGTTTACCTGAAAGCCCAGATTAGGTCAGCCTGGGACATGCAGCTGTGTGGCTGCAGAACACTGATGATCCACAGTTTACCCTGTAGTCCTCCATACAGACAAGCCAGGAACCAGCTGGGGCAGGTCATCACTTCTAACCCACACACCCACGTCTTCTTCCTGTGAAATCCAAAGAGTGGAAGAGAATGGAAGGTTACTACACACCTCGGTGTCCCCAGCGCACAGTCAGGACATGGCAAGGGCAATCATCCAGGCTGGGGATTTGCAGAGCACTACCATACATCACCATAATCCTCCCCTTGGGTGGAGATTACCAGCTAGCTTATTTTTTTCTTCCTGAATACACTGGAAACAATAATTCCTTCTATTTGTACAAAAACCTGCTAATTCAAGCACTTGTCCAGAAATGGCGAGACCTGGGTTTCACCCTCAGCCTGAGAGATTTCAATGCCTCTGCTTCCCTTTCCACTTGAACATCTTCACAGGCTTTCTGGAAGTCAGTGAGAGAAGGAAATCTGTACACTTCACATCCCTAACTGTAGCTGGTCTATTGTCTGTCTTGGTCTTTGTGTAGGGTTCAGCTCCAACAGAAAGTGTAGGGAAGGGTTCACCTTTTCATTGCCCTGTTGCTGGGGTGCTCCCAAAGCTGGCAGCTTTGGATTTCCCATTATAGTCTTCACTCTTCAGTTGTAAATTTTTCTAGACAAAGCTCAGATTTTTTTTGTGATGTGTCTATAAATCAGCTAGAATACCATTGCCAAGTACCTTGTTATTATCTTGTTACTGTCATTAATTACCTAATTAAAGCTAGTCATGATATGTTAATGATAAACCTTAGCCTGGTTTCTGAGGAAAACAGAAAATTGGCTTAATTTTCCTAGCTCTGGTCTCATTTAAGCCTCATGTCTTTCTCATTATAATGGGATTTTCATGACTTAATCCATTATTTACTGCAGGGAGAATCTGAAATGCACAGAACATATTAACAATGTGAAAAGGCTACTTGGGTACTAGTCTTTAAACCAGTGGTTTTGTACAAGGAATTGCTTTACAAGTCTGTCTTGTGGCTACTTTTAAAAATAATACTATTTAAAATAGTTATTTAAAGGATGAGTAACAAGTATTGGCTTTGCAAATGCAGACATTAGATCACAGTGACCCTCTGCCTCCTGGGAACAGCTTTCCTCTCGCTTCCAAGCCATCAGATAATGTATGTTGAGTAAAGTGAACTTAGGTCAGAGAGCTGCTCACATACACTGCTAATTGGTGAACTCCTCATTTAGTGTTTTAAGGGATCTGGCACCATGTAATGTTTCAGCCTTACTCCCCAGAGGACTCCTTGATCCTGTTACACTTGCTCTTTATTATTTTTAATTTCAAATAGCAATGCGTTCTCCACAGAAGTGTTAGTATCCACAAACCAAGAGGTTTTTTTCTGTTTCATTCAGAACACGGTACCTTGACAAGCACTGTGTTTTCCCATCTCTGTGATGGGTTCAGTGGTGACTCAGAGTGACACACAATGAACAGTCAGCGCCGCTCCCCGCAGTGTCTGGCCATTCAGAGAACTCCTCACCACCCATACGTCTTTGTGGTTTGAGAGGTCTGACAAGTCTGCCATCAAAAGTGGAAAGTTCAGGGAAGCCCAGCTCTGTTTTGACATCAGCCGTTGATTTAAAATGCCAAAAAACAGAGGAAGCAAACCCACAAAGATAGGGGAACTGGAACACAACTGTTGTCAAGGTAAATCAAAAGCATGGGGTTTGCAAGCTCATTTTTTCCTTACAGTCTATCACAACTTACCTTCATGAGGACGCCAGAGGGGAAATGGCACAAGAATTCCCTTCCTTGTGTGTACCCAGTGAATGGGCCACCAAGAGCTGTGTCTCTTGCTCTCAGGAGAAGATGAGTCTATCACACCCAAGAGAGAGGGAAGGTGCAGGAACAATGTCAAGCTCTCTGTCAAGCGGGTCCTCAGGGGACAGATGAGCAGGCTTGAAGTCTTTCAACAGTCTTAATGAACATGCTTCCTCACAGCCATTGTACTCTCCTGACACCTGGCATCTCTGGTTAAATCCGTGGATGTTTGATATGCTCAGTACTGGTCAGGAAGAGTTATACAGTCTCATTTCTCCAAAGAAAACAAAAAGTCCCTTGTCTTCAAGGCACTGTATAGTTTCCAGTGCCTCCATACCCGAATATCAACTGAGAAGTTTGTTTTTGGTCAGGTGCTTAGTGCCCCTGAACTTCACAGCTATAAAAAGTGTTATGAAGCACCATGGTGGTTCAGTGTTTGAGAAGAAGCAGATGCCTGCAGTTGAAACACACCATTTGGGGCAGTTCTTTGAAACACAGTGGAAAGGCAGTCAGCTGTTGTCCTTATATAAAAGGAATAGGAGAGAACAATAAATCGTATCTGGTCTTTGCCTTCAAATCCAGCCATTCATGATGCCTTCTTTTTACTCAAAATGCAGCATGCCTTGAGATCTTGCTATCTGCTCTTTTTCCTCAAGGAAAAGTCTGCTTCATTTTACCTCCCTTAAAAATTAACATCATCAAGAGGATTTTTTGCTGTACTGGGTTGCAGTACATCAGGAGACAAAATGACCCAAAAGCCCATATCCTTGACCAAATTTTCAGTTTCTTGGCATGGATGTATTTACAACGTCGAAAAGGTACCCACACCAAGTGATAAGTGGGCTGGAGCAGCAGTGCCAGAAAGCCACCTCTCTGTGCTGAAGGGTCATCTCTCTTCAGGGAGTTGGTACTGTGAGGCTTGTAGTGTGGGAACATTAATAACTGCACAATGTTGTATCTCAAGCCATTGTCTGTACTTGTATTTCATATGCTAAAGCTGCTGCCCCTTCATAAAGAGGAAGAAGGGATGACTTCTCTCCATCCATGGAAATCCCACCAGGAACAGTGCCAGCTTATGTGCTGAATGCCTGGATGTGCACATCCGGCCCACAGGTCTGCTGAAGGTTTCAAAGAGGCTGTAGCTTAGTGGTGTTTGGGACAGGACCCACAGCATGGTGTAGACTGGAAAGTTATAACCACACCTGTTTGGCTGAGGATGACATGAAATGAAGCATGGAAGCAGGAGAAAGAGGAAAGCAGATGCCAGTGTGGAAATAACCCTTCACCACCTCCTTCCTCACCCAAATTACAACACCAAGGGGATTTCCGGTAGAAAACAAACCACCAGCACTGAGGGGGCTGAAAATATAAATTGAAGCGGGCGGGGGATGGGGAAACCAGGATGGCACAGTCATGGTCAGATATAGGCCAGAATATAGAGGTGTCTCTCGAGCTGCTGCCCAGGCAGGACACAGTGATCAGCAGATTCTCAGGAACAACAGGACAGGGCTAAGATTTCAAGATGGATTTGAATCTCAGCCAAGTTTTCATGGCAGAGATCATGCAGACATCATTTCATGCTCCAAGTGAACTAGAGAGAACTTACTGAGTTAATTGTATGTGATCATGCCCAATGTCCTGGGCAGGACAAGAAAAACCCCACTGCCAGAAGGATGAGGAAATCCAGCAGTAAAGAGGTGTTGAAATGCTCCACACCAGCCTCTGTGGAAGTAAACTGGTATTTGGTGCAGTAAAATGCAATCAAATGCTAATCCAAATGGAACTTGGGTTTCTTTTTGTAGGGCCTGATCTCATACTGCTTAATATAAAAAAGGGAGGTAAAGAAAAAAAAGAAAAAGAAATAGTGTTTGATTTCCTGATTAAAACTGAGCTTCGTTTGTTTTGAATGAAAATTTTGTCTCTACAACAATGACTCACAAGCTGCAAGTCAAAAAGAAAAGAAGAATTAATCACCAGGGAAGGGAAACACAAAAATAAAACCAAAAAACCCCAGAAGTTCTTCAGCTCTGTGGGGCTGAGAGAATGAGTGTGTATCTTGTGATGCACTTGGCTGTATGCAAGTGGTTTTCCTCCTGTGTTTTCATCTCAGTAAAATTAGAGGTTAGAGCATGGGGGATGTAAGCTCAGCTTTTGATTCTGCACAGCTTCCTGTGAGGCACAGGATGAATTTTGAAATCTCTCTGGATCTCACCTGTAAAACAGTAATAACATTCTTTGTCTATTTAAATTACTTGTTCTTTCTATGAGTTTCTACTAGGCTTACAGTAACAGGGCCCTAATGTATCATTAGAATCTCTAGCTGCCACTGTGCTATGAATAATAATGTTTATTAATCATAATAAACATGTCAGTACTGTCAGAGCATGTGCATGGAGCAAGTAGAGCAGTGTTTGAATATCACATCCCGTCATGTAAGGCTTGGGGTGAAAAATGAGACTCATTTTGCAGGCAATATAAAACCCATGGATAGTCAAAGTCTTCCTGCAGGCAATGCTGGAGGAAAAGAGAAAAGGTCATGTTTGTTCTAAAAAATAATGCCGCAATATCACTGTGTCCCCCTCTAAAGTGCCAAGATAGCTCCTCACATTTCCAGACTCTAGTAGCCGGGGATCCAAGTAGTGTGTCTCCAATCTAAAATATATATACCAGTAAGAAACTCTAACTTATATATTGAAATTACCTAAATCTGTTCCTTAAATCTTTCCCCCACTTGCTTTCCTCCTCTTCCTCCTTTATCCAAGTCACTATTTTGGTGAAGAGGCGATGAAGGGCAGAATTTCAAGTCATTCTATCCAATGATCTCAGTTACTGGTCCCTCCACCTGTGTGCCAACAAGAGACAAACCAGGTCTTACTCTGACTCACCATACTGAGAGAAAGGTGGGATGGCAGCCTACCTAGGAGAACCTCATACTTTGCATGCTCAAGAAGCTGATCGTATGGTAAGGCACAACTCAAAGTGGGTCAGAATACCTCAAATTAGACCTCATTTGCCAGAGTGGTGTGAAAAACAGAGATCATTCCAAAACCAGCTGGGGTAGGATCCACCCTTGCCCATATGAAATCATTGCTGCTGCTGACAGCAGGGAGGTCAGCTCAGATTTTGGATTATTTATATTAAAACAAGACTGATAAAGCCTTTGATGCTCCTGGAGTTACTTGAGAATCCAGCTGGTGTAAAGGAGGTTAGAACCTGCTTCTAGGTCCTTTGGTTGCATCTCATTGCTTGATCTATGCTGGAGATACTTGCTGCAGGGTTAGTCATCCTTGTGTCCTGAAGAGACCTCACAGCACTTTCTATTACTCAGAAATACCTGCTGGGAGGAATTGTCTGGTTAACTACAGGACTGGAACAAAAGAAAAGGAAATTCTGTATATTGAGAACAATTCTAACCAACACAAACTGTAAAAATGGTGTGCTTTGCAATGGGGAAAGAGTCTCTGCCCTTCCTTGATTGCCCATGGGTAAATACAGTGGCTGATTTATGCTCCTCTGGAGCACTCCTGGTCCCTTGCTCTGGTGTAATCCATACCTGGCCACTCCGGCCACCCCCAGCATCTGGGAGCCAGATATGCCACCGCCACCCTGCGTCCACCAACATCAACCTTTGACTTTCAGTGACAGCGTCTCCTCAACACTGCAACCGAAGCCACGAATCACTGATCTGAACTGAGGAAAGTGCATTAATGCCCATTTTTGTATTGAATTCAAGTATCAAGTGTTTGTTATTTTAAATGCTGAAGGGTGCTGGGCACTCAAAACCCACTGAAAAACTGTAGGATCTGAAGACCCAGCTCTCTCCTGTTCTTTTGCAAATTTGAGCTTCAGAGGTGTCCCGGTATGTGAACTCAGTCAACACGTCACGTGTGACTGCCTTTATAGTTTTCTCATTGTGGCACTGCCAATATCTTTGTGCTTTTCAATCACTCCCTGTTTGTTTCGAAACAAAACAAACATTATTTGCAAAGTGTGTCTGTTCAAAGCAATTCTCTGAACTGTTCACATTGTGTGCATCACCCATGCCAGGAAAATGTGTGTCTCCATGTAAAAACCAACTGTGCACCCTGCCTTCATAAACTTCCCGTGCTCAGCCTGTGGCCCAACTCCTCCATTACGCCAGACAGTGATGATGTGTTCACTGCTTTGTTCCCAGTGCTGCTGACAGACATCGACAACCACAATGAAACAAAACCAACGCTTTTACTTAACCCATGTCCTTGCAGTGAACAGTCCCTGGAATTTCCAGCAGTGGCCACATCATTCCAGGTTCTTGGTATACCTCGCTAATGTTCCAGCAGCAGCATTTCTGCAAGTCAGGAAACACTGTTTGGTGCAGGCAGGAGAACAGCAAGAAAAACAAAGCCTTGCCCTAAGCCACTATTTCAAATCAGTGGTGGAAACTAACAAATGCCAGGAGATTCCCAGTCCCTTGTTTCAGCCACGAGGCAAATCCTATTTTTGCAGTGACATCAGTAGCTCACTAAGACCAATTGACTGTAGCATCCAATTCATTTTCACAGGCTTTGTGGCACTACAGTTTGCCAAGGAATCCAGAGCGAACAATAATTTTCATTTGAACCATTTTTCAGCTGTGGATATTAAAGACGTAGGTGGATGGAAATAACGGCACATGGAGCATCTGTCATTTTTCCACCTTTTCCATTGTCTTTAATGTCGGAGCTGCACCACTGTGCCCTCATGTCACTACATCATCTAATACATTGTTTAAAGGGTTGCTGAAATGTCTATACTAAAGAGGGAAAACATGTCAGCTTATGTTTTATTTAGACTGAGAGCACGAATGTTTACCCTGCACTGTCTTTGGGAGAAGTGGCCATGCCCACGACCAAAGCCATGGTGCCAGCCAAACCTCTGCTGATCCCGAGATGTCACCCCTGACATACAGGTTTGGAGATGCTGTTTCCCAAATGCAAATGTCGAAAGGGTGGCACAGGTTCAAAAATCAGCCCCCTGCTTTTGTTGACTCTATGAAATAGCTGTGAATGTGTTTAGAAGCAGGCCAGGTCCCTTATAGCAGGCTGTGAAACAGAAAATCTGGGGTAGGGAGGAAACAATTTAGAAAGAGATGAAGAGGACAATTTAGAAAGAGATGAAGAGATGAGACAGGGAGAGGCCCCCTGCCAGCTCTGCCAGTGGCTGTGTGTCAATATGGTATCACCAGGAGACAAACTCTCTTCCTAAAGCAGCCTTATTTGAGGATTAGCTCTGGAACAGCATCATCTGTCCTCGATCCGTTCCAGCCTCACTTAGCTGCCATTTGGCTCCTGCTCCCTCCACGCTGAGGGCATCCGAGAGCCACACAGACGGAGTGGGAGCACTGGCACTGGCACCTCCTGATAGACCATGTTACAGGGGCAGTGAAGGCCTGACAGCACATAGCAGCAGCCTTGCAGCAACGTGGGCCCTCTTCCCCTCAGTTCTTCACCAGCATGAACCAAGAAAACACCAGACATGCCTGCCACCCTTCTAAGTATCATGGAGGAAGGGTCTGCTCCTAAAGCCCATCCAGATCCCCGCTTTCCAAACAAATGAATAACAAACATGAAGCACTGGGTTAGCTCCCCTCCTCTTGGAAGCATCACCCCACTTGGCCAGCAGAATGGGAGGAAACAATAAGATCTATTCTGGATGATCTGTATGACAATATTAAGCATTTCTTTTTCTTTTTTTTTTTTTTTTTCCAGTTTGGTGCTGGATGAGATTGCTTCTGGGATGCTTCTGTAGCTTTTGGCTCTGGCTAAATAGCAGGAGAGCTCTCAATAGCAGGAGCCATATGACCATGCTCTTGTGCACTTGTGAATGGAAAATCATGTGTCTTCATAAATCACAGGAATATAAAGACCAGATGTGATGTTCAGAGCTCCCACATATTCACATGAGAATGGGCCAATGTTAGCAAAGAAATATGAAAGAATCATCTGCACTATGTGTTTTACTTTGCTTTAATACTGAATGTAAGTGGAGAAGGTAAAAAAATACAAATAAAAGAGAATGTCAAGAATAATGAAAAAAATGTTGTGTTCCAGGCTCAGAGAAATTATTTTGACACCAGCTCTCACATTTTTTTATTATCATCCCTTTGGGCAAAGTTATTCAAAAGAACAAACAGAAAATCATACCTCAGACTAAGACACAGAACCTACCTCTCTGAGCAGACTGGATGTGACAGCAGAAATAAGACCCCAGGATCCAAGCATGGTAAAAAATCAAAATGTTATTTTAAAATATTGCTGTTTTAGTAAATAGGGAAGTGACGGGTGAACCCTGTGTTATTAAAAAGGTGATTGCCTTACCATAACCTTACCCTTATTTTTCCTCAGTTTTAATACAGACAGATTGAACCACCACATCCAGGATTTGCTCCAGGACTCACCAGGGCTGTCCCTAAAGAGACCTGATTTGTGCTTGAGCATGTCTGGCCCCTGTGAATGCTGGAGAGTCACCTACAGTTGGTGCAGAGGGTGCTCTGGTGTCTGGAGCTATGTGTGCTACTTCTCATCTTCACGTGGAGTACCTACCTACCAACCAGACTAGAGTTAGCAAAGATTAGTTGGACTTCCTTTTGTAGCAGCTCTTTGCAGACAACATGGTGCACAGCCCTTCCTTGCTCTTTTCCATTCACTCTTTCTGTTTTATAGTTTTTTTGTTTGGTTTTTTTTTTTCAGCCTTCTCCAGTATATCACTGTCATGGAAGTTGTTTTACTCATCTTTGAGTTTTAATATATGAACACGCATACAACTAAGACCTTTGGACCATTGAATTACTATTCCTCTGCCCTATGGGGCTTCTTCTTTTCCCCTGGGATTTGCTTTCCACCTACTTTTGGAGCCATGACTCTGGCCTATATGTCGCTTGCTATGGCCTAAGGTTGCTTCCACACATTTTTATAGAGCGAAAAAAAATTAAGGGACATAAACATGGAATAGTTTGGGTTGGAAGGGACCTCAAAGCTCATTTAGTTCCAACTCCCTTGACATGGGCAGGGACACCTTTCACTAGACCAGATTGCTCTGAGCCCCATCCAGCCTGGCCTTGAACACTTCCAGGGATGGAGTATCCACAGCTTCTCTGGGCAACCTGTGCCAGTGCCTCACCACTCCCACAGCAAAGAATTTCTTACTAATATCTAATCTGGATCTACCCTCTTGCAGTTTAAAGCCATTCCCCCTTGCCCTGTGCCTTTGTTAAAAAGTCCCTCTTGTAGCCCCTTTACATACTGGAAGGTGCTCTAAGGTGTCCCTGGAGCCTTCGCTTCTCCAGGCTGTACAACCCCAACTCTCTCAGCCTGTCTTCCTACGAGAGGAGCTCAAGCTCACTGACCATCTTCATGACCCTCCTCTGAACTCACTGCAGCAGGTCCATGTCCTTCTTGTGCTGAGGGGCCCAGAGTTGGATGCAGAAGTCCAGGTGGGATCTCATGAGGCCATCACCTCATGAGGTCCCATTAAATTTGAGAAAAATGTGCTCCAGGGGCTGCTGTGCTGGCTTGTCTCTTGGAAGAGCTGTTTCCACATCATGTTCAGATTTTCCTCATGACCTTTAGTGAGCTATTTAGGACCTGATCCTCGAGGCTCTTCAAACCTTGAAAGGCCTGGGGCATAGGATGTGTCTATCTTGCAGAAACACTAGCTGGATGTGCAGCCTGGGATTCAGCAGGGATTGGTTTATCTTGCTGCAAATTAGTAAGGGAAATTATGAACTATGGTTTATGATTACTTTAAACCAGAGATTTCTGTTGTATCTCTACAATACTGCTGCCACTTTTTAATTGTAGTGAAGACACACACGTAGTGTTGCTGCAGATATGCCAAGGGAGACATGCACTGAAAACTGGGGTACAATGAGGGGATTCACAGAAATTAGCACCAACCAAGCACGGAAAGAAATTCTTCATGTCTGGAAATAAGATATCGCTAAACCACAAAGCAAATTAGCACTCATTTGGCATAAAGAGTACTGGGGAGCAGGGTCAAATACTGGAGCATCAAGACTGTGAAGCTCTGGAATGGTCTTGGCCATGACTGTGGCCCAGGGTAACCAGCAGTCTCCTCAGCAAAGGTTCAGCAGTTAGCCTGGACCAGGGACTAATAGAAATAGTAGGAAGTTTGCAAACTGGTTCTGGAAATGAAGCTAAAAGTAGGGAGATGGCCAGACGATGCCAGCTGGCCCCAGGACCCAAGGGTGGGCACTGGCACCAGTTCCTCAGCACAGGTGTAGCCAGGAGAGGCCAACAGGCCCCACAGCCATCAGCGACTTGGCACCCGCCACTGCTATTCATCAGCTACTTGGCCCCGTTCTGGGCCATAATTTTTTTATGCCTTAAAGAGCAGCTGGCACCTCCACAGAGCCAACAGGTTTCTGCTCCAACGAATGTCTGTTAAGGTGTAAAGGAGATGTATCTGGGCCAAGGATGGAGGACGAGACACAGAAGGATATTGCAAAGCTCTGAATGCTCAGTCTAAGTGTAGGCATATTTCGGGTGAATAAAAAGTGATGGTGCACATGCTGTGGGCAAAAACATGTAAGCACAGCCCAGTGAACATAACAAGGAAGAATGTTAAAGAATCTCAGTAAGTCTTTTTGCCAAGTCCATCATGGTTTCAAAGTGACTGTGCCCTGCACAAACAGACTGAAAGAGTAAAAGACAAGAGGGTTTTTAATCCATCTCATTACGTGAGCTGTGAGAAGACCAACCAGGTCAAGCTTTGCACACGAGTAGAAGAAAACCTCTGTGGAATCTGATGAGGTTTAGACATGTGCTTGATGTCTATAGAGACATTTCTGGTCTCAACCCAAGTCATACCTCATGACGCACTAAAGAATCGTGGTTCTAGCTCCTCTCCCCACCCTTTATTTCGCTCCCTGTGTCCCCCCTTTATCATTATGTTACACCCCTCACCCGGAAGGTACCTAAAAACAGCAATACACTTGAATTCTCATAGCTGAGGCCTAATATTTTGACTTAGATTAAAATGTACTTCATAAATAGACCTAATTTTTGCCTTATTTTCCAGCAGACATATCACTGAGGTGTATCTTTTAGGCACACCTCTGGGTACAAGGGATCTATGTAATAATCTGTGTAATAGAGGAGTTCTGAACTCACAGCACTGCCTGAGCATAGCCAGCAGTCTTCAGAATGAGGCCTCTGATCTGCATGTTGATGATTGCCCAGGGAAAACTGAATGGACTTTGAAACATTTGTCAAGGCTCACAGTAAAGATCCAAGGAAAAGGATGATTCACGGCAAGAATAAATTTTCCCAAGCAAATCAACCCTTCCACCAAAAGACACTTTTTGGGAACATGGGCTTGAAGTTAAAACAAAACATCTTGTGAAAAAAAATTATGGAAGGACTCATCTAGTGCTTGAAATATCTGGCCTTGCTGTACTTTCACCAACTGTTGGGCTATATCAGGTGCAGGTGGATGGTTTTGCTCCGTTAAATCAACATATTTGTCCTAGTAACAGTGGCCTCTATGGAAAGAACCTGCAAACGGGCCCACAACAGAGCCAAGCTTTCGTGAAGTACAGCAAAGTGACACTTTGTTCTGAAGGAGGACAGGGAAATGGAAAAATATGAATTTGAGGATAAAAAAGTCCTGATAAGCTCAATGTGGCTGTGTTCTTAGTTTGAGTCCTGTTTGGGGTTTGTCGTTGTTAACTTGAGTCCTGATTTCCCTGTGTAGAAATATGATCCAGAAGTGAAATTCTGGTTTTGAAGTTCAGTCCCATGAGTAATGCATGAACTTTTCAACTCAGCACTGGTTTTCAAACAATAACTGCAAGTTTGCAGTTTTTCATCAGAACCAAAGGAAAACAGCAAAACATAATTTGCACAAAAAAATGTATTCAGGCTGTCACAGTAGGGCACACTAGGATGGAGCTCCTTAGCCCCACACTCACAATGTGAATGATATTCACATTACATTAACAGTGAAGGGAAATGAAGAAATAGGGGAAAAAAAATACCTCTGCATCAGTGTGTAACTGTGCTGTATTTTATAGATGAACGATGATGCTTAATGGCTTAGAATAAAACAAGGAGCTCAGGGTCTCCATTGAATGTCACCATTTAGGGCTGTAGTGCTATATTTTTGATATAATTCGAATTTGTGAAGGTCTAATTCACCCATGCTTCAGCCTCTGAATTGAGGAGGAACACGAGTGGGGTCACAGACAGAGTAAGAGCAAGTCAGTGAATTTAAAAGAAAAATAACACCAGTAGATCAGAACATGGTGTCAGTCTAAGATCCTCATGAACAGCTCCTCTCTCTGCAGCACTCGGGCTCAATGGAGTCATAGATGTAAACTGCTTTGAGATTTCAATGGGAGAGGAAAGCAGGTGTCAAACATTGTTATTTACACTAAGTAATTGCATAAAGAAAATCCTAGAATCAGATCTTTGTTCTACATTCACAAATGTATTCCCTTAATGATCTCTTTTCAAGCATTTTGGGCTATAAATAGGTTTGTAAGTTCAAGAGCTGGAAATAAGCCACCAGCAACTGTGACTGGGTATTGTGAGAAGAGTTTATTAATTTTGTGTTGGGGGAAGGGGCTAGGCTAAATCAGAGTGGAGCAGACATGCTGAAACCAGCCTTTGCCTGTTGAGAAGGAGACTGTGGGCTAGGATCCACCGAGGAGAGGGGGCAAGGAATGAAGGGAATAGGGAAAAAAGCAACACAAAATAATTGGGACTAATATGATACTACATGTTAAAGTTTTAGAAAATAAGCAGAGATAACAATGAAAAGTCCTTGCCTAGCTAAAAATAGTTATTGGTTATGTAAACAGAGGAAAAACACAAGCACATAGACTTATGCTGTAGGAATTTCTTGATGCAAGTGGCAAGGGATTGTGTTTCTTACAGCTAAAAAAAATGTTACACCACCAGACACTGTCTTTGCAGTAATGGGCCAGTGTGGCCAAGCAGCAGCAGCACGTGAGAAGTGAGTGGCTGTGATGGAAATCGGGGGAAGAGGGTCTGCTGAAGGATCTCTTCCCTCCCCAACAATTTGCAAGGGCTCTGCTTACCTTGCCAGCTCCACAAACTCCAGGTACTGAACTCAGGACATCGTCTGCTGGAGCAAGCCAGCACCTGGAAGGAACACTGCAGAATCCTGAAGCATACAGCATACGACTGGTGCTTCTCCCAGGAGTGGAAGCCAGGCCTTAGGCTTTGGACCATTTTACCCCTATTTGACAAAAGCTTTGTAGCTTCTCAAGGCCACTATTTTGGTGCTACTCAGAGACTAATCAGCCTTTCCCTATGCATGGAAATGTTTATTCTCATGTTGTAATTCACAGAACAAAGAACTGAGTAACTGTATCACCAAGGACGTTTTTTAATGAACTGTGCTAGCAGAAATAACTTTAATCATCTCTAGCATCTTGGATGCATACATTTCTCTGGCCAAAAACTGTCTGAAAGGGACTTCAAAACCATCCTCCTCCAGCACTGCTCACAACAGTAGAGGGCTGAGGTCTACAAAATATCCCAGACTCCACCCCCAGCCTGACTCCTGTTGAAGACACCAAAGTAGCCATAGTGATGTCAGCAGGAGCCCCTCTGTTCTAGCCTTTGGTTCATTATCCACATTCCCTGTCTTTCAGCAGTATTTTTAATTAAATTTGCACTTAACTATCAGCTACATGATAGGGTTCCCTGTGCATTGCACCAGGATTCTGTCTCTCAGTGGGACAACCAAGTTTGTTGCTTGTGCTAAGAGATATACAAGGGCCCAGGGAGGCACGCAGAGGTTGTGGGAATTAGACAGCAGTGGGACAAAGCAAGTGAAAGAGTTTTTTCCCAGTTTATTTTTTCTGTTTCTTTCTGGCAATGATCAGTTAATAAGACAGAGACCAGGCTCTTGAGTTATTTTAATCTCAGTAGGTCAGAGTAGCTTTTTCAGCCTTTAGATACAGAGAACAGAGAAGATACCTGCCCTTACAGCCTCATGCAGTGAGTCCACAGCAGAGGGGGGGATGTCTCTGAGCATCCTGCTCCTGCACAGCCAGTCTGTTCCCAGTCCCACTGTGGTCTTGTCCCACAGGACACAGCCAAACCAGCCCAAGGCCTGGAAAGAGTTTGGGGGTGACAAAGCAGTGCAGAGGGCAACCTCACTTCATCGCATCACGTTTGTGTATAAAATGTATAAAAGCTACAATGCCATCTTCTCTCAGGGGCTTCCCAGAGTGCTGCTGTGCCCTACTAGAGCTGAGGTCTGCAGAGAGACACAGGTGCCAGGCAAGCTGAGAGACAGGAAAGAGGCAGGTGAGGGATCCTCTGCTGCAGGCTGGGCAAGGATTGCAAGGGGAGATGCACTCTGGGTGCCTGGCTGCTGAGGCTGGTGCTACGTGGGCACACGAGAGACCGACAGCGGAGGCAGATGTTGTGTGAGGAGCGGCTGCCATCCCCTCTCGCCGAGCCGGCGTGTTTGCACACACGGGCTGGTTACTCCCTCTCAGAGCCGCCGTGGGAGGCAGGTTTGGCTGGAAACCACTTCTCACTGCTGAGTCACCCCTTGCTGCTGATACACTTCCCGATCCCGGGCCCCTTCGAGGATGGTGAAATAAAGGTTCCAGAAGTGCTTTCGAAAGGTAGAGTGCAAGTGAAGAAATCGGTCTGAGTTCTTCTCAGAATGGGAAAGGAAAAGAGGGGGAGTGGGGGGGGCGGGGTGGTGAGGAAAAAGATAAAGCCATTGGGCTTCACAAATTTGGGCGGCTCCTTCTCTGGATCTAGCTTTTGAATCACCAGTGTCTGGTCTCATTGGCTGAGAACCTGAAGACCACCAGCTTAAGATCCTCAGATGTTCAAGTACCTTGGAAAATCAGACCAATCACATCAAAATCACTGTGCATTTATGGAAACATGGGCTCTGCACATTACATTAGAAGCCTGTTGTCAATAGCCCCAGACTTATACTCACCAAAAAGATAATGCTTGTGCTTTTTCAATCATCAAAATTTTATTGAAGATTCAAAGCTACATTGCTGTTGGAAAGAGCACAGAAAGTGAAATATAGCGTAGATCCCACTGGGTAACACATTCCTTAATGGCATTTTTAAAGCATTCCACATTGGCAATAAAATACAGAAAGAGGGAGAAAAGAGCACAGCCTTCACTGAAAATGGAAGACAAAAATATAATAATCACAAGAGCTTTTCACTGATGTGGGCTGTGGCATTGTGCTATCTGCTGCTCAGAGCAGACAGTGTTTCCAAAATATACAGAGCACAAATCCAGCAGAGCAAAACTTGAATAACTAGTCATGATCCCCTGGATTTAAATAGGTTGCCAACTCCCTGTGGAAAGGGACACCAAAAATAACTAAATCTGGATCACTGTAATATTCCAGTTGTCCCTCAAATCAACAAACTCTGTAGTAACATGTGATTTCCAGCAGTTTCCCATTGAAACTACAAAGGTTTGGTCATGGTGTCCAGTGATATATGACACTGTTGATCCCATTTTCAGGATGATTAGGGGGTATTTATTTGTTGTTACCCCTTGAGAGAAGGATGTGATTTATCACAAAAGAATGGTGAATTTCACAGGAGGGTACCAGGCTCCGTTCAGCTGTGACAGAAAGGTCAGCATTGAGCAGGCAATGTTTTTTGTACAGCCCTGGAAATGTTTTAGGACAGTATTACAGCAAGGTGAAATTCAGACACCATTGAAGTTGACTCCAAAACTCCTGTTGACTTCACCAGAGCCAAGTTTTCCTCAAAAGAATCCCTATGAATATTTCAAGTCCCTGGAGCTTTACTTCAATAGCAATGTTTTCCCCATGGAACTACAGAAATAGAGAGGGAAAAAAGAGAAGTGAAGGCATGTGGGAGAAAGGGGAATCAAAGCTTCCCTCCCCCACCTCTTTCATGGGAAGATGCTCCTGATTACCCTCAGATGTCCACACCTCTCTGCTCTTCTCTACCTTTTGCTCCCACAGGTCTCATCCCTTCAAAGCAAAGGAGCCCATGGGCAGCCTGAGCCTGGTAATAGTCCACTGCTGGTGCTTCTTACTCCATGGAATCAGCCAACAGCTCAACAGCATCCTGCTTTCTTATTCACCTTTATACTCAGTCATAAAAGGTTGACAAGACAGAAATGTGATGGCTTCACTGCACCCACAAGCGAAGAAAAGACGATGACTTCTTATTTCAAGTGAGTCCTTCTGAAGGTCCAGCTTACAAATGGGCTGAAGTGGGGCTTTAGCTGAGGCACCTGACCAAGACCCATCACCAAATCCCTCAGTGTGTTGTAGGCAGTCAGTGCTGACGAGGGAAGAAACATGACAAGCTTTATCTATGACAGCCTGTTTCTCACAAATGTCTTACCTTTAATTACAAATAATCAGAGCCTGACTTAGTCCCCAAACAGGAAACTTCTTTCTCCTTTTCGAAATGTAATTGATTACAAACTGTTATTAGATGGCCTTGCCACCTATAGAATTCGCAAGGTCTCTGATTTTATTCCAGAGTCAACCTACAGCCAATCTGTCCACAGCCAAACTGTATGTGAAATAAAAGCAATTTTCTTATTTTGGGGTGAAATCTATTTGCTATTTCAGTCACATGAGTGATAGTGCTTTGGGAAGATGTGGTGGCTGGAGTTTCAGAAGATGTTTTGCTGAGAAATCATCCCTTGGAGAAAACTGCTTGCAACGGTACGCCTTGTCTCTCCTCCCTCTTTATCTTTTTTTAATGTTTTTTTTTTTTCCAGGAAACCATCATTCCCCCAGCTTGGGGAAGGAGGGAGTGCTGCATTCATAACACCAGCAAAGAGAGCCACTGCTCCCAGCGAGCTCCTGCAAACACATTGCAGCAGGTGAGAAGCAGCACTGTCTGTCACTGTGAGCAGATCCCACCAGCCAGCTGATGGTGATTTCCTGCTTCTGGGACAGGCTGGAGCAATTGGTTTGTAATCCAATTCAATTTTGGCCAGAACGCAGCCCAGGAGACTCACTACTGAACCATTTCACTCTGACAGCTGGCAACGATTTGTGGGCCACAGAACGCCTGCTGAGCTCTGCTCAGAGGTGGATGCAGGCTTCCACAGAGCTGGCCAATGTGAGAGACACCTGCTCCTGCCTCCCAGCTCCCACCTGGAGATAACACCATCAGTGTCTCTTGAGACAGAAATTTTCCTTTCACTTGTGAAATGCAGGAGCCCCTGGCATATAAACCATCCCTCTTTCTTTTTTCTTTCTCTATTTTGACCATTGCAGAAAATAATTTTCTAAAAGCCTGCATTCGTTTCAAGGACTAAGTTAAGTTCAGAGTCTTGCTCCAGATCACAACATGGACATGAAATCAATTAAATAATGCAGCGCCATATCTACAAAATCCTCATTATCAGATTTCACATACAATATACTGTTATCACAATAGACAGTTCCTCCTCCCAGCATTGTAAGTGGGAGACTTGCCATCAGCATCAATAGAAAGTGCACTGAATACCGAAGAAATAAAATAGCAACCTGGCAAAATAAGGATCAGGCTTTACGTAGACTGCAATGGTATAAATAAACACCCACATCTTGAAAAATTAATGCTCCAAAAGCTCTGTTTTATTGGGATATCAGAGAGACAAGCTGACACAGTGTTTCAAAGAGCTTATGCTGCAGCAGCTGTGCACTGAATGTGCCCTCTGTGTTTGGTCCACGTGGGAGCAGGAGGACCAGGTTTCACAACACAGACACAAATCATGGCTCCTCCCTGGCACACTCAGCTTCTTGCCTGTGATGGAGGCATGGGATGGAGAAGGAAAACAAGCCCAGTGAGTGATCACAGTGGGAGAGAAATAACAAAAGCTGGACGCATATTTCCTGTTTGGTACCACTATCTCAGATTGCATTGGCAATCAATGAGTGATTAATGCAAGGGAATATTATTGTGCTCCTTGTAAAATTACTTCATCTAGCTGCATTAAAGTAAATTCATAAATAAAAATGGGGGAATGGAATATATCTATTGTGCTAGCCCTGATAAATATTTTAAATGCAATGCTTGCCATCTTTGCATTTACTTTATTACTTGGAAAGCTCAGTACTTTTAAGAGTAAAGTTGCTGAATTCAACTGAAAGTTAAACTCTTGGCAGGTGACAGACAAATCAGCTCACTGACTCTCATATTGCCTTATTTATAATCCACTGGTGCCTCTGCAATGCTATGCAGTGTATTTTGTATAAAGAAATAAACCATCTATACTTTTCAATCACGTACTCAAATTAATTCAATAATTTGAGTACAACAGTTTCTAATAACAGCCTGTCCTTCAAAAAAAAAATTCCCAAATATAGTCTACACTGTCGAATCATATATGTCTGCTTAAAACAGCCTCCAGACCTTCACATCTCTGCTCACATCACACTGTCTGCCTTTGCAGCCTGGGGCAGATGGGCCTTGCAATGTGCACCAAGAGGTGGGGAAGGCAAGTAAATTCCCAGCTTCAGGAGCCCCTTGTGGGAAAGATGGAAACAAAAAATTCAACTTGTTTGTCCCGGGGCAAGCTTCACCTCAGTTTGGTTCTGCTCACCTGAAATAAATTTGTGTGGCACTGGGCAGCATGAAGCCTTTCCCCAGGGTAGTGGAGCACCAAACTTTTAGGGCATTGTGTCCTCTGTCACCTGGCAATCTCCACACAAGTCAGCTGGGTGCTGGCTTCCAAGGCTGGCAGTCTTCCTTTGATGAAGTCCAGCCTCTGTTCCTAACCACACAAGTGCTCTGAAGTCTTCAGGGAGTGAGAAAGCATCCTGTAAACACCTGTTCCTTGGGGATCTATTCTCAAAACCCAAGTCCTGTTGCCTCACAGCTTCTCCATCACTCTCTCCTGCCACCCAGCTTTGTTACTCTGACTTCACTGTGCATTTGAGGATTTGGCCCTGGCAAGACTGAGGATGCAGAAAAAAGATCAGAGGTTAATCAGAGGTTAGTGAGGGAGGAAAAAGAAGTGGCTTGAGGTAAAAATGGGGCTGACATTTCCCCAGACCAGCCCTTGTCACAGTCCCTCCACTGGCAAGAGTACTTCAGGAAACATTGTTATTTTTATTATCTCAAGAAGAAAAGCAGCAGACAAAGATCACAGGGGAGGGCTCTCAGAACTCATCTGCTTTTGGCTTCCCCCTTCTTTAGGAAAAGATGTCTCCTGAATTCAGGGAATCCCTCACTTCTCTTGAGATGCTCATCTTTACAGCACTGGGTTTCTTAAATTCTAAGAAATTGTCAGGCTCCAAAGTTGTAGTTTTATATATCTTGGAATAAGGCCACATTTTTTCCCCTGGCTCCTGCATTATTCACTTTGCCCAGCAAATCCTGCTGAGTGAATTACAATGTTTATTGCTCTGTCTTGCAGTATTTTCTTCCCACCTATCTGAACAATCTGCAAGAAAACCTGTCAGTAGTGGTCTCTTCTGTCCTGTGTGGCTGAATGATCAGTCCATCGCTTCATCCCACCAAGCACCAAGCCAAACCCACATCATCCATCCCGCTGGACAGACACCACCACAGCTCTGGTGCAGCACATGGGCAGCCAGTCCCTCTGAGGCTGGAGCAGCATTCTAATGAAGAAGGGAAACCAACGGATGGAGTTTGAGCACTCTGGTACAAATGATTCATTTCCGGACACACAGAAGTGGCATGGAGGAGCAGGGAACCAAGCCTGCGGCCCCACATGGTTCAGAGAAGAAAGTAGCACAGGGATTTTATTCAGAGCAGTCAGCAGTGCACCAGGTTCAACCAAGGAGTCTCCAGGTCCAGGCAGCTCTTCTCCTTGTATTACCAAGGTGGCAAGGGAGTACAGCACTGTGCTTCATCCTGCTGCAGGATGCTGTGTCTTCTCAAGGCCTTGTGCTGTCAGACAAAGAAAACCAGGAGGAGGAAGTCTGCCTTCTGGGATCTTCTGCTAGTGTTGCCCTGTAGTCCTCTACAGAAAGACTGCAAAGATGAACATTTCCCTTTACTGGTGTTTCCAGATATACTTCTATACCTGTTAATTTTCTTGGAGAAAAAAATTAGATTTGACAATGTAATTTGATTCTAGTGAAATTTTAGAGGCAACTAAAGGTCTGCTTTTTGGCTTTTTTTCAATTCCTCTCTAGTAGAGACCAGCAGCTACAAAGACACTTTCATATTATCCACTATACTTCCTAGAATGACAGAAGAATTAAGTTGGAAAAGACCTCCAAGATCATCGGGTCCAACCTTTGACTAATCACCACCTTGTCAACTAAACCATAGCACTAAGTGCCACATCCAGTCATTTCTTGAACACCTACAGCAATGGTGCCTCCACCACTTCCCTGGGCAGCCCATTCCAATGCCTAACAACCCTTTCCATGAAGTTCTTCCTGCCGTCCAACCCGAATCTCCCTTTGCACAGCTTGAGACTATGTCCTCTTATTCTGTCACTTTTTGCCTGGGAGAAGAGCCTGACCCCCACCTGGCTACTCCTACGGGTAGTTGTAGCAATAAGGTCTCCACTGAGCCTCCCGTTATCCAGGCTAAACACCCCCAGCTCTCCCAGCTGCTCCTGGTGTGACTAGCTCTCCAGACCCTTCACCAGCTCTCTTGCCCTTCTCTGGACACACTCCAGCATCTCAATGTCCTTCTTGAAGTGAGGGGCCCAGAACTGGACACAGGACTCAGGGTGCAGCCGCACGTGCTGGACTGAGTGCCCTGTTAACCATACAGCCCTCGAGAGCAACATGAACATCTCAGGTGGCTGCTGCCAGGGCCCAGGCTTGCCCTCGCTCTGGGCTCTCCCCTTTAGCTCATAAATTGCCCTCCCTACTCTCTGTTGACATACCATGGCACATATGGAGGAGATGCAAGGAAAGCAGAGAATGGAGATGGCATATTTCTCTTCTCCTAAGGACAGCGTATGTTAGAAATGTGTCAGGATTTCTGAGTTAAAGCAGCATAATGAGATGTCAGGGAAGGCGAACAGAAGGGGAAAATTAAGGCAACAGATTTCCCTGGGAAACTCTGTTTTGCAGAAAAATCATTGGAGGAAAATGCTATTCTGACTAACAATAATTTGTCCCTCTTTTTTTTTTTTTTTAAATTTAATCTCTGAGGCAGGATATAGGGCAGAACAGAGACCAGGGAAATGGCAGCCCCATTGCCGAGCCAGCGCTGCAGCAGAGCTGATGGAGTATCTGGGTCAGCATGCAGCAATTCTTCGCAGATGACTGAGATCTACAGAGCCGAAGGCCAGCCTTGGCAGTAGAGCCAAGGGCTCCTTTTGTAACTGAAGGGATGTAAAATCTGCTCCCCCTTTCAAGCAGCATTTTCAGGAGGGAACCCCATGCTGCAGCCTCCGTCAGCTGGAACTAACGCCCGTCGGCTCTGCTCACCCATCCCTGCTCAGCACAGCACAGGCTGGGAAATCTGCGTTGCCATGGGATTCGGCTACAAAAGGCCAAAAGATGTGGATGTCAACCAAGTATCCAGATATACAGGGAGGGTATTTTCCGCTCTAAAACTAAAACTGATGTGGAAGCTCTTCTCTAAGAAACAACATTTTGCTTTCTCACTCACAAGAGCAATGGTACCCAGAGACAATTTTTTATATTTTAAATGTCCTCACTTAGCTTTGAAGATCTTTGTGTTTCAGGCAGGTTTTAGGAAAAGCTCATGCATTCAAACATTAGGCTACTTTTTCCAAATATCCTGCTTGGCCTAATGAGAGATATTACCTTTGCTAACAGTTGTAGTGCCCTCAGAAGAGATACAGCTTTGGAGACCAGCACGCTGCCCACTGGGCATACACAGATCATGTACCACGGCATCTTTCTCTTTTCTGCTTCTATGCCTCATCCCACTGGGACAGGAGCATGAAAGGACAAATGCTTTCTTTATATATCATCCCTGATCATCAGTAAGACTGGCAGCTGTCTCTCAAGATTTGTGCTAAACCCTTTATTAGAGGTTGATTCACACAGCCATAACCTTCAAAGTCAAATGGTACTGTTAGATCATCCTGTCGGGTAGCACAGGCCATCAGGATTTGTGCTGATTAATGTTTTGTTAAAAAATGTCCTTCAAAAAAGTGTAGTCCACGCTTGATTTGGCAGCCAGAGAAGAGGGAAGATCTGTTATTTCCCTGTACTGACCAAAGTTTAGAAAGTCATTCAGGAGCTTTTTTCTCAGATGTTGAAAACACCAGGAGAATTTTTCTGATGATCCTGATTCCTGGCAGAATACATCAAGTTTTGTGCTCAGGACCTAAACTGGTAAAATGTGATGCCAACCAGCTAACTAACCTGCCTTGCCACTCAATGTTTAAAGACACAACATAGATGAAGTGCCCAATTTTCAGCAGTAATACTGAGGAAAGGTCAAGGCCAGAAGAAATGTTTGTGTTTCTAGAATAAAGGCAGCTGCTTCTGCATATGCTTGAAAGGAGGGTATATATTAACATAAGGACTTTGAGGCAGAAGCTCTTTACTACTGGAATTTTGGATGATAGCTACCACATTATAGGTGTTTATCTAACAATATTCATCCTAATACTGGTATGCTTTGTCTGAACTAGTCAGCCTAATGCAGGTCACTCCTTTGTTTCTGCCATAGCAGAACTTGCTAGAACAGCATTTTTTATTATGAACATTTCTGCTTAAATCCTTCATGTTCTGATGCTGGATAATTTCCTCTTCACACTGACAAAACAGGGCAAAAGACAAAAAGATCTGGAGCAGAGAACACTTAACTTAGTGAGTAAATAGTATTGTACTCTTTTTATGTGGACACATAAAGGTACAGCATTTGCCAAGGCATAAGGATTCACACCAAACTCAGACCTGTCCATGCACTTTTGCCTTGGTCCATAGAGATGACCTCATAAATTAAGTGCAAGGATGGTTGTTCACAGCCTGAGTGATGCGGAGACATGTTCTAAACAGCACATAATGCACATTTAATTGCATTTATTTAGTGGCCATGGTTACAGAGATGTGACTTCTGCACTTTTTTCACATTGTAGACATGTTACATTGAAAAACTCTGTCCATCACTAGCCCTTGCATAGGTATATACTCATGACGCATTAGCAGAAAATAAGAAGGCAGGAAGGACCTCCTGTAATCTCCGCATCCTGCTGAGGCTTCACACATCTGCTTACTAAGAAAATAAATGCTATTATATTTCCAGACAGGTTAACTCAGAGTCTTGTGGAGTCAGAAGTATTGCAATCCATGTGGTAAAACTGGTACAAAATGTTGCTAATCAAAGGCTTGGAAAGAAGATGAAGGGAAGAGGGAATGAAGCTGTCATTACCCACTATTTTGACAGTTGAATCTGGACTATTCATAGTAACACACCAACTGTATCTATTCAATTGCAGTAATGAGTGATAGCTCACTACTCAACAATTAGGTTTTCCTTCCCCACCTCTGAAATTAAGGTCATAACCTTTTCTATTTACTTTTGGGATGTGGTAAATTAGAGCTTTGGCTTCATTACAAAAATTAATTAAAACAGTCACACAATGGCACCATTCATGGCTGTGCTTGTCCCTCCCTGCAGTATGTCCTCATGTCAGCTCTCTTTGGTTTTAGTCCCAAATTCCAGTACGTGCTAGTCGGCCTGTATTATCTGGATCAGTAGACTAGCTTTTTCTTTTTGTCCATCTTCTTTGATTCATTGGAAAGTCTTCTCTTGTTTCTAATCCTTCTGTTTCTTTCTTTTTTTTTTTTTTTTTCTTTTAAGAAACTGTACACTAGCAGGCTCTCAGCATGATCTGATGTCCCCAAAATGCTTTCTGGCCACAGAGTTTGCAGTAGAACTTTAACTTCGACTCTCAGCAGAGACCGCTGCCTAACAATTTCTCCTTACTGACGTCCCAGGTATCTAGGTCTGCAAAAGAGGATTAGTGTTCTTTTCCTCAGAATTTCAAAAAGTAAACAGAACTACAGAGATAGAAGGAAAAAAGCCTGACTATTCCCCAGTCACATAGAGTTGGGAGTCTGCCCATTGAAATAAGTTTTATTTTTTTTCTAAGCCATTTCTTTGTGAATGTAGTGCTTGTTTTAAAAGCTGGATTTATGAACTGGCAAAAAATAATATTTTCTTTTGTAGGAGAAAGTGTTGCATTATGTTTCACATGACCATGTCCTGAGGTGGTTCAACATACTGAGTTCTGTGCATACCAATAAATACAGATCTCAAAGATTTCAGGAATAGTGATTTACAAAAAATTATTGCTTGATGGGAAGTACAGAAGAGCTCAGATTCATTTACGTAACACCTAAAGGGAGAAATGGCCGACAAAGGCTTGGACTAATATACGTGCTGGTGACAGTGCCCAACAGGCAACTTTGATACATACATGTAATTATACTGAAGTCAAAGTTGTTGATGTTCTGAAGATGAGAACATGAGATATTTGCAAAAGTGACACTTATTTTAGGCTTTATTACTTCAGAGAATTTAAGCATGTATGTAACTGCAAGTTTAACCTGATTTTTTTTTTTTTTTAAACTTACCGCTTGACTACACAGGTGCACTCAGGAAATTTTATCCAAGTTAATTTAGGGCATGACTTCGAGATGCATCAGCTGAACAGCTTTAAATTGTAAACGCGAGGCCTGGTTTTGTGGAGTGAATGTGTCCACGCCAGAACCTGATAGAAGGTAATGAAGCCAGTTTGAACAACGGTTCAGATCAACAGCTCCATTTCTAAACCTGTGTTGGCTGCAGATGAGAAACAGAAGATATCTACAGGGGAATGAGCATGGGAAGGATTATACAAGCTGCCCCTTCTTTGTGAAACACAAAGAGGCAGAGTCCTCCTCTCTGTAGGCTTAGTTTTCGGCCAAATCAGGTCCCTGTGTGACCCATCCCATGGGTGCCTGGGCTGGTGCTGGTGACGCAGGATGGCGCAGGAAGGAGGCCATGGCTGGGAGGTGGCTGTGGAAATACACTGTCGGTGCTGCTGTGGACTTGCACGGGATGAAAGCGCCCACATAACCCTGGGCATGGGACCCCCTTGGCCATTCACTGAGGTTGATCACGGAGGAGTCTTAAAAGCAATGACAGGAACATTGCTTGGAAGGAGGTGATAGACCTGAGTTCCTTTTCTGAATCTACCAGCCTCAGATGGCACATGTGAGCACCTTGATAGAATACAAAAACCCCAATCTTCAGATTTTGTGCCTTGTGCACGGAGATACCTGGGGGCAGGACATTTTTCCCTATTTGTTGGTGAGGGGGAAATGGAAGACAAGTTTAGTTCTTTAAAAATAATCATCTTGTCCTCTATGTGCCCTGAATAAATGACATCCTGTGTCGAACTTTGCTGAAAATGCTTTTTTTTCCTTCTGAGAAAAGCTGAAAATGAGACCGCATTGATATTTTGCTGCAGAGCTGTTGCCTGTAGGTAGGCTTTAGATGGAGCTGTTCTATGGAAATCAATCCTGGTAAAGCAATAACAGCTGCTATTTTGCCAGCACACAGCAAGCAGAAACAATTGCAGAGGTACCCCAACTACAGCAATGCTACTTGGTAATTTAAAAACAATGCAAGACATAAAATAACCTGGATAAAGCTGGAGAACCACAGCATTGTTATTTCTCCTGTTCTGAAGCTGCAGACTGTAAACACACACTCATGAAAAAAAGGGAATTCTCCTTCCCCTCTGTGTATGGCCAGTGAATCATATAATATTTATAATGCTGTTGGGACAGCTGTGCGAAGTGGATTCTGTTTGGTTTGCTCCATTTTTTATCAATTCCTTTTGTCATCTTTCTGGTTGTGTTGTCTGCTATCCTCTCTGTCCAATTAGGCACTGCAAAGTGAGCTCATCTGCTTCCACGGACCAAGCAGGATTGTACCCCGTGAGTACCTTGAGGACTGGAGGGATGTGAGAGACTCCATCTCTTGGAAGCTCTTGGGCTCTTTTTTCTTAATCTATAAATAGGGAAACACCATAATACTTCAAAATAAAAATCATTATTAGAAAGCCTCGAATGGGAACAGAATATAGTGGTTTCAGAAAAAAGAAAGTATTCATTTGCTTCTCAAGTTTATTGATATATTTTATGAAGGCTCAAGGATGAAAGATTCTGTGGCAATATAATGGAGTATTATAATATTAATTTGCATCAATTTCTTTAGGAGATAATTCAATTAAATAGTTCAGCCTTTAGCAACCTATTCTTTTAAAATCATATCTCTTTTTGAACTGTCAACCACTTGAAGGAACAGCCCTTGATTCTTTCTTGATTGTATGCTAGATGAGGCAATTTTTCCTTGGGGAATAACATTAGCTAAATTAGGAACACTGTAATTTAAAGGTGATTAAGTACCTTTTGTGATTGTTGTTCTACGACTTCAATCTGATAACACTTAAGTGCATGTGTAATCTAGTCTTCCACAGGGCTACTCTCATTCATAAGTGGGCTTAAATCCTTATAAGATCAAGACCTAAATAAGTACCACAGTTAAACCTTTTATGGCACATTGACAGAGCATGTATTCGTTCTGATTGCAATGACATTTCACACTTGTGCTTGGTGCATAAACAGTAGGAATGCTTTTAAAAATTGGGATTTTCATTTTACAGAAGGAGAAAGCAAGGAACAGGAATGTGAACGGATACATTCTGGTCACAAGGCAAGTCTGCTGGAACAGCTGGGAACACACTGTGGACTCCTGACCCTCATGCATTTGTGTCCAGCTTTACTCCGGCTGTACTTTGTGCCTTGGTGCTCAGCATGGGAGGAGCAGCAGGAACCATCCAGGCCAGGCAAAGTGACCAAGCCCACTGATGTCTGGAGAAATTCTTTCCGAACCATCAGCCTTCTTGGGGTTTCAGTGGAATTTTTGTCAGCAGAGCACCCAACGTGTTGAAGGATGTCAGAACATGGGCTACTATTGCACTGTTGACAAATTTAGGGTTGACATCTGTTGGGGGCTGCTGAGCAAGATGCACTCAGCTGACCCATTGTCAAGAAGTGGTGCTGGCATTTGTCCATGCACCAGGATATTTTACAGAATGTCATCACTTGGTAATGAAATGCTCCCCGGTAACGATGGCTCATGAACACAGAAATAGCCTTTGCCCATAATAAAGTTTTGCAAATAATGCTTGCAGGAAGTGATTTGCTAGGAATCAATCAAGCAGATCCCAGAAATAATGTGGCAGATGGTAACCCGACATTACTGCAACATCACCAAACTACTTCTTACTCGCACTTTAAACAACCATTTGGACTCAGGTCTTTAAAGAAAAATGTTCACTCTCGCTCTACAGCTGGTTGAAGCTGAATTGTCACCCCCCACAGAAAATTCTATCCTTAGAAGTCACTAAAAGGCAGAATAAAATTAAAATCTGAAATGTCCTTCAATGTAAAAGAAAAAAAAAATCAGTTATCAAGACTCTATTTTGATGCCTTCAGGCTATGTGCCCTTTCTTTATTTTTAGCTGTGTTAGGCTACAAACAAAAATTTTAAAATATAAAATTAACACAATCTTTGTTCTAAGTGATATATGCAAAGAAAATTTAACAAAATAGATTTGAAAAAGAAAATGCTGGAAAGAACAAACACCTTCCTCTTGGTACTTTGATTTTTTGTCCTATGAACAAAAAAAAATTGTTGAAATCATCATGTCTCCATTTTTCATGCCCTAGCACTTTCTGACAGAAAAATACTCCACCTGAACAGTTTTGATTAGGTCTCTCTAGGTTGTGACCGGGTACACTTGAGTTACAGTGGTTTAAAAAGTTACTCGTCATAACCAGTGAGGTGCAGTTTCTTATTTGCAAGGTAAAACCCATTTTCTTACATTGTATGCCTAACCTACTTGTTACAACTGATTAAGATGTGAAATTATTACTTCATTTTTTTGTTGTAGACCTGCATATTCTTTCATCACTGTATGAGACGTTGCATGCTACAGAGCAGGAAGCCCTGATTTATTTACTGAAGTATCAATGCAGTCCTTAAACAACAGCTTTTCCTACAGAAGGAGATTTTTCACCCTCCTCTCCCATGCCCATCGTTGCACTCTGAAACCTTTCCAGAAATGAGGTTAGCCAAGCCACTGTTTGCACTAAAACAAGGATCATCCCAGAAACGGGGTGGCTGAAGAAAGCAAAGTAGGCCACCAACTTTCCCTGCCGGATTGCTGGCTGTGACTCTGTCCCAGAGGAACGCTGTCACGCTGGTTATGCGACGGCACCTGAAGCTCGGCATGAGATGAGCAGGTGTCATTATCACAAGCCGCTGGGGACATTTATTGGGCTCGCCTTTGGGAGTGAGGGTCATGCAGAGCTCCAAATGAATCGCCCGGTCAGACCCATGCGGGACAAAGCAGAGGGAAATTGCTGCTGCAGCCTGTGCTGCCATGGCCCTGCTGGAGACAGGGCACCTGTCCAGCCTTTTCCCTCAGAGATAAATTAACACGGAGGATGCAATCCCTCATATGCACCTAAGAACTGGCTGAAATGAAGCAAAATACACTGGCACAGACACTGGCTCTTCTCGGGCAAAGTTTGTAGGATAAATTTTAATAACTCGAATTCCTAAATTTCCATCTCAGCCATGGCTGTTCACACACCACTGTGCGTATGCATGGAAAGACAGACCCCTTGCACCTCTTTCAAGGTCTGAGGCTTATTGTTCCGTACATCCACGTTCCTGATTCTACAGCAGTTTCCTACTAAAACACGCAGCAAACACAGCCCGTCTCCCTGGGCGTGCGACCTCCCTGCGGTGAGCAGCAGCTGGACCTTCGGAGCTCTGCACCCCAAACCATCGGGGCACGACTCCATTTACACCAACGGAGGGTCTGGGGACCCTCGGTGTGTTTGGCGTGTGCTGCCATGTGCCGCTGTCACACACGGGCAGGCTCTGAGCCACCGCCTGCCTGCCTGCAGAAAAAGAGGATTTCGACCACAATGTTTTGCAAAATCTGGCGAAATGTGAAAACTGAATTACTTTAAACCCCCGCGTTTTATACAGCCCACTCTCACAGTCTTGCCTATCGTCTGGCATTTGTGGGAGAGGATGAATGAGCAGCCCCACAGCTGCTGCCGGCTGTATTCCCCAGGCTGTAGCTTTGCTGAGGGCTCTCAGCTCGGTATCGGGGGCTCAGGCAGACGCTTGTCACCAGAAACAGCCGAACTTCGGCCATTTCGGCGAATGTCAACAGAAAAAACCAGTTTCTTCGCCGAATGCTAAACATTCAGCTCCTGCTCTGAAGGACGGGCCCACGANGGGCTGTTCCCGGAGAGGGCAGGCAGCGGGTTGGGTGCTTTGGCTGTAGCCTGGTCCGCTGGGGTTGGCAGAGACTCCTCCAGGCTGCTCCACGAGGACCGGCTTGACGCTCGAGCCCTTTTTATAGAAACAAATTTTTTTTTTTTCCCTCTTTTTTTTTCGGTGCGCT
>VWZT01003200.1:984548-1025818 GCA_013397055.1 Pachycephala philippinensis | reverse complement strand
TCTTAGGAGACATTTAATTAAAAGCGTGGCTTGTCAAGAGCAGGCAGATTGCAAAGAGGAGGGGGGAGTCTGTGTATATCTGTCAAGACAATGCTGCAGACCTGGCAGTGGTGGTCCTCAGGCTCTCAACCCCCTTGGATTTTTAATAATGACTTTCAAAAAGAAAGAAACCCCCCAAAAAGCAGGAAACGATCACAAATCCTGGAATCGTTTTAGTGGGCAGTGCATGGAACATGCAGGAGATGTTCTGTTCCAGATGAAGTGTGGTTTTGGGTTTCATCACAGAGGGACACTGAGTGTGTTTATTCTTTCCTTCTTTCCATAAGTGATGCATTTGGTTTTTCTTGCTCTTAAGCCAGTGGGCCTCTGTGTGGATTCTTTTTTTTTTCCTTCTACACATTGCTACTCGCATGGGAATGTTGCTCATCAGAAAACATGTTGACATGAGCTTATGGAGATGGGCACAGGTGTGAATATTTTTTTCTTAATGCTCCGTAGTAGTGGAACCTGTTTTGTGAACTGAGGGGGGAGGTTTGGACAGAATCACTGCAGATCTTTAGCAGCATGGTAGTTGTTATGGTTTAAAAAAACTGCTCATTATTTAGCATGAGTAGAACAAAGAATTTTTACCTGTAGTTGGGTTTGATGCAGCTGATGCTGTACTGCTGATGAGATGCACTAGGATTCTTTGTGAATTGTGCACAAAGGAGCACAACAATTTCTAACGAAAAGTAGCTATTTTCTGATAGTTACCCAGAACGTTTCAACTAATCATACCTTTAGTAGTAAAGTGAAAATTAGCATTTTAAGTGCTGTTTCACGTAGTCAGATCTGTGTGGGCAGGTTTCTGGCAGGATCTTGGAGATGTTGCGTAGGGGTCTGCCCACGCATACTCAAGTGCACTATCTGTGCCTATTTCTCATCGCAGGCTGTGATCAAGGCCCCACATGCCCTGCAGTGCTGAGGGATTTGATGCAGCATCTGCCTTTTTTATAACTAAATGGTTCACAGGTTCTTTTATCATACGTATTGCTCTACCTTAAACTTTGTTGTAAAGATGGTAGGGTTAATCAACAGCTTAAATTACTCTGAAGTCTTGCCAGTGGATGCAGATGGGTGCTGCAGCTGAGGTGGTGAAGATGCGGTACATGTGGACTGATTTTTCTCTTTGTTCACAGTAACACAGAACTAGCTCAGGTGTACCTGTTGTTCATTTTGAGCTCTGCCTGATCTTGACAAGGGTACAGAAACTGGAATTACAATTCCGAGCAATGTGATTGTTTCCATTTGTCTCTGTATACTGTGTTAGATTTGAAAGTTCATATGGGCAATATTTGTCAGCGTGACTAACACATCACATTTTTTGACAGCAAGATTGTGTCTTGCTGGCTGAGGTCTCTTGAATGGCCTTTAATGTTTTCTCCATATACCCCAAATTTCTCTCCACCCTCTACCAAAACTATTTTTGTGGCTAATACTCAACAAAACCTGCTCCAAAACAACTCAGCATAAAGTTAAGTGATTTGGAGAAATTATGTTATTGAGTAAATATAAGAATAGTTAATAAACATCCCGTTTGTACAGCACATTATTGTACGTCACAGAGACACAGAATATTCTGAGTTGGAAAGGACTCACAAGGATCATTGAATCTGGCTCTTAGCACTGCAGAATCCCACCATGTGCCTGAGAGCTTCATCCAAATGCTTCTTAAAACCTGTCAGGTTTGGTGCTGTGACCACTTCCCTGGGGAGCCTGTTCCAGGGCCTAGACACCCCCTGGGTGAAGGAACTTCTCATCTCCAACCTAAACTTCCCCTGACACAACTTCATGCTGTTTCCTCGGGTCCTGTAACTGGTCACCAGAGAGAAGAGATCAGTGCCTGCCCCTCCACTTCCTCTCGTGAGGAAGCTGTAGACTGCAATGAGGTCTCCTCTCAGTCTCCTCCAGGCTGAACAGGACATCTGGAACTTCAATCCCCTGACAAGGGAAGTCCATTTTTTCCATGCAAAACAAGGGTCAGATTTGTTGAGTAATATGGTGGTGTACATGATGACAGGGTTGTTTGTGGAAAATCCACAATGGGAATTGTACTTGGCCGTTGTGCTCTAGAATTGGATTTCTATGCTTTGAGATTTCAGGATCTGATTAAAGAATCATAAAGGTGGGAGCATGTCCGCCCATCCCATCCTTATTTTGATCCATTGTCACAGCCCTGGTGTTTCCTATGATACATCACTGAGTATGTGGCACTTAGGATTTGTTATACTCTTATGCAAGATCTTTTTCAAAGCAATCAAAGTTTATAAAAGCAAAAATAAAATGTTCATGTCCCCTCAGAGGACTAGTCCTGTGTGCTATGTGTAAATGCTGTGCGGCTTGTTTTTGAATGCAGCGAGTTTTCTGTAGCTCCCTGTGGGAAGGGAGTATTTGATCCGAGTGGTTTGTAACTCATTTCTGGCAATTGAGAAATGAGATGCTGCAATGTGCTGTTAATTTCAATATCTCTTTTAGTGCAAATCAAATCATTGCAGTTAATTTTTGGGAGGGCCTGTTGCGGATGGGTTTCAAAAGAACTTGTCTTCTCATGCAGAGCAGATTTTCTTTAATGCTGCTTTTCTTTCTGAGTTGATTTTACATTCCTTTTAATCACATTGTTCTCTGCTATCCTGAAGAATAAAGACAACACCTCTGAAAACATTGAAATTGGCTGTGTTTGTAGTTCATCACTTGTTTGATAGTGTTTCTTTGGCTTTTAGCATGTTCTTTATTTGTCTTGCCTCTTCTGCCAGCATGTATTTTGACAGAGCAGGAGCTTGCTGTGTATGCACAGCACCTGACACCTGTGGGGTGGGCATGGGAGGAAAATGAGTAATGAGCAGCTGGATGAGCATAGGTTGTCTGTGACTTCATTTATACCATGTCAGAGGATTTACTAAATTTTTGTGGGTCAAGTGTGTATTACCAATTAGTCTCATTCATCTCCCTGCATGTGAGGGCTGTGCAGATATTGTCCTGTTAATGAACAAAACAAGGTTCCCAAAGGAAGTGTGAGTTCTTGGAAAATTTTAGAAACTCTTATATAATAAATGTGTATGTGCCTTATTTATATTTGTTTAGCTGAAAGCTTAATAAAATAAACCTTTGCTTCTGGTAGTAACCTCTACTTTAATACTCTAGAGGAGGTGAACCCTTCACTCCATTGCTGCTGCTGGGACTCCTGGACTAGGCAGTGGTGCACCTTTGCCTTCAGTCATGGAAAGCTCTTGATCAGAGCAGAAGAGAGAGATGTGAACATATGGGCATGAGAAACATTTATGTTTTTGCAGCCTCTTATCTCCTTTTAGGAAGTGACCAGTGAGAAGCAGCATTTTAATCTTGCTTTTGTAGAACCTGGGACCAGGGGGTGGCCACATCAAGGATTAAGAGTTGTTTGTTAAGTAGCCCTGTTTGCTTATGAGGGATGGCCTTGTGATATTCACAAAATAATATAAACTGAGTGGGAAAAAAAAAATTGATGGAACAAATAGAACTGCTGAGACAGTTACTACAGCAAGTACAGCTGCAAGTCCTCAGCCTTAGTGTTAATCCAAGGGACAGCACACATGTACCAGAGAACCTGGGCAAATTTATTTTACCGTGACATGTGCTAGTGCAATAGCTCTTCCCCAGCTGTGCTTTATTTGAAGCTTGAGATCTCTGTGGAGATTAGGAATGTTCACTTGAATGATTTTAAGGGCTAGTGTCAATCCAGCTGTTAAGGATGATAAGTATTGTAAGGAAAAACAAATGTGTCATGTGTTCGTACCGGCACTGTTTAACATCTTCGTTGGTGACATTAGCAGTGGGATTGAGTGTTTCCTCAGCAGGTTTGGTGATGTCACCCAGCTGTGTGGTGCAGTCACCATGCTGGAGGGGAGCGATGCCATCCAGAGGGACTTTAACAGGCTTGAGAGGCAGGACCCTGTGACCCAGGGAGACCTTATTGCACCTTCAGTACCAAAATGAGTCTACAAGAGAGTTGGAGAAGGACTTTTGACAAGGGCATGTAGTGACAGGACAAGGGAGAATGGCTTCAATAAAGAGGGTTAGATATAAGTAAGAATTTTTTTTACTGTGAGTGTGTTGAGAACAGGTTATCCAGAGCAGTTGTGGGTGGGTGCCCATCCCTGGAAGAGTTCACGGGCAGGCTGGATGGAGCCCTGAGCAGCCTGGTGTAGTGGAAGGTGTCCCTGCCCATGGCAGGGGCGTTGGGACAGGTGATCTGTAAGGTCCCTTGCAACCCAAACCATTCAATGGTTTTGTGTGCTACAGGCAGGTAGGAACAGGCTTGGAGAGGAAGCATGCCTGCCATGTTGCACTGGTGTGTCCCTTACATGACAGTCTTTAGGACAGCTATCTATTTCAAACCTAGCAAACTGGTGTTTCTTCCCCTTCACAAAAAATCTGAAATGAGTTAACTTGCAGCTTTTCTTCCCACTTTTTTTTGTTCCTCAAAGGTTTTACCACCGAGGCATTTGGAGCATGGCTGGCTGCTCTGATTTCTTACCCCTCTGCCTCCCAACAACCTGCTTGCTCAGGCAGTTGGTTTGCATACACTGAAATTCTTGCCTTTTCCAAGCAGCTGCAGTATCCTTCTGTAAACATCGTGGAGGGGGAGGGATTGACATGCAGCAGTGGCTGAAAGATGGTGCAGGAAGAGAGGCACTGCGTGCCTGCTTCAACACTGGGGTTCGAGGAACAGGGCATAGCTCGGAACATACTTACTCACAAGTAGTATATTTTTTAGGAACACATGCTTTCTTGATCCAAATACTCTTGTGTGAGTGTTAACAATTTATACAACTGCTGAACATTTGCTACGTACATAAGTGTGTACGGGGCTGGCTTATCCTGTGACATACCCAGGGCAAGGATTTGTAATATCTCTTAAGAGCACTCCTTTTGGACCTGGCAGGATGCCAAGAGCTGCACAATAAGGTTTGTGAGGTTGTAAGTGTGGAAAGAGTTGTGCAGTGCTGCATGAAACACAATTGACTGAACAAATGTTGGAGAACAAGAAGTCTGTGTAATTACAGGCTTAGTGCTGGTTAATACATAACAGAGGGTCATATTCAGTGGAGGTTGCTGCTTCCTTCCTGAGCTCTGAGTTTGCATGAACTGAACCCAAATATTTGTTATAAAATACCTGAAAAGTGCAATTTTTTTTCCTTTTTTTTTTTTTGTTAAGTACAGAAGTTGCAAGAGTTGATGGAGTATTCTTGATGAATCTCTGAATGGCATCTTGTGCATAGCAGCCTATGTGTTTTCAGCTTCTGAAGAACATTTTTAAGGTTCAGGGTCTACCCAAAGACAGCGTGGTCTTGAAGATGAGCAGAGAGCAAAATAGGAACTATATCCGAAAAGGCTTTTTGGTCTACTTCAGAGCGTGTAAAGATGAGTACAGAGAAGTTTGAGTTAGTATCATAAAGAGGCTACTCTTCAGAATAAAGTAGTTTCTTTAGGCTACATATATAGAAATACATTTTCCTCTTCAAGGGTACATTTTCAATTTAAAAATTATGTCTACCTTGATACTGTAAGGTGGCAAGCACTGCTTTGTTTGCTAGGATCTGTGCTGACCTTTAAGGACATTGATTGACTTCTTCCTGCTGGGCTGAGATAGCTTGGATGCTAAGATGTTTGGAAGGATTGGAGACAAAATGTCTGGTAGCTTTGTGGCTAAGACCATAGCAGCTTTCATCATCAAAGTGCTCTCTGTGTGACTTGGCTCCAAAGAATGGCTCCCATTTTACAGAAAGGCAAGCTATGGCTGCAGGTTTAGTGGCTTCTACTCCCACCCCCTAGGACAAGAAGAAACTGGGTGCATCTACAACATGGAGTTAATGAGGGGATGTTTTTTAAGCTCCCAGTGTAATAGGTTTCTATTCTCACATACACAGCACTTTGTTTTTACTGATTAAGACGTGTTGCTATTCACCACTGTGATAACCCGGTGTTTGCAGGCAGAAGAGATGACATCTACAAATGACTGATAAATTCTCAACAGAAGTGTCCTGAACTCCTCTTCTGTAACTGAAACTACAGGACCTCTCTCAGTATTTAGTGGAGAAGCCTGACTGGAACATCTTAACCATAAGCTGGTTGATCGTGAAGAATTTGTCTGTCTTGTGGGGTTTTGTGTGAGCTCCATACTTCTCACTCTTCTGGTCAACAGCCATAAGCCATGTGTAGTTGATTTTAATTCTAAGACACTAGCTGGGTTATAGTCATCCTTTAACAAACCACTGTTGCAGGAATGAGCTTGTGTTGGTGTGTACAATGCTACTGATGAGTGTGTAACTAGAGACACTTGGTTCATGGTACAGAAAGATTCACATTTGTTCTCATTTTGTCTTCCACATAAACTACCACCATGCTTCTCACCCGAGCATGAGATGTATCTTTTTTTTTTTGCCACAAAAGTCACGTGTGCTTTATAGTGTCTCTGAAGCCCTCTGTGTAGAGGTATAATTTGGGAATTTTTGTTAATAATGCCGTATTGGTGATGTCTCCTAAGAGTACCATCCATGAGCAAGCCACATGGATGCTCATTGCCCATGAGCAAACCAGGGGTCTAATCTGGAGCTTGAAAGGGATTTATTTGTCTTCTTGGGAGTGAAATGGAGAGAAAGCAGCCTGCATAAGCATACTTGTACTTCACTGTCTGTCAAGAGGCAAAGTTCATTAAGCATTCAAAACTTGGGTACCTGGCTGCTGCCTTTCCCCCAGTGAGATACTTTAGTGGTCAACTCAAATGCTTGTTAGTACTTTGGCTGCTGGAGATTGTTATGACTGCTTGTGGGATGGAGGTTGTGTTGAGTGGATGGTCAGAAATTAGGGTTTCTGCTTGCGTGGGAAGAAATGATGAGACCCCAGTGGTGTTGGTGATGTTACCAACACAGGGCTGTTGGCTTGAGGCTGTCCTGTGTAGGTATTAACTTGAATGACTGCCTCCTGATATTTTAATTATCTTAGTTTTGATCCAGCTGAAATATTGTGGGTTTAGAAAATAGCTGCTGAGTATGAACAGTGGCCACTTAATGATTGAGTGGATGAAAGGCGGTATTGATGAGTCTCCAAGGAGAAATCTGCTATTCAGGCTTGCAAACTTGTTCAGACCTGTAGGGAAGAATGTGGAACTAAATGCTTCCTCTGGAAGACTGCTTAATGTCCAGCTTTTTTAATGTGGCATGGGATAAAAGGTCTTCAGAAGCTGTGGCTAGTTGTTTCCCACCGCCCCCCCCGTCTCGTGAATAACTTCCTATGTTTAGAGAGGGAGAGACTGTATGTTTATGCATGATGTATTTTCTCACAGTATGAGTCTAACTTTTGTTTGCTAATTACCCAGTCTTGGATTTAAACCATGAAGTGGCTGCTTTGGAGCTGAGTTTCTTCATCTTACGAACCATGAAACTGAGCTGTGGACAGTACAGATTTGACGTGGTCCCTGTTGACAAAGAAGGAGACTCCTAAGTTGGATTTGTAAGCCAGGATGAGTTGTCATGGGTCCTTGCTGTACTACAAATTAAAGTCACAACCATAGGGCAACTGGTATCCTCCACTGGGATGTTTAAACATGGACTAACGCAGTGCAGGTGTTATTATAATACAAATTAAAGACTCCAGTGCTCTGACAACAGAATGGTACCAGACTTAGGTTCCCTCCCCCTTTAAATGGTTAGTGAGGTCTAATAAATATGTGTGTTCGTGCAAAGTGGTGCTGCATTTCAGTGCTGCTGCTAAGGGAACTGAGCATTCTTTAGAGTTCTTCAGGTGGTTTGGGAATGTAGAAAAAATGGATATCTGTGATGTTGTTTGGGTTTTTTACCCCAGTGGTGTGAATACCCTTTTTTGGACTTTCCTGGCTGGATTTTAGTCTTGATTTTTTCATGCCATTATCTGTTTTCTTTATTGTCCTAACATACTGTTTAGACTAAAAACTAAACAGTTTTGAAAATACTAAACAAGTGGTTCTGTGATACATAGAAGAAATATCCAGTTGACAGTTTTTTAATAGCATATGAGATGTTTTCAGTAGTGTTTTGTTGCATAAATTTCAATGTTGTGATAATGTATCACCTTGAAAAGCAAAGCTTGGCATGCGTATTTATACTGTGCATGCTGAGGGAAACTAGTTTCTAATCCTGCCATTCCCTAAACAAGAGGCAGAAATAATGGTAGTAAATGTATGGATACAAGACAGTGATTTTAATTATCCCTGCATTCTATCCTGAAGGGTAGTTACTGGTTAAATGACATCTTATTCTGATCTTTGATGTGCTTTTACTTTCACCTTCATGCACTGTAATCTCTCAGACCCTGAGTCTGTACCTGTCTGCTCCTCCGTTCAGTAATGTGTGTGTTCAGCTCTTGCTGTGAAATCCTGTGAAGTTCATGTCTTTTACTGTTGACACCTTTTCATTCCTGGCCCAGCAACAGTTTAGCACAAGTTGAGAGTCTCTTTTGCTGATGAAGCTAAGCTCAAACTTCCTTTGTGCACGGCAATACCTTTAGCTTAGAAAGATAGATGGGGCTTTGAAGTCAGGTGGTCTCTTTCCTTGTCTTGTGGGAGTATTTCTGCAAGACTTCTATATAAATGTTACTCTTCCTAAAACAGTTCCAGTGAAAGGAAGCTGCCTGACCTTTCAGAGTTGCCTGTTACCTGGTCTTACAGTTGAATGGGTTGTGCAGTCTGAAACTTCTCTGCTGAAGCAAAACGGATTGTTTCTTGTCCTGCACCACCGGAAAACAGATGAGGGACAACATCAGGCTATGGGATGCTCTTGAAATCAGTATTGGGACTTGGCTGATTGAGTTCTGGTTTTGAATACAAGGAAGAGGGAGTAGATAGGATAGATTTAGATGAGATACAAATTGATTTATTTTACAGTGAGGGTGGTGAGGCAGTGAAAAAGGTTGCCCAGAGAAGTTGTGAATTCTCCATTTTTTGGAAGTGTTCATGTTTAGTTTGGATGCGGCTGAGAATAACCTGATTTAGCAAAAGATATCCCTGCTCCTGGCAGGGGGCTTGGACTAGATGTTCTTCAAATGTCCCTTCTAACTTAAACCGTTCTGTGATTCAGTGTATTTGAAATGAGGTTGGTAATACCAAAGGAGTAATGGAATAGGTGTTGTGTACCCATCTGTGTCATTATAAAGAGTGAAGTCTCTCTTGCCAGCAAAATTCCTGTTTCAGTGTGTTGAAAGATTTGAGACTTTAGATGCAGCTTAGAAACATGCATGAGACAGGCTCTTGATGCTTTCCAAACTAGAAAGAGGCAAAGACAGCGAGCAGAATTTTTTGGATGGATAAGAGCAATTATGAACTTCAGGCACAATGATGCTAATTCTGTGCTCACCTGTATTTTGCAAGACACTTGTGACTTGTTACGGGTCTAGGCAGTCCTATCCATGAGTCATGGATTTGGTTAAATGAGTGGATTGCACAGAGGATGTATTAGTGATTGGTAGCACTTTGTAACTCTTGCAGTTATGGCTGGCCAAGTGTTCTTTCACCCAGTTGACTATTGATTCTTGTAGAAAGGAGGAACAACTTCGAGTGCCAGATGTTACCTGAGAAGGGAAACTGACTGTCAACCATTGTGTCTTCCAATGTGTTGAGACATCTGTGGTTGGAGCTCTCTTTTTTTTTTCTCCCTCTTTTTTTTCAGACTATTTTTGTTTTCCTGTCCTCTTCCCCTCCACTCTTTCCTGGTTTTGTCTGTTAAAGGACTCTGGAAAGGTGGTAGTCTCTATGTGCAAACCATACTTGCTGATTGCCATTCTTTGTGTGTAACATCTGTGACCTTGTGTGGTGTCTAGCACAATAAAGTCTCTTTGCTAGTTGGAGGTAGCGTAGTGAATGCCACAGAAATGAGACATTCATATTAATCCTTGTGATTCTGTTATCTGGTAAAAATATAAAAAGAAATCTTCTGTTTTCAGCATAATTTACTTCGGAGGGGTAGGAGGACACATGCACAAGCCAAGTTACAATTTTTGTTCCAAAAATAGATGTATGGCATTTGGATGTGTTACTAGGGCGTGGAGCTCTGTAACAGTGTTGTGTGTTTGGGACTCAACTTTCTAGCTTATCATAGCTGAACAATGACACTGAGGTGGAGAAGTTCTAACTCCTGTAGCCTGTGTAGTTGTTTTTTTTCCCATTTCATTGAAGTCTTGCAGTTAGTCATTGTTAGTACTTTCCTGGAAGGCATACAACTAACTCTTGGTTTGATAACCCTTGAGCTAAAAACAAGGCACTGCTCTCTCCTGGTTCCTCTCTCTGTTACCTCTCTAGCTGAAACAGCCAAAACGAGATTCTGGATTTGCTTTACTGAAGAGCACCTTCCTGTCTCTTTCCCCCTGCCCCAGAAGTTTAGATGGGTTGTTGCTGTGAACGAGATTCCAAACTGTTCCTGCTGCCTTTGTACTTGATGTCCCAGCAAGAGCTGGTAATAGAGCTGAAAAGCCTTTCTGATAAATGAAAGCACTTAAAAGAACACTGTCAAGGGTTTTTTGAAGATGGAATGAATCTTGTCTGTGGGAATTGGGGTGCATGGAAATAAATTAATAAAGTAAGCATCCTTTTGCTTAATGCAAAAAGAAGAATCATAACTTCTTGGCAGAAGGAGTGACAGAACATTTTAAAACTGTCAAGGCTGCTGATACTCAAGTTGTAATCTTAGATACAACAATCTGGGTACCTATTCTTGCCATTAGATGTCATCAATAACAATTTCAGTAAATATGATCCTTTGCTGCAAGTCTACCCTTCCTTTATTGAGAAATCATTGAGTTTCTCATGTGTGTCTCTTCTCACTCCTGCTGCGGGATCACTGGCCTGAAAGGGAGGGAAAAACTATCTTCCATGAATCTTTGTCGTGTTGTGATTATGCAGGGTGGTTGTGCTGGTTCACCAAAAAAAAAAAAAAAAATTCCACTCAAGGCTTAAATTTTTTTTCCAAAGCTGCATCTTGGTGATCATTGCCTGCTCTTTTCTGGTGTGATGGGCTGACCTTGGCCAGCTGCTTTTTATCTCCTCTTCCTCAGTGGGGTGGGGGAGAAACTAGTAAGAAAAAGCTCAAGGATTGAGACAAAGACAAGGAAATCACTTACTGATTATTGTCACAAGCAAACCAGACCTGAGTGGAGACGATGAAATCTATTGCCAATTAAAATAGATTTGAATGGTGAGGAAGGCAGACAAAAATTAAGACACCTGCCCATGTCCACGGGTCTGGGTGTTGGATGGGGTTTCATGGAATGATGATGGTCCACCCTTTTCCCCGTGGCAGTCCAGGAGCTGTGGCTTTGGAGGACTCCGCCCAGGTGTGGGTGTTGGTGTCTGGCGCTTCCAGACACACTCGCTGTCCCTGAGGGGGAGTTGTTTCATGTCCCTAATTGCGGACTGGCTACCTGAGTGACAGGCACGAGGCACCAGTTTGTTTCTCAGCCCTGAGGCAGAAAGGTGTTCTCCGTGTTTTCCCTGCCTGTGTTTGGCATAGATTAGCTGGAGCTGGGCCGTGGGATCAGGTGACTAATCACCTATAAGCCCACTAATTAAGCAATGGGGTAGGATAATGGCATGCTATGGCTTACTGGTGACATGCTGGGCCGGCAGCCGAGCCCCACTGAGGAGCGCCAGGGGCCCTGACGCCATGGAGTGTCATATGGCAGTGGGAAACACCCATTCCGATGAGGACAGGTCAAATTTCTTCATTCGATGATGAAGAAATAATTGGGCACAAAGTTATTTTGGGGGAAATAGTCCTTGGATTAATCCCTTAACAATTTTAAAGAAAATTATTTAAACAAACCCTCACTGTAATCGATCCCTCGTTTAATCCATGAGGAGCTAAATGGGAATTTGTGACCCAGAATCCTGCTGTGGCTCTTCCCTAAGCATGGCTGGACCTGGGGGAGGCCTCCTGCTTTCACAGATAACACCAGGCCTGAGTAACCCTGACATTTAAAAGGGGGAAAAATTATTTTCTTTATCAGCCAGCTGAAATTGGAAATTGCAGAGGGAGCAGAGGAAGCTCTGGGAGAGGCAGCATTAAAAATACCGTGTTATTATTCTTCAGAAGTGGCTTCATGTCGCAAAAGCACATCTTGGACAAAGACATCGAATTCCACCTGCTGTTTCTTTGTGTTTAAATTGAGAAAGTAATACATGTTGAATCAAGGATGTGTGTGTTTTTCACCACTGTTAACATTTCTCTTGACGCTGCTTTGACAAAAGCAAGAGCTGTAGCTGGAGGTGAGACACAGTGGGGCTGCCGTGATCCAGGTGGTGCAGGAAGAGGCCTTGGAGAAGGAGCTGCTGCCCAGGGCACTGGCACTGTGCAGATTTACAGCACTGGTTTTGATTCCTGCCACCTCCCTGGTTTGTCCCCACAGGTGTCACTAAATGGCTTCCTTGCTTCCTAGGTGCTGGAGATGGGATAAACCCCTGGTTATTTGGTCTTGTGAAGTGGTGGGTGTTGTGCACTTTTGCTGTAGGTAGGAATGAAGGGGGTTTTGGTTTCAGCGGGGATGTGGTGGTGGAAATGTTCTTCAGAAGAGCTCAAAGGAATGACACAATTTAGTGCGTGACTTCATGATCTGAGGGAGAGATGAGCTTGTGGATGTGGCTTCAGCAGGGAAAAGTGAGAGAAAATGATTTTGGAACCCAGATGAAGTACATGCCTCTTATTTTCAGCTCTTATTAGAGAGATCAAGATATAGCAAGCTGAGCAGATAACGCAGGACTTCATATCACTGCTGTAAAACTGCTGCAAGGTTTTCTTTAAAAATGCAAAAACAAGCAGAAAAAGAACTCCAGCAAAATCCACCAGCCAAGGTATTAATTCAGTGACATTAAAACCCACAAAAAGCTCCATTTTTCTACTGTCTGAAATGAGATCAGGTGCTATTGGCCAGTCTATGGAGAGCCCAGGTAAACAAACTGCATTGATTCCAACCAAACAAATATAGCAAACAATTTAGTAAAGTGAGCTGTTACAGCTTACTTGAGCAGGCTTGGTTTGAAAAAACCAGCATTTTTATAGACGAGAACTAAATAGTTGTGGAAATGTTTGACTTTTCCAATTTTGCCTGCCAGGCTGACCATAAAATAAAAAAAAAAAAGGGGGGGTTTCTTCCTGAGCTGTGTTTTGATAGGAGTGTCTTAAGCTTCCCTGGGAAGCAGCTAAACGCGGGGCTGGTGTCAATCTCCTGGGAGCCATCAGATGTGTTTAGCTGGATAATACACCAGCGAGATGGAAACGTAATCAGGCTGCTTTGGTATCCTCGGCTTGCCGGCTTGTGTTGTGCTGGAGAATCCCGTAAAGCCTTGGGCCCTGCTGGTGATTGTCAGGGCTTTCAGGGCTCCTGGCATTCGCATGCATAATGCATGAACAGCGTGCAGGTGACAGTGAGAGACGGGGTTCAGAGGAGGGATTGCAGTAAGACTAATAGGTTTAAGGAAATAGCATTTTTTGCCTCTTTTAAATAATTGGTGGGTTTCTTTCATTTTTAAAATGTCTGACAGTTCTTTGCTTAGCACAAAGCACTTTGTATTCTAGGTCTTGCCACCCAGATAACAGCTATTTTCTCTTTCCCCTTCTGTATTTGCCACTGGTTCTGTCATGTGTAGGTATAACAAGGTTTTATGAACAACTGCTTTGCATTGTTCGGGGTCTTTTCCCTTTTTCTTTTCCTTTTAGCAAAAAACCCACAAGCCTTGCTGAAAAATACAGAGAGTAGAGTACCAACAGGCTTCTGAGCAGGTGTCAGGGAGCTGCCTTGCCAGGGTGTACTGAGGAGCTGGAATTTGTCTGCCAGCTTTTGGGGAAGGTCCTGTCTTTGCCCTGAAAACAAAACTCTGTCTCTCATGGCAGTGTGGGCAGTGGATTTTGGTTTACTTACAAAAAGCAGACCAGTTTATAAGGGTGGATTGAGTTTGCTACAAGCAACTGCACTTGCTTGCAACCTCTTCCAGTCAGAGCTGGGGTAATGTTAGCCTTGAGGATCTGCCTTATCTGGGTTTTATTGTGTTGTTGCTCTGGTAACAGCAAGTCTTACACCTTTATTAAAGGAAGCAGGGATATTTTATTTTACTCTCTAGACTCCAATCAAAGGGAAATTTTGAGGTTTCTTTCTACCACACTTCTGCTGTTAGTGGAAAATTTGTACTTGCTCTGCAGAGAGCAATTTCAGTCTAAAAAATATTTTTTTTTTTTTTTAAACTTTGGAAAATAAAGATCAGGACTTGCAAGAATGCTTGGTGTCCATATTCTAAGTAAAACCCGGGCTTTTAATCCAGTTTTAAAAAATGGGGAACATTCTACAGGGAACTTGAGGTCAAGAAGAATTAAACCTTCTTAAGCACGTTGTATACACTCAATGCCACGGTGCTTTATCAGCTTCAATTGTCTCCAAGGCTTTTGACTGTTTTGGAAACAGGTCTTGCAGTGACAAGGCAGCTGTTGGGAAAGTTGGTTGGCTTGAGCTGTCACTGTGCTTTTCTGTGTCCAATTACAGAATTATCTTGAGGCAGTGCTTGAGGTGGTCTCTTGATAAGTCACACTTTTATTGTACAGGCTTTGAACCTGGTAAAAACACAGATGATCAATTGGTAGAGAACAATAACTGTGATGCTGCTTTTGGTTTTGGGATCTTCTCTGTACATGCTGTTGGAATACCCTAGTGCTCCGCTTCGAATGGGCTTGGTTTTTGCTGTATCCATCCAAAGCAAGGCATTTCTTTTTGCTGCTTCAGTTGAAATCCCTCTTCCCCAGGGTTTCTATTCAGAAAAACTGTGAAGCCTCATCAGAGGACCTGCTGTTTCATCTGGGTTCAGAGTCAGTCGATTTTGGTGTTCACGGATTAGGATTTAGTACTGTCTCAGTTATTGTTTTACATCTAGTTTAATTTGGTCTGTAGTATTAAAATCAGAATGCTCAAATTAAGCGTTCATTATTGTGTTTTATTTTTCTTGCAGGGAAGTTACCCAGTGTGGGAAGATTTTATAAATAAAGCTGGGAAACTGCAGTCTCAGCTTCGGTAAGTTTTACGTTACACAGTCAAGATCCCCTACAGTTCCTTGGATGTACAAACATTAAGATTATTACATGCAGCTTTTGCAAGGATAATTTTCTAAGCAGGTCCTAGTAAAATTGCTCATATTTCATAGTCAACACCTGCATGTAATTTTTTAAGTACTACTACTGGTGTTTTAATACATTTAGGAAAATTCATAATCTACCACCAGCTATATATAATAAACATAAAATGAGCTAAATTTCATGGATTTTCGTGGAAAATTGGAAAGATAATTTATTGTTCTTTAGTGAGAACACATTTGGAGTTAGGTCTATGTAGCCCTTTTTATTAGTGTAGAATACAGAGGGGTTATGTTAGAAGAGGGCTCAAAATACTAAAAAATCTTTAGTAGCCTTAACAGCATTTTCTTCTGACTTAAAAATAAAGGGAATTGCTTTGCTGGATCATACATTGGTGATTATTAAAACTTAAGGGTTTGGGGTATACACTGAAAATGGCATTCTGTTTTTTTTAATATATGGCAGAAGTATCACACTCAGACCAATTCTACCTCTAGAATTCATTCATTTGTAAAATTTGTTTCTGTTAATACAAATACAAGCTCCATTTCCTCACAACTCTCCCCAAACCACAGTCTCCTCTTTGTTCTCCGAAGCATCAGGTTTTTTCCCCAGCAGCTGTAGTGGCAGCAGGTTATTGGCCGTCTGGTTTGTGGTTCTGTGTTGCGTTATGAACCATTCCTGAAGAAGCTGGGGCTTAGCTTCATTTGCCCTAAACAGCTGGAATATGCTGTTCTGCTACACCCTGCCTAAAATGCCATACTTGCATGAGGTTTTTTTCCTTTTCCAGCAATCAGTGGAGTATGGAAGATGCAGAGGAAGTAGAGAAAGAAGAGAAATGGAGAACTTTCCTAGCCTTTTGTACTCTTCAAACACAGGCTTTCTGGGATGGCATGAGGGATAGTTTTGTTTATTTCCCAGTCCTGTGGTGTTGCATTTAATCAGTGCAGTGCTACAGGAACATGCAAGCAGGCAGCTTGAAAGCCTGTGTTCGAGGATTTGCTATTTGTTTCTAGCAAATGTGAGCCTTTTGCTGCTGTTTCATTTCTGTGTGCTCTGATAAAGGACAGCAGATGTCATTTGAGCTGGAGCCAGGTCTTCCTGGATCTTGTTACTGGGGAAATGGAACTTTGTTATTAGCAATGTAATTAATAATTAACAACATGGTACATGAATAAGTGTGACCCACAAGTTTGGAAGATGAACATCACAAACATTGTTAAGGAAAATCCCAGAAAAGATTTTCTGGTTCCAGGGCCCAGTATTGCTAGCTAGCTGTCACGGCTGGGAGGGTTTGCCCTCCCTTTAATCTCCTGGGCATGTGGAGAGTCCTTATGCATTTGCTTGGTCCTCTCATGCCTGGGGTGTTTTTTTACTGTGTGTGTTCAAATCTTTTGTGCTGTCAGTAGGCCATTTACTACGCTGCCAGTTATGTCCTCAGTACCTTGAGCATATTTGGAGTGAGACTTGCATAAAATCTGACCTAATTAAGCAGTCCTGTGGTCCTTCTGGCGGAGGATCAGCTTCCCTGCAGGTCTGCTGGGGTTTTTGAGGCAAGCAAGGAGCTCTTGAAACAAAGTGAAGTTGATAGTCCCTGTTCTGGATTTTGCTTGAAAAGGCTGACTGACACCATCAGGAGAGAAAATCAGAGTTACTGTTAGAAAAGATGTGCAGAAACAGCACCATGAGGTAACTGTGGAGAGGGCACAATTGTGCTTTACCTGTAGAGCCCTGGCCTACTTTTACTTTAATTGGGTCAACCAGACTATAAACCTTCAGAAATCTGGACTGACCTCAGGTGTTCAGGGCTCTGGGGCCCGCTTATCTGGAACAAACGTGTCTGGAAAATTGTAACTCATGTTTGCTGTCCACTTGAACAGATGTGTGGTCTGTGTGTGCTTTCCAAACATGGAGGGAGATGGGGCTAGTGAGGTTGGCACTTTGGGTTGTGAAGTCTCAGATTGCTGGTGTACCTCTGAGGAAGGGTCCTGCTTGGAGGAGCACTGGATCAGAAAGGGGTTTTGTTTATTTTGGGGGTTTGGGGATTGGTGTTTTTTGTGGGTTTGAGTTTTGTAGCTTTTTTCTTGAAATTGAGGGTTTTTTTTTCTTCTTTTCCCACTCTTCCTTTTGTCCAAGAAGTCCAGACCAGTCTGATTTCCAAGAAATTTTCTGTTTCAAGGGGTGCTCATGCTCCCCAGATGAAAAATGCAGGAAATTGTTTGGCCAGTATCCTAGATAAAAGGAAGTTCCTGCATGTTTATTCTTAAAATAAGCATGTTCCCTGGAAACAACAGTGGCTGTAATTTGTTCACTAATGGGTGAAGTGTAATGTGTGTTAGATTTGTTTTTCATGTTTGACTGCTTAATATTAGTTCATCAGAGGAAATCAGCTAGAAGGAGGGTGGCTGTGCTCTTTTGAAACAGCACCTGTCCTGTGCAGTTCTCAGCATGGAATTAGCGTGGCTGCCTCCAAGTCCATAGTGCTAACACAAAGCGAGGAAGGGATTAAGAAATGAAGGAGGGAAAAGGCTAAGTTCAGATATAAAAGAGAATACTTTTTGTGGCCTCTGCAAGTTCAGAGTGTTATTCTTTATAAGCCTAAATGTTTTTGGCAGTAATTAAATAGGCATCAATGAGACACTGCTAATGTTTTGTTATCTGTATGCATTTCAGGACTACAGTAGTAGCAGCTGCTGCCTTTTTGGATGCCTTTCAGAAAGTGGCTGACATGGCTACTAATACACGTGGTAAGCAGATGTGTCAATATTGAGTTTAACAGAATGCTGTGTGGTTTATACCATTTGTCGTAATAAAAAGAAGTTTTAACTTGTTACATTGACAAGCAGATCTGTGAGACATCTGTTAGATGGACTTGCACTGTGAAAAAGTGGCACGTGAAAAAGGAAGTTGTCTTTACGGAAAAAAATGCTGGAAACCTGTAATTTAAATGTGTCATCAATCATGTGAACACTTCTTAATTACCATTTGAATTGTATGTTGATGAATAATATTTTAGAAAGCAAGATTTACAGAAATCTGTATTCACTGACGCTTCTGTACCTTGTGTAAATGTAAAAGGCTTGATACTCAGCTGGAATAAATAACTGTAGGGCTGCTGGAAACAGAGCAGATACTGGCTGATGCTATGGCCTTTGGGGTCTGCCAGTAATGATGACAGTGACCTGTACTTATATCTTCGAGGAAGGGCTTTGCTTGTCCTTCCCTCTTAAGTCTGACATTCTTGGTCAAAATGGATTTTCCTGGGCTGTGGGCTTCTCTGAGTAGCAGTCTAAGGTTGTTGGTGGGTATGGAGAGCCAGAATAGTGCAGCTGGCGTTCTTTCCAGACTGCTGAGTTGGAAGGAGACAAAAGGCTGCTTCTCTCTGATGCTGGATGCCCAGTGACCAAGGCATCATGTGCAGATGTCCCTGCAGTGGTAGGGCATTCCCCATGGTCACTGTCCTTGGACTGCTGCTGAAGAGTAAATCCAAAGTGCAGATAAATTACGGCTGAGGGAGCAGCTTTTGGTCACCTCTAACCTTAAAGGTTTTGTAGCATATTTTTAAAGTCCTAGAGTGCCCTTGACATTTGACTTGGAGAGTTAGAAAGTAATATTGCTTATGTGAAGAGTGTTCATTCCCATTAGCAGAGTGCAAGCTCAGCCAGACTTCCTCTTCCCTCCATTTCTGGCTAACAGGAGTAGTAGCAGGTGCTGGAGTGAGTACCAAGTCATAGAATGACAAGAGGGAAGAATTATTTTTTTCCTGTCTAAAGCTAATATTTACATTCTGATAAGAATTTCCTCATTATGTACATACCTACTGTAAATTATAGGTAATCTACTCACATAAAATAATAAACATGACAGAAAGTGGAATAAACTAAGGATGAGACTCAAGGCAGAACTTAACTTGGGTTGCTAACATGTCTTTCCTTCAAGCATGTTCTCTTCTATTTCTTCTGCCTTCCCCAAGGGGAAACAAACTACCAAAATGCTTGAGACTTGTTTTCTAGCTATGCTGGCAGGCTTATAGGGCTTGCATTGAGATACCAGAATGACTGAAACTTTCCCACTCTGAAACAAAAATGGCTTGTGTGGGGTTTTGAAGGGTTTTTTACACTTTCTGCTGTATTATTTGGACCATGTCCAACAAGTGTCGTGTCTTGTCTCTTATCTCTTCGAACACATCCTTTACAAAAGGAGCTCTGTGAATCCAGGCATGCCAAATTTGTGTAGCTCCTCTGTTCTGTCTTCTCCCTTCCCTGACTGAAGGGATAGAAGGGAATTTTGGTTTTATTTTTAGAAAGTGATGTTCTGGGCAATGAATCAAAACTCCAAGTTAGTTGGTGGTTTTGATCTTCCTCCCAACCCAACTTCCATTTCTGCCCATTCAAGTTTATCTCTGAGGTTGCACCTTGGTCCTTTAACAAATACAGATGGTTCTACCTTGCTGTGGACAGGGATAAACACCTGCCCTATGGAAGGTGGTGGCAAAAGTCCCTATGACTTAGGAGGGCACAATTCAATAAAAATGTATTTTGCCATCAGTATAAGGAATTCTATTCCAAAACTGAAACAGAACAAACTTATTATTTTTCTTCTCTGATGTTGGAATTTTAACAGGCTCTCAGTTTTCCCTTTGAGGGGTTACCTAGCGTGAAAAATTCTGTTAAATTTTGCCTGTTACTTACCCAGTTTATAAAAGTATGTATTTGATTGTCTAATCAAACACCTGGCTGTGTTTCACACTGTTTAGAGGGTTAACAGATAAAGTTTACAGTTAACAGATTAACCAAAGTCAGACAAGTTCACGTTCAGTTGCTGGAGATGTATGAGACTTGTGTATCACTTCCCATGACAAAGGCAGGGAGGTTGGTATATTTTACATCATGAGGCTGGTTTATCATTGCATGAGCCAAGTGCTTCTTCTGGGAACTAACTGTATATGAAAATGCTGAAGCAGGTGCCTGCTCTGGAGGGACAGCATTAGTTCCTTGTAGGATGACTGAAGTGTTGTGAAGCTGGTTGCTTCCTTTAATTTGTAATTGCTTGTAGTTCTACAGAAAGTGGCCTGTTATTTTAAGACTCACTGATCTAGCTGATGAAAGTGTTTTATCAGTCAACAGAAGCACTCTGGCTACTCTTTAATCTGTTTGCATCAGCATTAGCTTTGAAAGAAGAAAAAGTGTTTGCATGGATGTGCATGTCCACACACACACAAGGAGGGAGACAACCTCCTTTGCAGTCACCAAGTGTTCCAAGAATGAGAGCTTATATCCATCATTGCCAGTCCATGTTCCAACTGGTATCTTTACCTTGTGTGCCATTACTGCTGTTCCCAAGCATTGTCTTTCCTCTTCTGGTGCATCCTTCTCTCCCTGCCATTTACTTCCTTCTAATTCTGCAATGGTAATGATGTTAGTCTTCATGTTCCCATCTGGAGCGCAGATAGAAGGCGTAATTGGAGCTCTGCCTATGGTAAAATCTGTGATTGGATGAGTCAGATAACCTGTACTTTGCTGTATTTTCTTCACATTGTAGCTTCTAAAGCAGGAAAAGCCCTGAACGTGAAGTGCCTGATGTTTTGTGGTGACTCAATACACAAATTAATTTCCCAACCAGCTCGTTTCCTCCTTTGCTGTCTCTCCATTTAGATGTGTATCAACCCAAAGTTCATTCTCTTTTTTCCTCAGTTCTGTTCTCTCAGTTCAATGCTTTTTGATTTTAGCATGACAAGGGAAAACACAGGGAAAGTGGTTCTGATGCACGTTATCACCAAAATGTTGGATTTCTGTGGGTCTGGTCATCTGAGAAACATCATTTGAATGGGGGAGAGTGTCAAGTTATGTTGCTAATTCTCTAGTAATGCTAGCTGTATAGCAGTGTGTGCTGTTTTTGCTGGGATCAGAGATTTTTGAAAACAAAATTCCTTCAGATGTTTTGATTTTTGAGCTCTGACAAAATAGAGACATCTATGTAGCAGTTTGTGTTATTCAAGCTGCATCTGTTTGGCATAAAGCCCAGCAGAACTCAGTAGTCTCCAGTGGAATCTGTATTATCTCTCACTATGATTAGTAAAGAGAATGTTCACAAAATATTAAATGAGTGAGGGTACCTTTAAATCCTTACTATACCTTGAATAATATAATAATAACTCTGGAATACGTTAAAAGTGAAGTTTCCTTTTGGGGAGATGTGTGCTCTTGAGTTTTAGTTCGGGTTTTTCTTACCTGGTTTATTTCTTTAAATATTGGAGATTCTGAATGTTTTTATCTGCATCAATAATAATTCTGAATCAGAATCAATTCCGAAGCATGGAAGAAATTTAAATCTAATTTCATTTAATAGCTGTTTACCTGATTATTTGTGCAATAAAAGTATATCCTCTTATGAAGGTGAGAATGGCACATCCCAAATAGTGTTTGTTTAAATGTGATATATGTTTATAAGTTGGGTTTCAACAGTATGTAAAAGGACGTGTGTAAATTGCTTTGCTTTTTGTATGCTAGTCTTCTGCCTCTGCTGCATTTGAATGTGCTTTGTAGATAAGTACCAGAGCTCAGAAACTTGAAAAAGTAGGTGTGAAAAGTAACTATCCTCCTTGTGTTATGAGGGAGATTAATGTGAAGACATGCATGCTTCTTCTGTATCCACTTAATATACCATCGGCAGCTTCCGTGGATAAAACCCTGCCCCAATCTTGCCTACCTGCATCTGCACAGGTGTAAATTAAAATTTATGGAAAGATGATCTAAAAGCTTTGATTTACCCAAGCTTAAAATTGATCTTCAAAGTGAGATTGTTAATGAGGCACCTGATACTCAAGTCTTGTGGTTTTTTGTTTTTCATTCATATTGAAGGGTTTTGCATATACATAGGTGTGTTTGATATTAGCAGATTAGTTAAATTACTTCAAGAAGGTGTCAGCATATCACACAGCTTTCTCTGGCCAGTTGGATTCCATGGATTGTAATGCTCTTTGAAGTTCCCTCTTTGCAAGTGCTACTAGAGGTATGTTTTCCCTGCCTTTGGTAATTCTGAAATCTATTACGTTTTCCATCTCTTCCGTTTTACAGGTGTCTGAGAGGATTTCAAGGCAATGCAGAGCTACTGGCAAGAGTTGCAGGAAATTCCACTTGAGAGGGAGACCCTCTCTGCTGGACTGAGGGGTCTGAGGTCAGGGAGGGAAGTACTGTGGATGGTCAGCCAGCTACCAAGGGGCACTGAGTAGACCTGGAAGCAAAACCCAGCCTGTGTCTGCATGGCATGCAGCAGCGTCAGGGTACCCAAAATCAGCATAGTAATTTTAATGTTACCCTTTTGAGGGGCAGGATATATCAATGTAGAAGAAGTGCTGCATTAAAGTGCCTGTACTTTTTTCAGGCCTCATTAATCTTCAACAGCACACAAAAATGTAAATAAGGTTTAACACTTCTACTTACAAAATTAAATTTGATTAATATTTGTGAGTATCTGCGTCAGGTAGCTCTTCTATGGCACTACTCAGTGACTGCTCTTCATGTTTAATAAGGCTGCTTAAAATAGTACCTTTGCTGCAGATCAGTGTTCCTAGGCAGACTCTGCAATCATGTTGCTCCAGGTACTGTGTGAATACCCCTTCAGATAGTCCTTACTCTGGGTGATCAATTTTTATTTTAGCCAGGATCTATATGGTGTGTATTAAAGTGGTTTTCCAAGGTGAAAAGCTGCACAGAGTGTCGCAGGGCTGGAATTAGCATTTGTTATCTCCCAAGTAAGTGTGCTTAGGCCTCCTGAACCAGTATCTCGCTCGCTGCAAATGGCACAGTGTGACCCAAGGTATTGTAAAGCCTTGGCTCCACAGCAAAACCTAATGGACAGTAGTGAAAGGTGGTTTTTTATTTATTATTTTATATTGAGGGGGAAAAAAAAACCTGAAACAGAAGGGAAGCCTGGGGAGGAGAAAGACACCACCATCTACAGCAGTAGACCTAAAAGCTCTATAACATTTTTGAAATACATTGCTTTGCTCCTGGGTATGGACTGGGGAGTTGTGATGGTGATCTGTGCCTAATTTAAGAGTGAAAACAAAGCTGGTCACAAGAGGAAAGGCATTCTCATTTTCCAATTCCTTTGTCTTGCTGACTCCTTTTAATTTCAGATGCTCATACTCAGAGCAAAACCTTTGTTTGAGCTTCCTGCCAGTTAAGATAAGACTTTGTAATAAGTACTTATTCCTCCTATGGAGTCTTTGAAGTAAAATAATGCAGTCCAGATTTTTTTCTTTGTGGATTTTCATATATAAAATAACCTGGAAGAAAAGTAGTTAAATGAACCATTCAGTCTTCCATTATGTTTTCGTGAAGATGATGCAAAACACAGGACCAAATTCAGAATCATTGGCAGATAATTTTGAAGCTGGATGCGTATTGCATATCTGTTGCATTTGGAGAAGTGGGACTTGGATATTCTGTTTTACAGCAGCCAAAACTACAAATCACAAAGGCCGTGCTGTGTTATTCACTGTTTCCGTGTTCCCATCTTTCTCTAGACAAGTAGCAGATGTCAGTCCGTGTCTTTCAACAAGTGTGTCACCCTGAGAACTCTGCTTCTGATGTGAGCCCGTTTGGCTGGAGCAGTCAAAATGGGATGAACATCTTAAATGCTCAAACACAAGACAAGTGGTTTGGTTATTAATGACTAGATTTTATACTTAGGGGCTTGAAAGGGCTGCTCTGCAGGTAAAAAAACATGACCATTTTCTTTTCTTTGGGTGAGTGCAGACATTTCACCATAAAGAAATATTATTTATTTATGCCTTATTTTTTCCTTGAGGTCAAGACGAAATCTAGCTCAGGGTCATTGACAACATTTGTGCTGCTTTCTCCTACCTAAGGAGAAATATTCAGGGCAATAGACAAAAATAATTGCTATAATAACTTGCATAGTCAGCTGCCCCTTGGTACAGTGCAGAGAGTGATGCAGGAGTGGAGTTTGCATTTGCCCTACAATCCGGTATTTTTTTGGGCTTGCTAAGGTGCTTGCTAAGAGACTGAAATGTTTTTAGGAAAGGGAGTAAAGCTACCAGGTGATTGTGTGTGTTAAATAGAAAACTTGAATGCAAGGCCAGCTTCCATGAGGGAGAAAAAAAAGGGTGAGGGAGGAAGAAGCAAACAAGCTTCTTTAATACTTCCTCAAAGGAACGGGCCGGTGTGTTAAGATAGGAGCGGCTGGACTTTTTTCACATGGCTGAATGTAAGTCTGCTCACTATCATCTGAATTGGAAATCTTCGTGATTGTGGGGAGGGGAAACAGCTCAGAGTTAATTTTTCAAATAGTTAGTCATGGTTCTTCCTCTCTCCTTATACAGCTGTGTTGCTTTTAGGAGGGTAGAATATCAGATCTTGGTCTTTCTGCAGGCTTGGGATGGATGGATTGTTGTTTCTAGCTACATGATGAATTTATATCTCTGTGGGCATCTTCATGCAGAGCACCTACACTTCAGTAACTAAATACTGGTTTTGTAGCTGTAAAGAATTTTCTCAGTCTTGGCAGCAGAACCAGACTTTCGATGTCTTAAACACCCAGTTTGGGAAGTAATGAGGATAAATCGTAAATGGCTCTGAGGATTTCCTTCAGATAATTTATTAGGTTAGAATCAAAGATGCAAAAGCATCCTTTTGATGATGGGATGTGGATTTGAAAGTGGAGGCTGAGGTTTTGGTTGGCGGTTGGTTTTCCCAGTGTAGCACATGTTTCTGTGGTGGGAGATCCCCTTTCAGGCTAATTCAGGCAGCCTTTTGATGTGATAAATTACTAGTTGGCACATAGTTACAATCCTGTAGTAACCACAACAAGAGAGTTGTTGCAGCTCTTATTTATTTTTAATCTGTCACCAGTTGGGTAGCAAAGGTAGCTGAAGATCTGTTCCCATTGAGTTTTATTTAGTATCTTTTTTTATTTGCCATAGGACAGAGAGGGAAGTTCTGTGTGGTGTGGGAAGAGAATTAGAAAATCAGTTCAGACTAAGCAAGGTTTCTGTGAAGTAGGGTGGTGCTTCTTGCCTCTTGGACCTTGCCCATAACAAACTGTGGAGGCTGCAGAGCAGTTGCTGAACTTCTGCAGCCTCATGTCATGCTTTGTGCCCCGCAGCTGTCTGGAACTGCAGGTTTGGGGACTCTCCTTTTGCTGGTCACCTCAGTGGTGGCTTCCAAGAAGACAGGTGTTGGTAAAGTATCAGATTGGTGCTGTCAGCTGGCTTCTTGCAAACTCACCAGACTCTAGGGGTGTGAGTGTGGACCTGATCAGAGTCCTGCAGTTAACTCAACCTCATTGCACCCCAGTCCACACATCCTTGAACCACTTGTGAAGTTCCTTTGTATCAGGCAATTTGTGCAAAGGCTGTGGTATAAAATGCGTGCTTTCACTTGTGATGTCTTCTCCAGTTACCTCTGTCTATTCCTACCCTGGCTGGACAAAAATTGTGTTTGTTTCTAATGACATAAGAGAGCTATACAAAAAGTGAAATTACAAGCTGCAGCAGACTAATTGCGAGTGGAGTGTCCATAACAAGGGAGCTCCATCTAATCCTTAACAAAAGCAATAACAAAAGTAATTTTCAGCACCAGCAGTGACATTTGCATTGTCTAACAGGTTTTTTTTTTGCTCTCCATAATTCAGGCTGCCTCCCAGAAGGATGCTCTTCCACACATTTTCATAGGTGTCAGGACCGTAGATCGGATACGTTCACTCTGTGTGTGTCCATGCAAACTAGTGTTCTACTGCCAGGTGATTTACTCGGTGATATGATTCATATCATGTTTGCATACCTGCTGCTTCCCGGGAAGCAGTGCATGTTCATGGTAATAATGAGGTCTTGCTTAAAAATAGACCAGCTTCCTTCATTTTCTTGTCCTTCTGTTTGCTTGATGATTTGTCGGGTGTTGCCAGCACAAATGTTTGTCCCTGTTGCTGTGCAAGCTGTTCACCCCTTCCCTCCTCCCTTCACGTTAGTTTCCTTTAGTGAAGCAGTTCTCTGCTCTTTTCTTTCCTGGTTGATGTAGTAAAACCTGCACTGTTCAGGCTTATGGGCTCATTTAGAGAGGTGGGGAAGAGTCCCCACTGGATCGTGAATTTTAGTAGAAAATTAAGATCTGCCTGGGACAAGAAGTGCATTGTGCTCTCTGTCTTCTTCTTCCACTCCCACGCATGATGGAGTCCAACCTGTAGAACTACTTCTGAAAAGTTAAAATGATGTAATTACCTCACTGTTTCATTTCAGGGCTCAGAGTCCTCCGTCTTGTCTTTTGTGCTTTCTACAACAGTTTTTTTTCTACAAATTAATCTGTGACCTGCCCTCCATTCAGGTTGTTTTTTTGGACAGGGTGGAGAAGGAAAGGAAGATGGGCTGTTTCCAAAGGAGCCCTGGGTTGTGACCTGGCAGTATTTCCTGTAAAATGTTTGGACTCTACTCTGTAGTTAAATATATGCTTAAATCCTCCTAGTGCTTTGCAGTTGGTGCTTTTTTTGTTGTTTTCACATGGGCTTCTTGCATGTAAAAACAAGTGTGTTTTCCAATCTAATGAAGCCATTGAAAAATGGTACCACCTTTCCAGCAGCCATCCCAACTCAAGCTTTGTGGAAACCACTTCAAAACTAGGAGCAGTGGCAATTGTGTGCGTGGGCACGTTCATCCGCAGTGTCGTGGGGTAGAAGAGGTCTGGGTTTGTACAATCAGCCCCTGCAATTGTTGTGAAATTCTGCTCTCCCGCAGCATTTATTACTATGTAAAATTGAAATCTGCATGATTTCCTGCTGTGAACGCCTGTGCCGAGGGACTGGTTTCTATAGTAACTAATATCAAGGAGCTGGCTGGGACTTCAGTTCGGAGCTGTATTTGAGCCTATTTTGCAGTTCGATGCAACCCTGTGCGAGTACTTGATCGATGGCAAACAAGCAGTCGGGTTCGTGGCTGCCATTACTACAGTAGTAGTGCTGTGCCCCTCGGCATGTTCGCTGAGAGCTAAAAATGGGCTTTTTGCAAAATAGATTTGGAGGTGAGGAGGGGGAATGTCTTTTTCTCTAACACCACTCCCCTCCCTTGGTAGAGCTGCCAGATGGAAACACTGGAGAATACATCAATGAGTGCTTGTCCTGGAGTCACTTCAGCCCACCCCAAAGTGAAAGATATGCCTGGGAACTGTGTCCATTTTCTCCTGAGAGTAACAGCCATTGGTGTTGCCACTATTCTGTTTTGAAGCAGAGCTGGTGTTTGTTCTGCTGAGCATGATAAATAGCATTGGTAATGTGTTTTCATCTGCAAGACCAGCTTCTGCCCTTACTTAGGCTCAGACACACCTGCTAAGTGTATTTGGTTTTGCAGGGTTAAGCAGGGGTTGGAGTGTTGCAGCTTGGCTTGTATAGACTGTAGGCTTTCAGGGTGCCAGGCAATATGCAAAGTCTGGTTTGCATCATTAGCAAGTAATCCAGAAAGGCATAGTGGGGTCAGGTACATGAAAATGAAACTGAATCTTCTATTTAGGGTCACTTTAAAAACTTGGATCATGTGATGGAGGTGGAAAAGAAATGCAGAACAGTGCTTGCTGTCCAGACAAGTCCTCTAAGTACAGAAATGGGACTTAGGCAGGCAGTAATGGTTTGGTCTCTTTTTTTCCCACCCCAGTAGTTCCCCAAATTGTGATGAGGCCAAGCTCTCTAAAGTAAACTTGGGGCATTGATGAAAGTCTAAAGTATGAAGATGTCATTTTGTATGACTGAAGGTTGGTTGTCCTGGCTGGGCAAGAAAAGGAGTTGTGTATCAGATGTGCTTGTCTTCCGAGCCTTGTCCCCCCAGAAGCCAAGCATCTCTGAGGAGAGGGTGAAGTTGTCCTTGTGTAGTTGTAGACATGGACTCACTTACAAGGAGTGCCATTTGCTCAACCAGCACAAGGGAGACCTTGACTTGGCCACCCTCAGAGCAGCCTCTTACTCATTCGGTATTTGGGGATGCAGGGGTGGGCTGAGGAAAGTGAGTGTAGAGAGGAAGAAATGTATGGTGGACAAAGAGAAGCTGGGTGTGTTGTGCTGGGAATATTTAGGGAACATCTGGTACATATCCATGAAGAAGTGAGGGGTTTTATTTTAAAAAAAAATTGTTCAGACAGGTCATCTTTTATATTCACTGTTTACGTATGCAAGTCCATAGTAAAAGTATTACAGTGTTTTAAAAAACCCGATAAATTACTGGATTAAACTATTTGCGTCAAGAGATTAATGATGCATTTGAATAATCTGAGATAATTTGGCACTGAGATATGACCAGATTAACAGTTTCAGAAGTAGGATTGGAAACTATCGTTTAAGAATATAATGGCTTATGTTGCTGAGAAATTGTCCTCACCTTTGTACTTGTGTAGAAGTAAAAAAAATCTCCCTTTCTTTCAAGCAGGTATTAAGTAGAGTGCTGAAATGAGAATCTTAGAGTAAGATTTTGTTATATTTACGCAATATAGTGATGGAAGTCCAGAACACTGAGTTGTTATAAATAAATTAAATCCAAACTACATTTAGTAAATACTTAAAGTGCATATTGTGATGGATTATCCCTGTTTTTAATGCTTGTTCATTTTCTGCTAGTTTGCAAAATCACTGGAGTCCAATAGAGCACATTTCCGTTGGATGCTGTTGTGAAAGTATCCATTTTAAATCTAGGTTGTCTTGCAGGCAGAATAGCAGCTCTGTGTGAGCGTTAGTCACTGTGGTTCAAAGGTAAAGAGTTCATGTGTAGCTCTTCTGGAGCTGCTGCAGAGGCAGGAGCCTTGGTTAGGAATACAGTCAAGGGAATGTTTTAGCTATTAAGCTGAAATGCAGCTTGCTGTTGGGGAAATGAGTGTTGTCACTGAGTGTGTGCCGTGATGCAAAGCCCTCCCCAGACTGTTGGGTTCAAGTGTACGATGTGCGCTCAGGACAGAGAATTGATTTAGACGAACAGATTTTAATCTTTCATTGTAAGCTTGAGGCCGGCTTCACTCAGAGCTATAAAGTCCATGTTTCTCAATCTGCACTTTCACAAGGGTTTTAGCTGTTCTCTCTGAAGTGGCTGTCTGTTTTCAGAGACTCTTTTTCTTCACAACATGTTCTCTTTGTTGGCAACCTTACTAATTTAACATGGCTTTCAAAATTAGGAGTGGGAGAAGAAGCCTTGCTCACGTATGTTCCCAGCTAGGGTGAAAGTGCTGAACTTGTGGTGTGCATCTATAGAGACAATGAAGAAGCTGGTTGAGATGTTACTCTAGGGTGACTTTATGCACAGTGTAATTAAGCTTCAAGTTTAGATCTGAGTATTTTAAAACAAATGTACTTGTTAGAATAAAGCTTTTTTGTTAAGGCTTTGTGTTAGGGTTAATGGGTTCTCTCACAAGAAAAAAGCTAATGCCTTCAGAAGTGCATACAATCACCCATCTGCCCATCATGAATATTGCTAAGGGATTTTTGAGCCTAAGTGGCAAGAAGTCTGTCCTATCCTCTTAGGTTGGTTAATGAAGGCTAAAGCTTGGTCAGGTTAAAAAATTCATCTATTCAATATCCTTTCCAAAGCTCCTTGTCTCCAATGTTTTGACTGCCTAATCTGTTGAAATTGGTCAGAATTTCAGCCTCTCTGGAGTTCAATTGTTGAGGTCATGATTGTCATGGATAAAGCAGTGTATGTTTTCTTGTTAATGCTTAACTTTTGTGTACTTCAAGTTAGTCACAGTTCGGTTCCAACTTATTTTCACATATGATTTTTTTTTTTTTTTTGGTGAAAAAAGGAAGCTGGACTCAAAATTTGTGCCCTCTAAGTGCACCCATAAGCTGAAAGATGTATGAATAGCTTTCTTGAAGAGAAAAAGTCTCTTAGATGAAACATATTCAGCATGTAAAAAGCTTCTTGTGACCAATGGGAGTAAACATTAAACATTAATGATGCAGCTTTAAGTTGCATGGAAACAAACTGGGGCAAGTCAGTTCATTTTACCTTTGATTCACTGCTTCCAGCCATTAGGAAAGGTTGAAAGGACACAAGGCAAACAGGAGTATTTTCCTTTATCTTTGTCTTGTAATGACATATTTTGCCACAAACAATAGTTTCAGTAAGTAGATGCACAAAATTTATAATTTATAAAATTTACATTTTTTTTTTTAGTTTTAAAAGCAAGCAACGCAATAACAGCAATTTACATAATTGCAGTGATTTCTAGTTAAAGGGAGATCTAGTTCTGTTTAAAGGGAGAATAAAATAAAGACTTCCAAGAATAATCCTGGGTTGTAGAGGTTTTGACATCCCCTGGGATGGAGGTGTGAAGCGGTAGTTTGACCGCAAGACTTGCATGTCAGACATTGCCAAGCACCTCTATTTTGTATGACCTATCTATAGCAATGAGAAGTTCTTCTGGTCCTAAGATCTGCGAAGTTCAGGTTACTTGGAGATCCAGTGTGAGATGCTGTGTAATTCCCGCAAAGTGACTACATCAAAAATGTAGGGTCTGTGTTTCCTGGTATCTAATACCTTCAGTAATGTTATTTGGGATCCTAGATATTCTGCTTTGCATGCCCAGAACTATCCCAAAGCTTTACTGGGACTGGACCAGGTGGATACAGGTGGATAGCTGTTCGTAGAATCAGGGGGGCAGCTAGAGTTTCACACTCCTCCCACTTTCTTTTTTTTCCCCTTTTTTTTTAAAGAAAAAAGTGTGGGGTAACTTGTTTCCTGGTGTTTTGTGGCTTTGTCTGGATTTCCCTCTCTGGTTCACTTAGTTCTGCTTTGCAGAGGGCATTGTTTGTTTTTATTGGAAAGAGGCTTACCTGTGGTTTTTTGTTTTCAGCTTCTGTGGGTTTGTGTGCTTTTTCCTTTCTGACTGTGGTCCTGCATGTTTGCTGCAGCATTTTCAACATATTTGCATTAAGGTGGATGACTCCAAAATATGTATGTAGAACAGCCTCATTTCACAAGAGGATTGGTAATAGCAAGAGATAAGGAAGATGCAGTATAGAGTGGTTGGATGGGATTAGGCCTAGCTGAAGTTATGTTACTCTTTTCTTGATCCTTGGAAACTTCAAGTGCTCTCCTTGCAGCATATACAGACCTTTCTCGGTTATAGAGGAAGGATTAAGGCAGACAAACTCGTTTCTGCCATATAAAGAAGGTGTCAAACTAGACAATCCTGAAAGCCTTGTTTTTAAAGCTCCACTTCCCTGGCCATATTAGTTCAGGGTTTAATTACACAATAATAAGATTTCTTACATGCAATATATTTGAACAAAGACCATTCCATGCAGCAATGAACACTTTGTTTGTAATAACTTACCTTATCTTTTGTTTTCTGTTAACTTGTTTTCGATTTCAATTCTGTAGATAGAGCTGCAGCTCTTTTTAGGATATTTAAAAAGGGTTTATGGGGAGTTTGTTTTGTGGGAATAGTTGTCAAAGTCTTCTCACTAGTTTAAGCTATAATGAAACCCATTTTAATATTTTTATAAGGCTATTTTTAGACTCATTTATGCTGATGGAAGAGTAGGAGTAGAGTTGCTTTGGCACAAACATGAGGAACAGCATCCTGAGGTTGATGGATATGTTCTCGATATAATTTATCAGTTAATTAATTCTGTTTGGGAAGGTTGCTGTGAAAGCACTAAATAGTGATGGCCTTGCATGATTTAAATATCTGTGAGCCACTTTAGTACGGACAACTGGACAGTTCAATCTTGGAGAAAAAGTAGCTTCTAAGCTTAGAAAAAAGCCTCTTGGGTTGTCCTTGTTAATAGCCATCCAGTACATAATTCAGAAATTTTTTTAAAGTCTACTATAAAGTATTAGGGTGAAGCATGATTAGAGGATTATTCACTCCAGTTACCTGTGCAAGAGGCAAAATTTTGCCCAGCTGATGTGAGAACTGCTCTTTGATAAGTATCAGTGAGTGAATGAGTAGTGGGGACCAGTGGCTGCCATTTTAGGATTTACAGATGGAAAGCATCAGGCCAGAAAGCCTCTCAGGCTCTTTGTTGCCCTACCCTTTTGTTTCTTAGCCAACTGAATGCCTCCCTGTCCGGCTTCACCTTTCTTCCCTGGTCATCTGCTTCACCTTGGTTTTGAAATATGTCTGTGCTGCTGACCACAGAACTAAAACTTGGCTTTCATTTGAGTTTCATCTTGCAGCGGCTGGTCTCTGTCTGTGGGAGAAACTGGACCAGGGCTTCAAAGCATCAAAGTGATTCACAGCTAATTTTATTTTTAAGGACCAGGAGGACCATTAGATCATCTAACCTGATTATCTTTGGAGGGCTGGTCAGGGCTTAGTCTGCTGCAGGCCTTGTGCTGGACACAGCTGTGGCTGGAGCCCTCCAGCGCAGAGAGGCGTGGGAACAGGCAGTGTCTCTGGAGTGGCAGGTGTGCTGGAAAATGCTCTGGGTGTGCATCTTTTTTGTCTAAATGTGTATGTAGAAAAAAATTTAATCAAACTAGTACCCATAAGAAGTCTTGGTTGGATTTCTGAAGGAAGCACAGACTTTGGGTTTGGATCTGTGGATTTTGCATAAAATTCACTGACCAGGGAGAGATTGTCTTGCCACAACTCAGAGTGTGCAAGAAAACAAACTGCCTTCCATAGTATCACTGCCCTGGTGCTCACGGACTGTGTCAAGCATGGCCTGGAATGAAATGTCATGGCCAGGAGAGAGTAATGTGCTGTGGAGAGACTGGGGGCTCTCATTTGGGGGTGGTTAGCTCAAAGAGTTCAAGTGAAACTGCCGTGAAGAGATCTGCCTTTGCCCTTGCAGGGCTCATGACACCTGTTCAGCACAGAGCTCCCTTGGCTCATGCTGGTATTGGGGACTGAAGTCCTCTTCAGAACTGTCAGTTTTGTATGCTTTCTTTTTTTTCCTTCCTCTTGTGGATTGAAATTTCCCCATGGCAAATGATTTTATGCCTAAAGTGCCCAAAGGTTACCCCTTCCTGTGAAATAAGCAGAGCTGTGTCGGTGGGAGCAGAGCCAAGAGTGGAGGCTTGCATCTTGATTTCCTATGGACTTACTTTATTAAGGAAATGGATGGTGGTAGTGGGTCACTTAACACTTGTGTATTTTGCAGTTTTTTGTCAGTGAGAGGAGACAAAAAGCCCAGCTGCAGCAGCGGTCATGGAAGCTGCAGGTGTGAGCTTGGCTGGAGAATGCCAAACTGCCATCTGTGGTGAGGCTTTGTGGAGTGTTTTTTTGCAGGCCATTTGCCTAGAAATGAGAGCAAGAATACAAAATAACAGGAGTAACTGAAGATAGCTTTCCTCCAGTTTCTGCCACCTTGCTGCTTAGCCAGAAGTCTGTGAAACTGTAAGCGTTGAAATTGCATCAGGCTTAAGGGATGAATGTAGATGGTTCCCTGCCACTATGTTCAATCTTTTAGGTACTTTCTTCCCATGTTGCTTTAAGCAGATTTGTCCTCTGGTGTCTAGAAGATGTGGAAAAATAGAAGAAAAGTTGCAGGTGTTATTTGCATAAAATGTATAAAAAGAAAAGCAGCAGAATATTGCATTGCTTACTTATGTGGTTAATACCCATTTTTGTGCCTGTGCTCTGACATTTTAAAGCTAGATAGTACAGTAAGTCACCTTAAGCATTTAAAAAAAGAAATATAAGATGTGATAGTTGCCATGATTAAGTCAGTGATGTCCTGTATGCATTTTAAATTCCTGGTCCCCCTGTGCTGTTAAACATTTTTGTCTGGTATGCAGCATGTCTGCTTGTTTACAAAATGCCTTGGAGCTGCATGGATTCCCTCGCACTGTGCGCAGAGTGGTTTATAACAGTTAGGCATGTGTTGTTCTGACCAGGGAGATGTACTTGGAGCTGTGCTTTGGATTGCACACATAACAGTTTCCAGGAATGGTCATGAGGATCAGCAGGAGGAGCTTTGAAGAGTGCGTGGGTGCAGCATGATCTTTGGCTGAGGGGAAGCCCTTTGCTGGTGGCTGGGGGAGTTGAGGCTATTCCGAAATGCAGAGCCTGAGCAGTTATCTTCCCAAACAGCTTCCTGGAATAACAGAAAGAAGGAATCTAAGCATTGCTGTCTCTCCTCTCTTTTCCTCCTGATTTGCACTACAAGAAGGAGTTAGGCAGTGAGGAAACTGGTTTTCTTTTAAAGTTGAAAACATTTGCATAGGGCAAGTTACATTCACAGCTGTCTACTTTTTAGACACTTTTTTTTTTTTTTTGGAAGGAGAGGCTTTAAGCAGCTGTAAGACCAGAAATGCAGCACAATGCATTAGCGACTGTATTTGTCATTCTCATCTAGAGAGAAAATGTGCTGATTACATTCAGCAATTTCTTTTTTTAGCTGGAGAGAAATGAGATGCTGGTCTTTATTCAGCTAGCTTTGTGTATTTGCAAATTGCAGTTTCAACTATCTGGGCAAAAGTGATGGGCACTTAACAATATAAAGAAGTTAATATCTCACTATCTCTTCATGGAGTTGATTGACTAGTCTTTTCATAACAATGAAATTTACATATTCATGAGCTGGTCTTGGAGTTTGGGTAGTTTTTTTATTGCATTAAATTTAATTATATCAACTACTGCTAGATGATTTTTCTTTTGGTAGAGGCTGAGAGATCTTCTGTTTGACAAGACTTGAAAGAATTAACAGATGATTTTGCAAGAGCTATCCAGCAGCTTGTTATGTGGAATTTTGATTTGCACTCCAGACCACTTCAATTGGATGTGTCCGCTATATCTGGAGTACACGGTCTTAGCCTTTGCAGATTTGCTAGTGCTTCTACCCAGCTGCCAGACTGGCAGGGAATACTTTTGTTATATGACATTTGCAATAATATCTTAAGGTTACTTGTTTCTCCTGCACACCAGTCTTACAGTTACTCTCTTTAGAGCCTGTCTTTGAGTGGTAAGCATCGTGTTTTTGGTGTTAAAACAATAACAGCTTCAATGATAGATCTCTGGTTTGTATGCAATTCCTGTGACCTGGGCAGTTAGTCTGTACCACAGGCTGCGACCTTGAAGTGTCTTCTGTCATACATTTCCAGTGGGTCATAAACCTGCAGGTGTTATGACCTGGCATCAGCTGTAAAGGGAATGGAAATGAGCTCTTCCAAGGCTTTGTTGAAAGGATATATAGCTCCTGCAAGTTAGCTGATGGAAATGACCAGTGTGGTGCCTTCACGGATCTGCTGGATTAATTACTGTAATAAGCAGAAAAAAATGGTGGACCAAGACAGTATGTAAAATGGGGAGGATTGCAGCATACCCATTGTCCAACTCTTGTCTTTCTCTGTGTGCAAGGTTTGAGGAGACAAGTAGGAAGTATGGTCCTCCTCCATAATCTGCTTCTGGCAGGCAGGGACCTCTTTGGCAGTAAACTGTGGCCATCCTAGTGGTAAGAGGAGCCGGTTGGTCGAAGATGGAATTGCACAGACCTACAGAGGTTTATGTCTCAGGATTGAGGCTCAGTGTTTTACTTTAAATGGGATGCTCTGCAGGAGGAGTTAGTGCTAAACCCATACATCTGCCCTGCTTTGAGCTTTGTCAAGGCACTGACCTTGTCAGTTGCTAAATGTCCTGAAAACAAGATGAGGCTTAGACTGTATTCAGAGCTGGATGAGGAGCATGGAATCTGAGTGACAATGCAATTGTAGGTCAGTAACTGTAGGTTAACAGTTAACAGTATTTTTAATGAGCTTTCTGATTGCACCTATGAAACATTGTGATTGCATCCTCAGCGCTGTGTGTGTGACTGGGCTTGTCTTGAAGGAAGGAGAGCTTTTTGTGCCTTGGTACCATCAGAATAACAGTTTGAGAACCCTTAACTCCTCCAATTCCTGAGACATTTACACCACAGAAGTAATCAAAAGCATAGGAATTTAGTCCAAGAGCATGATTTCCTTTAATCCATGACTTTTAAGGCATCACTGTTTTGTTTCTGTTAATGAAATGCAAAACACACATCTTCCAGTTTTCGAGTAGCTCTTACTGGTACAAGCATCTCTAATAGCTCAGACATATTTAATTCAAATTAAAATATACAGGGGCCTATTTATAAACCTCCAGAGCCAGGTTTATGGCACAGACACTGACTGAAGCTACTTGTTAATTGTGAGAGTGGATTGGATATTTAGCTCTTAATTCCTATGAATAGGGTTTTTTCTTAGCTAACCTTATTTGAGTGAAAGTGGGAGACTGGGGGAGGAAAAAGAAATGGGAGAGTGTTCGCATTTGTTGGGGCTATATTTTTCAAAACCCTTAAAGTTATGTGGTGTAGATTATACACTATAATGCACATATATAAGGTGCATTTTTGTAGTTGCTGGAATAAACACAGATGGCTGTGACCCTTGGAGATGAATATTGCAATCCTAAATTTAGCACTTCCTAATTAAGGAACCTCCCTTGCTAATTTGTACCACTGAGTGGAATAAGGGCTGTGCATTGAAAATGTATTCCTTAAAGTTTTGCAGATCTGTTTGTGACTCTGTGATACTGTGTGATACTCTACAGAAGACTCAAGTGAATCAGGAGGGTTTCTGGGGCAGCATCCTGGTGTTCAGGGACATCCCAATGCAAATTCTTGAATTCATCACACGTTTTGATCTTTGTCCTTGGATGTTGTATGTTTTTCAGTTAGTGGCAAATGTAGTTTTCATGTATGCAATGGAGATAGTGATGTGGTATGTAAGTGAAAAATTACAGGAAGGGAAACTCTATTCATTGCTTTATAAAGTATTTTCCCCATAAACGTTACTGGCAGAAGGTATTCCAGACTTAAAGCTACAAAATAAGGAATTTTACTACACCCTCTTTAGCATACTTGGAAGTTGTTTTATGGCACAGCAAGTCAATTTTCTGGACCTACTAATATCTTCACTGTTACAGAGGACATAATCATACAATCATTTAAGCAGAAAAGGACCTAAGACAATCTAGTCCAATCATAATGGTCAGGTTTTGTTTAAATTTTTATCTTTCTTGAGTTCTGAAGACAGGATGTGTTGTTTAAAAGTGACAGTTCTTGATTTAAAAATAAAACAAACCTTCAACAAAATGGCTACCATGCAGATAACATACAAGTCAAAAGCAAGGCACTCTGCTAATTCAGACAGGATTTGTTCCTGCATATTAAATAAGCTGAGAACAGGGACAAAATAACTTGTTTTTCAGCTAGGTTAATAGAAATAGGTTTTTATTGTGGTTGGCTTCAGAATCTCTTCAGACAAACTGTGATCAGACAAAATATAATGTAAGTATTTATGTGAATAAACAATCTGCCCCAATAATGGTACAGCACATCGTATCAGTTCCATGTTTGTACTGCTGCAACTTTGGGTGCAAAAAGTGATTTTTTTCTTTACAGTCATTCTACACATCTTTTTCCAAATCTGTGAATTGATACAGCACATCTGCGCTACTTGAGAACAAAAAAGTATGAAGTCATAGTCCCATAAATAGCTTGTAGGATGAAAATGCTGAAGACAGCCTTCTTTTCATCTCCTGTGGGTCTCTTGTACGGGGCTCTGGAATCTTGGCTTTGATTCTTCATGCAGGATCTTCCCAATATCCACATCTGGGCTATGAATGTAGCTGAGAACAGATCTGCTTTAGATCTTCATGACTAATAATAACTTCAAGAAACAAATGCTTCTAGCAGAAGAATGTTTGTGTGGTCTCTAAAACAGACCAAGTTAAGGCAAAAAGGAGAATCCGGAGCATGCAAATAGAATTGAACTGGTATCATATGCCAGAGTTGTTCGAACAATTTTCTCTCAACTGACAAATAATTTATTTTTTAACTTCTCGATAAATCCTCTCTGTCACAGTGAAAATTCCTATCTCATCTTTCTTTTGTGATATCTGCATATTCTCCCAGATAATTTGCATTGTATTCAGCACAGTCTCTATTTTAAAAAGAGCTTTTTGCAGAGCTTATTGTTTCCATTGTTTCCTTTTTTGTAATGACATACTAGGTCCTTTTCACTAGCATACATTTTTAATTGTATTTTCTTGGTAGCAGGATGTTATCTATTTAAATAGTGCTGTTCAGTGTTTCTTAATAACTGGTAAAAGATGGATCTGTTTTTAACTGCTAATTTGACTACACCTGCATCTTGTAAAAATACCAGCAATACCTTAAATATGACTACATCAGGCACAGAAAAACCTCATAATTTAAATATTTGAGTAAACATATCAAACACATTTCGGGTGGGAGGAAGAGAAAATTGATGGTTGGACATTTTTATTTTTAAATGTCATGAGGGTTGTGCTTAGTTGTGAAATAGTGACTAAAAATGAGAGGAGGAAAAGAGATTGGCAACATTTCCTCATTCTTCTGAGAGGAAGCAGCATCGCACAGCTGACCTGGGAACGTGTGCCAAGAGATGACATGAGCGTCTCGGATTGATGTGAATGTTGCTGTGGTCTTTGCAGTGTCTGAGGGGGTAGGGTGAGGCTGGGAGGAGGACTTCAGGATTTCCAGTGTTTGAACAGAAGAGGAAACAAGATTCAAGTGAACTTCTGAATGAAAGTTGGAAGAAGTCAAGGTGACAGCAACCTCACTGCAGGTCTCAACACTGGCTTGCCTTGAGTGTGAAGTTCATCCTGGGTGTCTGAAAGAAGAAAAAAAACTCTAGTTGGATTTGAATGTTTTACACTTCTGCAATTGTGGGGTTGGGGTTTTTGTGTTTTTGGTTTTGTTTTTTTTTTTTTTAATTGCAAGAGAGGAAACACTAGAATAGGTAATGCCTATAATGGTCTGGGGTATTTAACATCACACAGTCCCATCAGCACTGAAAACAGGCAAGTTTGACAGTCAGTTCATAGCTTCAAGTTCATGGAAGTTCATGTGCATCGCTACAGGCTTGGGGAAAGGTGTCTTGAGAGCTGCTCAGCAGAACAGGACTTGGGGTGCAGGTCAACAGCAGCTGAACATGAGCCAGTGTGTGCCCAGGTGGCCAAGAAGGCCAAGGGCATCCTGGCCTGGATCAGGAATAGTGTGGCCAACAGGACCAGGGCAGTGATGGTCTCCCTGTACTCAGCAGTGGTGAAGCCACACCTCAAGTCCTGTGTCCGGTTCTGGGCCCCTCAGTGCAGAAAGGACATGAAGGTGCTGGAGTGTGTCCGGGGCAGAGCAATGGAGCTGGTGAAGGGTCTGGAGAACAAGTGTTATGAGAAGTGGCTGAGGGGGCTGGGGGCGTTTGGTCTGGACAAAAGTAAGCTCAAGGGGGACTGTCTCTACAACTGAAAGGAGGTTGTAGTGAGATGGGGATCTGTCTCTTTTGCCATGTCTCAGGTGAAAGGATGAGGGGAAATTGCTTTAAATTGTGCCAGGAAAGGTTCAGATTCCATATTAGAAAAAGTTCTTTCATTGTAGGGATGGTCAGGCATTGAAATAAATTACCCAGGGAGGATGTGGACTCATCATCTCTGGAAGTGCTCACGAGGCATCTGGATGTGACACTTGGGATTGGTTTAGGGGGTGATTGTGGTGCTGCTGGTTGACGGCTGGAGCACATGATCTTGAAGGTCTCTCCAACTTCATTGATTCTGTGAAGATCAAGTCTGGCTCAATTGGTTTGCATGTGTTTTAAAAAAGTTTTTAAGTAAAGATTTAAAATTCAAGCCTTCACCTGCCTTTTCCTGGCCAGCTGGGTTAAGCACCAGCTGTTGCCAATGGATGTACTTCAGTGCACAGGAGATGTGGCCTTGCTAAGGTCCCCTTTGAGAGCATGCCTTGGTGCCACACCCGTGTGTACTGGTGCCATTTTTAGCAATAAATGACAGTCCATAAAGCAGCACGAATGCCCAGTATGACATCTTGTATCTTTAGTCTTGGAAGAAATGCTGTAATTTAGTCTTTGTGGAAGTAAAATGTAGATCTGTAACTGTATAATTAAAACTACACAAATTCTTTTTGACTTCTCGTTCCCTACCTCCACACATTTTAAACAGGAGGAAAAGAGGGATTGAAAAGTTTCATATAACCTCATGTGGGGGTGGAAGAAGAAAGAGTTAAACAGATATGTGAATTTAGTAGCAACAGGTTTTTAAAAGAATTAAATGGCTTGTTTATTCTGCCTTACTCATTTAATTACAGCAGTGTATTAAATTTATTTGCAGTGAAATAACCAGTAACAGACATGTTTAGGTTACATTTTTTCCAGAGACAAGTCCCTGCAAAAAAGTGTATTTACTATATTTGCACACCCACATAGGTATAATAGGTGTCTGCTTTTAGTTTCGAATCCTTGTTAAACAACCAAAAATAGGTTTCTGGAGTCTCTGACACATCTGAAAACCAGAGCTTGAAGGGGAGGCCAAGGTTCACATCAGTCATGCAGGGCAGAGTGTATTTTTTACCATACTGTATGACAAAGAATCAGAATTTGGGGGATTATTTTGGAGGCTTCCCAGGCACGTAAAAGGAATGTTCAATCCTTCTACTTTGATGTAACCTCAAATTAATTTAAAAGTTCCTGTGGAACTTGGTCTCTTCCCAACCTCCCCCTCATCAGGGATTTCAGATCGTACAGAATATTATTTCAGTGAAGGGGAACTTTGGCATTTGAGGTAGCTGATTTTCAGTTGCTGCTCTTCATATACATTTTATCAGAGCTAAGGTAATGCTGAGGTGGCACAGTTAGTATTAAGAAGGGGAGGATTAGAGTGCAGTTGAGCTTTTTCTGTCATTATCCATTTTTACATGTTGCAGCCAGAAATGTTTCGGCTTTCTCTGCCAAGAAGCAGATTAGTTTATGTTGCTCCAATTGTGGAATTAAATTTTCTTTTTTAAATACTGCATCAGAATGTTCTGTTTCACAGTCAGGAAAAGTTTCTTCCAAAGTATTTTGAATCTCCTTACCAGAGAAAGAGAATGCGGATTGAGTAGATATTAAAACAAGCAGCATCTGAATGCATGATTAGTCACCCAAGCCTCAAATAAAAAGCCACTTGGAAGCTTACATTTTCTTATTTCTCAAGCCAAACAAGTGTCTAATAGCAGCATTAATTCTGGAATTTGGAACTGTTTTTTCACTGCCATAAAAAGGTACACTTGATAACCATTGATACAGATGTAACTATTCCAGTAGTAGTTTACTAAAAAGAAAAACAACAC